>PYXC01002373.1:0-217500 GCA_015244755.2 Tenualosa ilisha
CAGACATCAATGTATGATGATTCATAGATATTTAGCCTAGTCTAGATATTTTTTTTTTCACGGTACACATAACGGAGATCAATTCCTCCAGATTTCTTGTTGCCCTTGCTGCCTCCTTTCATTCTCTTCCAAAAAGTTGTTGATGAATGCCTCAGTGAATAGACAAGTTCTGCCCTTCTTACCAACAACATAGATGTCGATTTTTAAATGAGCAACTTTAGGCTGTGAAATATCAGTCAGGATGCAATTACCTAACATGCAAGTAGGAGCATTTTTCAAAGTATAGTCTGTTGGGCTATAATTCTTTCTATGTGACCAATTTAAGCTGTGTACAGCTGAAGACCATGCTTTATGTAAGCAATAAGTCACAAGATGCCATGGGTTATGCTGGGTTTTACCTTGGTATGGGTAAGGAGACTTGTTTGGCATGGTAAGGGGAGTTGTTTGGCACGATGAGTAACTACTGAAACTCCTAGTGTTGCGGTTATGGGGTATTTCACAATACCAAGATATAGGGGATTTAGCTAAATGTTTTTTTGGGTTATCTGGATGAACTTAGCCTTCACTTTTTAGACTAAGCTTTCACAAAAGTAAGAACACAAGTTGCACAAAACCCAGTATTTAGCCTCTACAACCTTGACATTTTTCTCTGGGAAGAAACCCCTGAACCCACGCTAGCTTCTTCTTTCTGGCATCCATTTTAGTAAAGTAGTGTACCACCTTCATTCTCGAAGGGCCACATCTTACACGTACAAGTCTGAAAATAAAACCCTTCACACCTACACCTCACCCACAAGTTTTAGCAGGGCCAAAGTGTCACCATTCAGATGAGGTGTTCAGAAGTTTAAATAATTAAATAGGTAGGATAAAACTATTATCTGTAGGCTTCAGTAAAAAGCTTTGTCTTAAGTCTAGATTTAAAACTGGGTAATGTGGGAGCATTTTTTATTTCACTAGGGAGTTGGTTCCAGAGCTGAACTGCATATATGCTAAAAGCTGCCTCACCACACTTTGTTTTGACTGTAGGTTTAACTAATAGATTCTCATCTTGTGACCGGAGACATCTTGTCGGAAATATATTTTGGGCCTGTCCCGTTAAGTGGTTTAAAATCAATTCTACAAGTCACTGGGAGCCAGTGCAAGGACTTCAATACAGGGCTGATATGCTCATGTTTTCTTGTTCTTGTTAAGACTCTAGCAGCTGCGTTTTGTATCATTTGCAGTCTTCTGGTGTTTTTTCCAGAGGAGTCCTATTAAGAGAGAGTTACAGTAGTCAACTCTACTTGAAATAAAAACATGGATAAGTTTCTCCAGGTCACTTTCTTCTTCTTACTTTGGTGATATTTTTCAAATGACAAAAAGCTGATTTGGAAACAGATTTTAAGTGACTGTTAAAATTTAGATTTTGACAGTATCCTTGGTTTGTAACCCTTTTGTGTCAAGAAGGGCACTGACCTTAAGCCTTTGTTCTTTCTTTCCAAACACAATGACTTCTGTCTTGTCTGAGTTAAGCTGAAGAAAGTTTTGTGACATCCAGCTGTTTATCTGCTCAAGACACAGATGGTCATTTGGTGAAAGGGTGTGGAGAAGTTTCTTGGAAAAACCCAAATGCAGAGAAGTTTGTCTTGTTCAACCAAGTCTTTATTGCGTTCACCGAGAGAACGGTTATAACAGTGGTAATCCTCAACCATTCTAACCACTCTGATCTTACTAACCATTGTAACCATTCTGATCTTACTAAACCTTGTAACCATTCTGATCTTACACCTTTTCTGTCTATCTTAAGTACTCCTGCTAGTAGATGATGTAGCTGGCACTGAGCCAATCCTACACAAGACCTCAGTCTCTGTCCTTTTACGATGAGGCTCTAAACATGGTTTCAACACAGTTTTCTGAAAGGAGCCTACCAGTCTGCATACTACTCTCTTGCTGGCAGTTACACTTTTTATAGCACAACACTCTGCTGCATGCTCTATCGTTTTTCTATATGCACACATACATATATTACTTGTTTCTACAGAAATCCCGACAAGGGCAAGGTAAATTTGCGTGTGGTCAGCAAAGCTCCTTGTTTATGTCTGGGAGTATTGTAATTTGCTCCCCGCCCCCCCAAGCATGCCATATAGCTCTTGCCCTTCGTCAACATATTCATAATTTTTACATCATCCAGCCCATCATCTCAATGCAGCCCTTAGCCACCTCCCCGATGTACTTTATACACTATATGCACTTTATCCTGCCCCTTCCTGGTTACTTTGATGTATGGTTCATATGATTAACTATTGCACTATAGAAAAATGCCTCTGCATGGATGGACATGTAATTATTTAATGTAATTAGTTAATTATCTCACAAACCGTTTATCACAGTGACTAGCAGATGGATAAATGTAAATTTCCATGCACTTATGGGTGAATCGGGCAGCGTTAGGAATATTGGTTTCTTTGTACATTTTAATGCTAAATACAAACTTAGGCAAAGGAAAGCATGTGTGTGGTGTGTTGTGAGTCTAATATGTCTTTTGCCTGGGCATCTGGGCAGGTTAATTAGAATGCTTTTAGTGTCTATATAAGCCTATATAAGAGTGTGTGTATTGAGTCAATGTAGTTTGATTTTGATAGGTTAAAGTGTTACTAATTTTAGCACTCCTGGTTTTTATGCGTACTAAGGATAGGGTCATGAGTCTATGAGTGGGTCAGAACAGGTTCCTGAGTACATGTACCAAGTTTGGTTGCGATACATCCAAGTGTTGCCGGGATATGACTTTTGACTAGTGGTGGCGCTAGGTTCTTTGAAATACATGATTTGGTGTGGTCAGAACAGGGTCCTGAGTGCATGTACCAGGTTTGGTCAAAATATGTCAACGCATTGCAGAGACATGACTTTTTACCAGTGGTGGCGCTAGAACATTTGAGTCCTGAGTCCGTATACTAAGTTGTTTATAGTACGTCAAAGTGTTGACAAGACATGGGTTCAGTTCTTGTTTGGCGACTTCGCCGTTGAATTTGATTAGCTGTAGTGGGCGAAGGCTTCAGAGTCCAAAGAGGAAAATAATTTTTGTCTGGCCAAATTGAAAAAAGGCCAAATGATGCCTTATAAAAAGGGTAATAATAATCCTCACAAAAGCAATATCCCTCGGTGCTTGGGCCCCAATAACTAATCCTAACTCAACCCCCCCCAACAAGGTGCCACTGAGTTCATGAAACAGAAAAGTTGTGTACAGTAAAAGACTTACTTCTAAAAGAGTTTTGAATTTTTCATTGCGGGTGAAATTATGGTATGTATCCATATTCTACAGAACATATAGAATACTGTACACCTGAATTTGTAAAGTGTATTTTAACAACAAGAAGTGATTTCACAGAGATTTGAAGAGACCATCAACTTTTGACGTAGGGAGAGAAATCATGTCCCTTCAGTGTTTACACATATTTCTCCTATGGCTGCCAGGTAAGCTTTCACAATCGATTGAAATAAACAGGAATTATTATTTCCTGTCTCTGACAATGTCCTGATGGCTTCTTATATTACTGATATTGCTATTTATTATTATATTTCCACTCTACACTGATTTATAGTTTCATTTCATTTTGTAACAACTGCGCGAATTTGTGTTATTTTTCATTTTTTCCTACCTTAGGTGTGCAAAGTTGGTATTCTGTGACTTATTCCTCTACAAAAGTCTGTGGCCTTAAAGGGGCATCAGTGGTCCTGCCCTGCAGATATGACTATTCTGGGATTGGTCACTATGTAGGAGGAGAGTGGTACAAAGAGACTGGGAGAGTCCGGAAATACAATAATCCTCATTTTAACTTTAATCAGAACAATGGAATAATTTGGAAACAAATCTCTCTTTAAGACAGAAAGAAGAGTAAGTCTGTCTTGAACTCAGGTCCATATATAGAGGTGGGCAGTATTGATATTGAGAAACTGGTGCTATTGCCTGTGTATCTTGTTTACTTTTGTGTTTTCTGACTCTTGTCCTTTACTTACTGGTCAGGCTGACTCCAGTGATATCCATGCCAACATTGTAGCAACAACCGTCATTTCTAACCACGGGCAGAGAGAGGACCCAGAAGAGGAAGATTATGTCTATTCTGCCGGCATCCAGTTCAGACCACACACTAACATGCAAGAGTCTCTGTACAGCAGTGTTCAAGGGGTTTGGCAGTTCAAACAAGATAAGGACATCGTCTATGCCCCTGTTCGACCAAACCAAGCACAGGCTGCCACCTAGTGAGTTTGTGTTGCTACTGCAGGAAAAAAAACTTGCACCATGTTCATCACATTTCTGTACTCTTTCACATGCTTCATTTCATATAATGTCCATGTATCCATGAACCATGCAATGAGCATGATGCCCGGTACATTTTTTGCAGGACTGATTTTTGTCGATTTTTGTTCAGTCAGTGATTAATGATTAACGATCAGAGTTTTTTGTTTTGTTATAATTACCTATTATTTTACTGTTTCTTATTGTGAGAAGGTGATTCTTCCCTCTTCTCACCGTGACGGTGGAGAACTCGTTTGCCTGAGCAGCATTAGCTCGTGGCAGGCGCCATGGGTGCCTTCGCAAGTAGGAGAGCAAGAGAGAGAGACTCACTCACTCACACACACGCACACACATGCACAAACTGTCCCGGGGTTTGTTGACAATGTATTTGGTGAACGGGGGCAAAGCATTGGGAGTGGGGGAATGTTTTGTTAACTGTGGGTGATTGTGAGGAAATGTTTGTGGGGTTTGGCCGACGCCATTGACAACGCGCTTCAGCGTGTAAAGCGCGATTCTCCACCGGTCACAAACACACTCATTACACACTTCTCCCTACTGCCATAAACTGCATTTTCACCAGCCCGGACACATAGTGACGTACCAACTACTGTGTCTCACATTCACGCCATATTCCTCCGTTAAAACCCTGCCTAGCTTCAAACACAAACTCAAGCACAACACGCCATACTTACCGGTCTACTTCGGCTCCACTGCCCTTCTCAGAAGCGCGCCCGTTCTGGGAGCAGTAGTTTTACACCTGGACTCGGAGCTGCGGTAGCGGGCATTGTGCATGGTGGGTGGGTGGGTAAATGTGTGTGGTATTTTGTAATGTAAATGTTTATTTCGTTTTGAGGTGGTGGTATGACATTAGGTTGGTGGTGGGTTATTATGTTTATGTTTAGAGTCTTTTTGATGGGCTAGCGAAGTTGTAAACTCTTTGTTTAAAGGTTTACTTGTTTTAAGAATGGTAGCATCCAATCTAGGGGTACCGGCAGCCCTATATAGAGGGTCCTCATTCTGCCTTTGGAGAGCGTGAGGGTAGATGGTAAGATCGCTGTGAGGCTTGTTGTTATATGCTGTTTGCTATTCGCTATTGCTATCTGCATTGTTGGAATAAACAAAAACAGTTTTTTTTGGAACATCTGGCTGCCTGTCTGCGTCTGCTTACCCTTAACTATCCAGGTTTGCCTCACACGTACCCGGGGTGACCGCTCGCCCCCTCACACCTATATAAGCATTTTGTTCAGTATTCTTAATTCCCTGATAACCTGTTATGTCTAAACCAAAGGTTATTTTTTTCTTCTACAATTTTAATTCCTGTGCATTTTTAAAATGCAATTAATCACAGATTGATTTATGGTGCATCATATATAAACCTTATATGAAGCTAAATAAGTTGCATCCTATAAAATGCTTTGATTCCATTCCACAAAGTTGACCTTTAATGTGTTTTGGTTCAATTATGTTTACACCGTTTACAATGTCTACTTGGTACACTTGTTTACAATGTCTACTTGTACACTTGTACCTCATGCTTCATGTAATTTCTGTGAGGTACATGGTCAGGCTCCAAAACCCAAAAACCCAAAAATGTCACGTCCAATCAGCAACCAAAGAAGACAGGGAAAACATTAGTTTTGAAATTTAAATTGGCAGTCATAAACTGCATAATGTTCAAACATCATGAACAGAAATGTCTCCCAAAAGCATAGTTCCTAACCATTTAATCTGATTAGCTTAATTAGCTATGCTTTTCTAAGTAGTATAGTATCACTGTAAATACTAATAGTAATGTAAATTAAATATGAACTGAAGTTCATACTTACTCAAAAAGACAAAGTAACTAATTTACAGTAATTTAATACTGTTAATTTGCTGTTACTTTGTAACTAGTTGCACCCAACACTGTCTGCCTTTTGCTGAAACCTGCTGTTGCAAGTTGATGAAGAAAATGAAACCTTGCTGTGCTGTATCTATATGTAGCAGTGCTGTATCTGCATCTCCCCTCTGTGCCTTGGTATGACACCGAACTTTGGCGATGGTCCCTTAGCCTCCCTTCACCTGTACTTGTGATTGGCCGACCGCAAGCCACCGTATAAGACCGGAAGACTATGCAGATGCTCTCTGCTTTTGCTGAAAGGAGTAAACTAGCCAGCGACTTTGGTTTTGGCGTTTTTATCGCTGCTTGTGCCTCGGAGGGGATTTGTCTCGCCACTGGCTGCACGCCCTGGCTGATTGTTTGCCAACTGTCTAGCAGTACGGCTCTATCTTCTCCTTCCGACGTGCCCACTAATCTCTTTTCAGCATAAATTGCAAGACGACTCGCCCACTGGGGGCCTCCTTGACTGCGTTGCCGCTCGTGACAACTGTTTGGCTACTCGAGCTGGGTGGTGTCCGACCGTGGCCACCGGGGTTGCCGTTTTGTCCTCCTCTTCTCCGTGTTCCTGTCTGGGGGCTGGGACTTGCCCCGCACCATGTATGTATTTCACTGCCTGCTCAGATGCTTCGCTGCTTGGCTTTGAGTGTTGGTTGCTTGGCTGCTGGGGCAGGTGCATGACGCTGCTTGTTTGCTGCTTGCGGCGGTGCTGCATGTGCATCTGTTTTCTCTGTGTTTGTGTTTAATTTGGTTTTGGTTGTCCTTTTATTTTGCTTTGTCTGCATGTTTCTGGTGATTGTGGTTTCGTAACCTGCTTAATTGTGGGGGATTTCCATATAGTGAAATCTGGTGCGCTGTAATTTTGCTTTTGGGTTTGCTGTGTATTTTCTTTAATTGTTGTGACCTTACTTCGTTGTTGTGACTTTATTTTCAATCTTGGTTTGCAGTGTTTTTCTATAACCTATTTTATTTTCAGCGCAACTGGTTACTAGTTGGAATCGCCTCCACTAGGGTGGAGCGCCACCATAAGCCAGAGGTGTGTGTGTGTGTGTGTGTGTGTGTGTGTGTTGGGGGAATGTCCTTATGCCGGTATTTTAAGATTTCAATGTTCAATGAAAGAAATAAAATATTGTATGTATTGATACCCACGTCTCGGTTCTTCTGTACCCGTCCACCTAGGGGGTATCTTGGGTTCGATTAAGGGGGGATAAGTTGCTAAATTGGTGTACCTATCTTTCGGCACTATTACAAACACTATGTTTACCACTGTGCATCAACAGCCTCTGTTCACTCTGAGGTGTTAACCACTTCCACGTACCCAGTCATGACAAGGGCCATTTGGTCTTAAAAAGCCATGTCTTGCTGTCATTTAGTAGTAGTGGCAGTATCTGATGATGATCCTGCTGAAGGTAAGCCAACCAGTTAATCTGCCCTATGGCCATGTTATTTTCTGTGCTTGGAGTGCTATTGAAGCAAAACTGTAGCCATCTGTACTGTGCATGAATATTTTTAATTATTTCGAAAACCTAATAGGCTAATCTATGTTTAACCAAAAATTGATGCAGGACGAGAAAAGACAATGAGCCTCATTCACCATTGATTCTTACAAAAAAATGTTCATAACCCCGCTTAAACATTTCTCACAAAGATTCTGGTATTCACTGTTTTCTTAACTATTCACATGCAGTATTGATAGCAACTCTTTTATGAACAAGTTTAAGAAAATTCTTACAAAGTTACGTGTGAATGAAGTCCAAATGTTTATTTTTATTATTTCTAGGAAACTTTCTTTTACTTTTAAATTCTTTACAATAAATACAGCACTGTGACTCTGCCAGTAGCTTGTGTGCAGGAGACTACTGTTTGCTCAAATTGCGTTTCAAAGAAATCTTACTCATGATTGCTTCCTCACTGCACTGAGGCAGGAAACAAGCACACTGGTTTTGACAGACGTAGTCCACTTCCGGTGGTAGATAGATTTTGGCCATTTAAAATTCAAGAGTGTCTTGACTGTCTGGCTGCCCATGTGACTCCTCTGTTCACTCTTCACACTGCTCTGTTTGGATGTCATGTTTTTGTCAGCCACCAAGGTGGGTCACACTGTCTGCAGCTCTGTAGTAAAACGAAAAAAGCGAAAGCACGATACAGCCTTGTGGATTGTACGGTAAATTTTGGAAAAGTCCATCATTAATAAGTTTTGACTCTCTTTTCATTTTAAAACCAACATTCAGTAGCCCATTCCAGCATTTGAGCCTATATATATATATATATATATATATAATCTTTTTTTTTTTTAAAGGTTCACCAAATAAAAGCCATGCCATTTGTAGCCTGGATCATATTTCTAGAAATATTCCGGCTATGCCACCCAGGTAAGATTTGATTACTGCAACAACCTCATGACCACGAAGGTTATATTAGCTTTCTCAAAGGGATACGCCACCGTTTTGGCCAATTTACTAATTTTACCTTTCTCCAGCTCATCCAGCCATTGTCTCAGTCAGACGGTAGTGTTTTTAGTGTCAGGTTAGCATATGTTATTAAATCCTTTGGTTGCCACAAGCATCTCGATCATTAGCATTTTGCATGAAAGTGGCCATAGCGTTTAAAGCCTGACTCCTCTGTACAAGGCGTAGTTTATGGTATGCACGGTAAGGACAGGTCCATACCACTTTTCTGAAACGTGTGTCCCCTCCAGTGGTTCTAACGAAACTTGAAATGACCGGAAATATCCCATATAACAATAAAAAAATCCAATTTCAACAACTGATATGTTGTCCTTGGACTATTCGCAAACAAATATGTTGCTTGTATGAATTGAGAATTATAGCATTTATTTTTTATTCACAGTTTACACCTCCCAACTTTTTTGGAATTGGGTTTGTAGGCTACATGCCTCACAGAGGTGTGACACAATGTCTCAAATTTTAAATCTGAGGGATCTTCTAGTAGGTGAGATGCTAGTGGCACCCAAAAGATTCAGTGATATGCTAACCTTAAGCTAAAAACACTACCGTCAGTCTGAGACAACAGCTGGATGAACAGAAGAAAACTAAAACTCAGCTGTTTAACTCCAGGGGAGGTGGAAAGTGAGTAAATTGGCCAAAATGGTGGCATATCCCTTTTAAAACATTCCATTCATCTATTCTAGGTCCCCTTTAAATTCAGTCCTCAAAGACAGGGCTGCAATGTGTAATAGCAATTTTTTAGTGAGCTGCTTTTTACTTCTGCTCAGTTGTCATGGTAACTAGAACTGTCACTGTGAGGAAATATTTGTTTGTGTGTAGGATATATTGTAGTCTAAATGTAGCTGGTTGATTACAGGTGTGCAGTGCTGGCACAGGATCATTTATAATACTACACAGTTTTGTGGTCTTCAAGGAGGATCAGTGGTTCTGTCCTGCAGATATCAGTATTCTGGTGTTGGTTCCTACATTAGTGGAGAGTGGTACGAAGAGATGAGTGGAAAAGTCACAACATTAGAGGACAAGTATCCTGACTGCAGTCTGAACATAGATCAACTTTCAGATGATCATGCTGGTGTTTATTACTTTCGGTTTTATGGAACCTTATACAGGAGCTGGATGACAAACCATTCTGGTGTTACGCTCTCAGTTACAGGTAGGCCTACTGTTAAATTTGTCAGCTCATTAAGACATAATCTGTTCATGACAGGCATCCTGACATACTATATATCTTGTTTTCTCAGGCCTGCAGGTGAAAGAGGAGGCTGTTGAAGGGAATCTAAATCAGACTAAAGTGATGTGCTACACTTCCTGCAGCTTAGGCTCTCAGTATGTGTGGTACAAGAATGGACAACAACTACAAGACAAAACCACAGCATCCTTTATACTAAACTCAACCACACCTTCAGAACAGGGAAGCTATTCCTGCACTGTGAGAGGTTATGAGGCTTACCATTCCCCTGCAGTGTGTGAGCAAAGATTTATATCATCCCTTTTTAAATCAAAGCACATTAATAAAAATATGTACAGTGTCTTTGAGATGTAAATGTGTAAAGTTTGACTGCATCAAATGCGTTTGCTGGAGCCACTGAATATTAATACACATTATGCAAATAGATTCAGTGTTTCTTGTTGTCTTTGTTAACACATAGGTGTTCCCAAAAAACAGTGTTGGGGTGTGACCTACTCATCTACCAGCATCTGTGCATTATTGGGCTCATCAGTGGACATTCCCTGTACTTACAAATATCCCAGAGACCACAGAATCAGAACATCTTTCTGGTTTAATAAACAGAAATCCCTTAATCAATTTAAAGATCTAAGTCTGGATGAAGAGAGTAAGAATCATGTAGAGTATATTGGAAACAAAGAGAATAATTGTACACTGAGACTGAAAAAAATCAGAGAGAGACATTCTGGTGAATATGGCTTCTGGTTTACTACAGAAAAGGGAATGTCTTACACCAGATTACCTGGAGTCACCATCACTGTTACAAGTAAATCCTTTAACTTCATCTTCAGTGATATATCCTGTTTATTGCTTTACAATCTTTAATGTATCATAATATTCTCCAGCTCTGCAGGGGTTAATGACTCCCAACCTAGTGAAAGAAGGAGAGAGAGTGACACTGACCTGTAATACTACGTGTATTCTGACCAGTCCTACCTTCATCTGGTACAAGGATGGAAAGCCTGTGGCCAAAACCCACACAACCAGAGACGATAAGCTATATTTCAACTCAGTCAGCAGTGAGGATGCAGGAAATTACTCTTGTGCTGTAAAAGGACAAAGATTCTCTTTAACAGCTAGCTTTCTCAATGTCAAATGTAAGTTCATATATTTGCTCTTCTATCTAAGTCCATATGTTTTAAATACTCTAAGAACATGTTATGGACCACCGTGTTCATGTTTTAACAGACAAACCAAGGAATGTCTCAGTGTTTCCCAGTGCAATAGAGGAAGACAGTTCAGTGACTCTGACCTGCAGCAGTGATGCCAACCCACTAGTGCACACCTACACCTGGTACATGAAGAGTGGAGCTGAATCTCTTGTTAGGGGTACAGGGGAGAGCATCAGCTTCAATGTGACCTCTGATACCAGTGGAATTTACTACTGTGAGGTACAGAATGAAGTAGGTTCTCAGAACTCTGATGATGTGTCAGTCTCCAGAGCAGGTCAGTGAGATCTCAGGACATTTTAGACACATTAGTTACATAGTGTCCGTTTTCCAACACGATAGTTGCTAACCAGTTGGTAATGGGCAATTGCACTGCACCCAACAAAGTTACTTAGTTAGCATCTATGTTTTGAATGAAATATGAAAATGTACAATGTACAAAATACTATGTTGGCAGTGACAACACTGAAGTATTCAAACTGAGCTCCTATAAAAGTCTCAGTTTTTATGACCTTGGTTATCTGGGTCCATGTATGTTACACCCTCGTTTTAATTAATCCGGAGTATTTGACTCTCCTAGATAGTCTAAATGAGGTCATCCCTATGTCCCCAAGGCCTATGTTCCCAGAGCCCTATGTTTCCCAATTTTGTATGGTACGTAATGGGCTAATGACACAGGGCCCTGTGTTCTTAGGGTCCTATGTTTCCAGATTAAAGGGTCCTATGTTTCCAAGCCCTATGTTCCCTAGCTCTATAAAGCACATAATGGGTACTGATGCAGCTACAATCCAAAGCATGGCATGCATCAATTAAAATGTAGAACAACTGCAACTGGCAGCACCTTGGATTGGGAAATGAGCACACTAGCAAGCTAAAACACCAGGCTGATAATTTCATTTATTAGCATTTCTCTTAATCTGCTGGGAGTTTACCAGTGTATATGCACAGCCATCAAAGCAGCTAGCTACCATTACACTTGCAGGCACTCATATACACACAAACTGTCGTTTCCAACAACACATATTTTGGCGTATTGGTGGCGCTAGAGTGTTTGAGTGTTTGTTTGTCATGACACTAAATGTGCGTTCCAAATTTTATGTGATTTTGTTACAATACAATAGACTCCCATGTCAAAAGAATAATAAGAAGACAATGACTTTGGTTACATGCACAGCAAATTTGGAACAAGGTCAATATTGTAGTTGGGGCAAGATCCTGTATAATCTGTTTACATGTGTGGAAGAGTAGTGTGCAACAGGAATATTCTTGTTTACATGTCGCTATATTCTGGTTAGGTCACTGACGTGCCCTACAAAGCTGCCTTGTACTGGATCCGTCGTGCCAATTGAACATGCCCACATGCAAAAAAAATGTTTCAGTAAAGAGCAATTTCCGATTAAGGTGAATATTTGACCCTGAATTCCGTTTAATTCAGGCATAAACCAAGTAGTTTATTATGGTTTTTGAAAGATGGAACATGGCCAAATTTGGAAGATGATGATGGGTATGAGGAGTTTACATGACTGACGTGCAATTGAATATTGCCAATTATCCGTTGAAAACATGCATGGAACCGTAATCATTGTTGGCTGCTTAGCCCCAGTGATTGAAATATTTTACACACTAGGATTGCTAACGGTTGTTATCAGAGCTTTGAACTGAGGGTCATGGACTCTGGGAACATAGGGCCCTGGGAACATAGGTACACTCCTGCTCAGATCTGTTTCTCCCATTGAATCACACACTCGGTCACATAGACAAAAATTTCTATGCCCAGAGTTTCTCTTTTACTCCTGAAAGTATTTTACCAAAAATTATCATTGTGAACATGATAGAGAGAGAAAAAGATGTTCCTTTTACTTTTTTAACAGATTTTCCATTCATGACAAAATCAGGAGTCATCATCATATTAACTGTGATTCTGATTCTCCTTCCCATCCTCTTGCTTACAATTCTCAGGTGATAAAGAGAATTTTATTTGATCTAATTTTCAGTAAATCAGTTTGTATTCTTTATATTGTATTTACAATGTATGTTCATAGGTCAATGGACTTTCAAAGAGATTTGAAAAGTTATTTTCATCACCAAATTAATCTTGACATTCTCTATCCAGCATATACAAAGTCGCTAGGAGAAATATCAGAACCGGCAGAGAGGTAGGCAACTGAAACCAGATCATGCACATGTGGAATTACATGCTTTACCAAAATCAGGGGAAAAATCTCATTATCATGTCACAGGCCATTCAAACTGATGTCCCTGATGACACCTACATAAATGTCCTTCCAGAGGATGCATCTCCTGAGTATGAGAATCTGCAGGTAAGTGGGGTAAGACTACTCCCTACCAGGCTCACTGATTGCCAAGTGTTTTCAGGCTGGTGTGTGCATGTGCGTATGTGCATGTCTTATTGTAAAGGTGTGTGTGTGTGCGTGTGTGTGTGCATGTGTGTGTGCACAACATGTGCATGTGTGTGTGTGTGCACACGCAACATGTCTTATTGTAAAGGCTTTGGAAAAGCCAAAACTCTGGGTATGTATGGAGGCCTTATGTCTGTGAAATCCTGTAGTGTGAATGATAATATATCTGCCTCTACAGGTGACAGTTCAGGCCTCACTTTATGAGAATCTGCCCAGAAGAGAGACATCACACACAAAGATGGAGCTGCAGGAAGAGGACACCAACCATGGTGTCTAAACTCTCACACCTAAACTCTTTCTAAAGAACGATAAGTAAAGATCCTCACACCAGAGAGCTCCCATTCAATATTTTTTTTTATTATTCTCTGTGTCGTTTTGAGGCCTTTACGGCCCATCCTCAGACTGTAAGGGCTTAAAACGTCACTGAGAATAATAGAACAAACTTGAATGTAAAGGCTAATTTTCTTTTTGTAATCAACATAGCACATTTGCATGTGTGGAAGTAGGCTAAATGAGCACATTTTCATCTTTTCCCTAAATAGGCTATACCTTAGATTCTACATGACAACTTGATGCCTGTTCCAAATGCAAATTGTGTCTGATAAAGTTAAAGTCTAATCTAATCTTTTTATTTAATTATTTCCTCAAAAAAACTAAAACAGTAAACAGAAACGAATAATGAAAAAAATGGGAGCTCTCCAGCTTGAATGGGAGCGCTCCGGTGTGCAGATCTTCACTTTTCTATGTGCAATATCTGCACAAATCATTATCTTAGCTCCACAGGGATACACAAATGCAGTAGGAGTTACTTGCCTGTATGTTCCTTCTTCACCAGAGTTGTGGTTCTCTTTGGGTTTGAAAGGTTTTACATTCTGTCTTGAGGAGATGGTAGTAGACAGTTTTCCACCCTCCCAGTTTGATCCCCAGATACATATAACTGTGGCTCACCTTCCATTGCACCTTGAAGACAGAAAGCAACACAGGTGACGCTGTTTTTTGCTATGCAAACAACACAGAAGCAAAGCTGAAAGCTGGTTAGGCCATTTCCTTCGAACCAGAAACTACCAGAACATCCTGATCACCAGCCTTCCAAGCAATGACTCTGAAATCATGAGTGAGAATTTGTGATGTTTCACCAATGCTATTCCTGTTCACATGTGGCAGCAGTGGGAAACAGTTGATTCAACCATTGGAGGCAAGACCATTTGGCTGAGGAGAGAAGAAAAAAAAACAAAAAAGAAAACGTCCCTCTGAAATGAATATGTGTTATGAGATTGATAACGTAGAATTTGGTATGGATGTAGTAATGTTTAAACCTATTCAGAATATTCAGAATGTGACACTGAGATTGACTCAAACTTCCACGTCGAAACTAATATATAACAGAAGTGTAGAAAATTGTTGTTGAATATTGGTGTTCTCGCTAGAGATGCGTTCACATGTACTGTAGCCTAATAATCAGTTAACCAGTCTTTGGAACGTCAGTATGATTCATCTTTGGTCATTTTAAAAGGGTCTATATGTCATCAGCTCTGCAGTTAAAAAAAAAAAAACTATAAACAGAAACAAGTTATAAAAACTGATGTGGCCCGGGGGTTCCCCACTCCTCCTTTAAGGTAAAGAAAATAATAGCACAGCTATTTTCAAAGGTTTTACGTACTTCCATGTGTACTTCCACTATTACTGTAGACTTTCAAGGCACCTAATATATTAAGATGGTCTAGTGCATAAGACATGACTTTGAAGCTAACAGCCAATGACCATAATAGCTCTATTTGAAATGTGTTGGCTTGTACTGTGTAAAATACTGTATGTTTTCAAAACTTTAAAGATTAATTACATAGCATGCAGTATTGCATTGATTTTATATACTGTTTGACAATTGTTAAATAGAAGCAGCATGTCATCCTGTAATATACTTAATGCAGAGCCAGAAGATAGAGGTTGACAACCCACATGGCTGCACAATCATACACAAGACACAATTGACAAAAGTACTGGGACACCTGCCAAGAAACCCACAGAAACCTACCACTTTAAATTGTCTATAATGTTGTCCACATGGTGATGCAAATTTCACCTCAGAGTGAATACTCCTGTTATGTTCTCTTGACCCATTCCTGCCACCTGCTGGGCTCTTTTATGTTTACATGTACATGTGCACATCATGTCCTCATCAACTGCTGTGTTTAAATAATTTGTGTGTTGTGTACAGTTATTCTAGGAGATCAAACATGAAACTAATCCAGTTCAACTGCACGTACACTGGATTTACTCTCACTATGAATTTACACAATTTGTTTTGTGTCTTTGGTTTTAAAATAGTATTTTTTTCCTTGAATATTAGAGTCGAAAAGTTTTAAACATCAAAATCTTTGCAAACCAAAAAAAAAAAAAATGGTTGTAAATTCCCCTGAACATGATGGGTTGGAGCAGCTTTAAATAATTCTAGTCTTTAAAATCGTAGACAGAGTAATTACATTTAATTACAATTAATTGTTACATTTCAGAGAAAGAATGTATCTTAACTAAAATAAAAGAAGTATTGCCATGTAAATAAAATGTGTGCATCTATGTGCAATGATATAACTGCACGTTTGCGTGTGAGATCTCAGTGGTTCTATATATGTATATATATAGTCATTGGTTCTGCTTGATGGATCACTGGCCAAAACCATGAAACCTTGTTTTAATCGTTACCCGCCATTAGAGGGCGACAGAGCATTTGAAACCAGGCAGGCGGACGATAGCACAAATGCAAAACCACGGTGGGCTACAGTGTTATTGCAGACTAAGGGCTACAAATTTATACAGACATTATCATCCCGATTTGTTAAAAGGCCTAATGTAGATTCTGGTATTTTGTTTTCCAGTCATTTTTTTGTAGGTCTACTTCACTTTGTGGGCCGTATGCCTATTTGTCTGTGTATTTGCCTAACACAGCCCAAGCACATTATTTTGAGAAGGTGGAAGCGGAGTCGGTTTTCAATGATCTTTGATTTAGCCTTAATTTCAGGATTTGGGGTATCTAGACCCATATTATGTATGACCTATTTGAAATTGATAACTGTCAAGAGAAACCAAGCTACATTTTATTTCCTACATTTACTCAAAGTGCGCTAGTTTTTCACCGTCCAAACTGCAGACATCAGAGAATCCCAATGTGCGTCATAAAGATGATGAGGTCACAATAGGCTACCTCAGAGCTCTAGGCAAAAATTCTGTTTCACCTCACTTGTTACACCTTCTCGGAAAGGTAGGCCATAAACGCTCCATCACATCATGTTTTCAAAATAATTACACAAATTTAAATCTAATAAGATTCTGTCATTTTAATTCAGGAAATTTTGTTTCAACGCATTTGCATAACACATTTTTCCCCAGTGGAATGGATTCCAAAACACTTGAAGAGGAGTTAATGACACTCCAAGCTCACGATCTGGAGAGGCGCATGAAACTTATAATGCAGTGGCTGAGGATAAACCAAGAGCAGTTACAGAACACTATCAGCATGCCAAGTGTGAGTTCCATTAACATTAAAATGCTGTACATGTAATTATATGTGGTAATTATATTTTATATTTCTTCATCTCTGGTGGCTTTAGGAGGTCATAATGAATGAGTATGTCAAAAAAATGTGACCTGAAATAGGTCGACCTTTGAGCAGTGGCAGTTTGATGGTTGCTATGCTTTGGCAAATCTGGCTGCTAGTCAAAAGTATGGGGTAGTCATGACCATGGAAATCTTATCAGAGATGTAGAAACATTCAGGTTACGTTCATAACCACAGTAGAGAGTCCCCACAGATGTATAATACAGAGATACAGATGTTCAGATACATATATCACACTCCTGTGTGTATGTGTTTGGGTTGGGGGCATTGTGTGACTGTGTAGTAGCCATATTTGCTGGCATAATGCCTCCTTCCTCTCTGCAGTCTCAACATCGGCTCCATCCTCATCCTTGTCTTGTTTCCCCACAGGAGCACAATCCCACAATGCTCGGTGGCTCTCTCCAGCCCCTCAGAGCTGGTGTGGCACCTGGCAGATATGAGCTGTTGCCCCCCATCACCCCTGCACCCCCTAAGCAGCAGCAGCAGCAGCAGACCTGCTCCTCATCCTCCTCCTTGTCCACAGTCGTCCAGGGCCAGGACCCGGTTCTTATGAACCAGTTGCTGGGTGACAGATTGCCCAAACAAGGGGTCCTGCATCCATTTGGCAGGAAGAACATGACAGGCCTTGATTTTGCCCACCCCCTGAAGCCACTCATCCACAGAAGAGCTCCAACCAACATGGCACTCGCTTCACCTGTTGCCACCAAGGGTGAAAGCCAGAATAAGCCAAAGAAGATCAAAGCCAAGCACTCTGTCAGAACTGTCCAAAGTGTTTGCCTGAAAAGCAACACTACAGATGACAGTTCCAAAAGCCGTGACGATGGTTGCCAAGCCCGGTTCCAACAGTCAGAGCAGGACCAGGATATGAGGTGTGTTCAGGAAACCACTATCATCCGCCAGGTTGCTGAGCACAGAAAGAATGCCTTGAAGGAGGAGAAAAGCTGCATCACTGTCCAGTTCAACGCTGCCCTCACTGGTGATGTTTCCTTTTATATTTACATTTATGCATTTTATCCAAAGTGACTTACAAAAGAGGATAACATTCAAGCATGTGGGCGTCTCACACTGTGCAGGCACCTCTGCAGGCAGCCTCAGCTCTTCTAACCAAAGAACCTCATCAGTGCTGCAGACTCTTCCTCCCCTAAAGGTCCCTACTCCACCCATCGCACCCACTGCCCCTGCCCCTCCACACACAGCCAAACCCCAAGCAAACAAACTTTGGCAGTTCTTCAGCAGACTGCCCCGCCTCAAGAAGGCAGGATCAATGAGTGTGGCCACTAAAGTTATCAGTAAAGGGGATACAGATGTGACTGGTGAGTACTAAGGACCATTAAGTTATATACACACTCATACTTCCTTTACATGCACACTCATTTTCACCGACACGCTCATTGTATTGTCTCATGTGACCTTAGTTACAACATAAGAATAGGATATACATGTTTAGTGCAGTTATTAAAATAACAATTAGTCATATAGTTGTGTGGACAGGATGTCACACAAACCTGTTTGACCTTTGACCTCCCAGAGCAAAAGTCTGAGGAGTCTGTGGAGGCAGGTAAGAGGGAGGAAGTGATGGAGTATAAGGAAGAGGAGGAGCCAGTGAGAGTGGTGAATCAGATCAGAAAGCCCCAGCAGACCAGGGAGCATCCAGAGCCTGTTAAACTGCCTCCTGTGGCCTGCCCTGAGCAGGCCATCCTGCAGGCCTTCAGGCTACTCAAAGAGGATGACTGGTGGGAGTGTAGCTAAAATAGGCTAGGCTAGCTATTTAACCTCATAAAACCAGAGGCTGAAGTCTAGACTATACAGGCACACATGTTAGTAGAATAGTGTATTTAATAGTTAATAATCTGGACTCTTTAGATCCCGTGAGGGAAATTATTATATTTATATTATATATACATATTATAGTTGTTATTTGGCGTCATCATTTTGTGCTTAGCTGGAAATGTAGCCCCATGTTCCTCTGAGTTGAGTGTTTTTTTGGTGTCTGCAGGGAACGAAAGGTTGAGGGTCTGAGCTGTGTTCGGTTTCTCTCTCAGCACCATGCTGAGGTGCTGCTGCCCAGGCTGCATGACGTCTGTCTGGCCATCAACCGTGAGGTCAGAGGCTCTCTGCTGAAGTTCATGTTGAATTTTTCTGTTTTAGACTAGAGAATGTACATTCAAATAACATGATAACATGAAGCACTCATTCTACTTATACCCACCCATCCAGGTGAAAAACTTGCGATCAATGGTGTCCCGTGCCGCCATGGAGACACTGGCACATATGTATGCTCACCTGGGATGCAGCATGGATGCAGAGGCCGAGGGCATAGCCAAGACAGTGCTCCCAAAGGCTGGAGAGGCCAGTGGCTTTATCAGGGAGGATGTGGAGATGGTGTTGAGCCACATGGTCCTCAGCATCACCCCATCCCGCAGCATGAATGCCCTGATTAACACCGGACTCAGGTGAGGGGAAGAGAGAAAACCCTGGTAACCCTTCACTTCAGACGCTCCCCTTGTTTACTGGTTTGGCTCTAGCTATGGTTTTACTGGTTCTACTGATCCTCAGCAGGTTTCCTCTGTTACCTGGATCTCTGTTGGATGTTTGTCTCATCTGTTCTCAACTCTTTTTCCTTTTAAGACGTTATCTCTCTTATCTCTGTTATCTCCTTTGGTCCACTCATCCATTCTCTTGTGTTTCTTTTGCCTGAATGTTTCTCTGTTTCTTGTAGGCATCGTAATGCAGCTGTGAGGAAGGCCGCCGCACAGCATCTGGAGGAACTGGCAGAGGTCATGGGAGCACCCTGTGTTCTGTCAGGCAAAAAAGGCCTGACTGACCGATTCATCCACGCCGTCAGTTGCCTTGCCCTCGACTCTGCACAGGATGTCAGGTGAGAATACTACTACATCATTATGTTGTGGATTGAGTTGCTGGCATAATATATAATCTTAAAAAAACATTGTCTATTATTTTAACTTACAAAAACTACATAATATTGCTTCAATCTTGTTAAATGATTATGATCATGTTAATCATGATTGTAAATAAATGGGTGTTGGCGAATTTTGTGTTGGGAACAGGACCCATGCCCGCAACACTCTGGCCTTCCTGGATTCCCATCCTGACCTGATCAAGATGGTGGACAAGTTTGCCCCTCAGACTGATCGAATTGCTGTGAAGGACATCATCAATAAGTGCCAGAAAAGTGGGCACAAAACATCAGTGAACACCATAAACACAACACATTCTTTATTTAACGTGTCTATCAGTGACAGATATACCAAAATCTTTATTATCATTATTGAACATGATAGAATACATAGGGGAAAATGTTTTGTGTAATGTTTTAATTATTTTTATGAAATGTTTTTTGTGTTTTCCTACAGAAATGTGTAAAGTCAATGCTGAAGCCAAAAGAATCGTTCTTCCATCCCTCACCTAACACCCGATCCAACATTAGCAACAATGGATCACCCAGACCATCAACTCCAAGCTGACTGCCTGGAGATGATTGAGGTCCCTTGTACAGAATTGAATTTATTAAACCCTCAACTATACTCCCAAACTTTGCATTAGTGTCTGCATTTGGGTGCTATACAAGTGGGGTGGTGGGCTTTGTATTTGTGCAGTCTATGCAGGGTACTTTTAAAAAATAATTTAAAAGGAACTTCTCTCAGTTGGAGACTCTCCTAAACAAAATTGAAAATCCAGTGTAGTGTTGTGTGGGCACACAACAAAACTTTTGTAGAGGTTGCATGGACTCACACAGAACATCACAATCTGGTTTTAATGAAGTAAGATTGCAAAGTTAATTGTTTATTTCACTAATCTCTCCTCATGTGACGACAGTAGCAGTTGTGAAGTGTCTCATGTCTGATTTCTCGTGATAGTCATTGAACTGTATGGTAATTTGAAAATATTTGTACTATTATTATTATTACTACTACTACTACTACTACTACTACTATTACTACCATTACTACCAGTGGTCAAATGAAATTCAAATGTATTTAGGCCTATTACCACATCAGTTAGCATTATTCTTCAGAGATTGCTGCTCCCTACTTATCAGCCAAACAAATCCACATGTAAAGGTTTGAAACAGGATGCTATAAATGTACCTTCTAAATTTCCCCCATTACCAGTGTGCTCAAATCTCCATCTACAACATCTGCACACATTTCCATCACTTATCAAGGTGCTTGATACATACTCCAGTGACATGTTTTCATCTTCTACATGTCTTCATTACAATACCTATGACCACCAGTACTGTTTGAAGTGGCCACTGAGACAGTCAGTGAATTATATTGAGTGGTATTGCATGTATATGGCTCGTTTGCCATGTGTTGCATCTATCATCTGTGTCCAGTGCTGGGGGCCTCTCTCACCTGCTGTCCACTCTAAGCTGAGAAACATAGGGATGATATGTTTTGTTTGATTCCTATGTCAAATAGCTGGCCAACATAACGTCTTACTATCTTAAACTCAGATCTGTGGTGTCTTGACACACAAGCCATCAGATATGAACCAGTTTCATTAAATTGAGAGAAAATAGTTACTTCCACTAAGGTGGTTATGTTTTCGCCGGCATTTGTCTGTTTGTCAGCAGCCTCCATACTACTGGACTCAACCAGACCCTCTGAAAAAGGAAACTATTCCTGCACTGTGAGAGGTTATGAGGCTCACCACTCCACTGCTGTGTGTGAGTACAGATGATATTTCAATCACTTGTAAATTAAAGCATATCAAATATAATGTGTACTACTTTAAAATACATGTTCATTGTTTCTGGAAAGGGTGAATTTCTTTTTGTAATCAACATAGCACATTTGCATTTGCGGAAGTAAGCTAAATGATCACATTTTCATCTAAATAGGCTATACTTTAGATTATATATGACAGTTTAATGCCTGTTCCAAATGCAAATTGTGTATGATATATATATATATATATATATATATATATATTTCTTTCTTTCTTGACCCAAGAAAATGCCACCTGCCACCTACTGGGCTCTTTTATGTTTACATGTACATGTACACATTATGTCTTCATCTAACGCTGTGTTTAAATAATTTGTAGATTGTGTACAGATGTTCTTGGGGCAACTAGTTTTGTTTGTTTTAACACAGGGCCTATTTTTACAGCATTAGTACATGGGCATAAATGGCATAATCATACAATTTTACAGGCACGCACATGTGTGTGTGTGTGTGTGTGTGTGTGTTTGTGCGCATGTGTGTGTGTGTCTGTGTATGTGTGTGTGTCTGTGTGTATGTGTCTGTGTGTCTCTGTGTGTTTGTTGTCTGTGTGTGTGTGCGTGTGTGTTATTTAAGGAAGTGCAGAGGGATAAGTTGACGTGAGAAAGTACATGTGTGGTGTCAGGGTATCTGAGTCTCACAGTTCATGTGCATGACATTTGAGACCACTGCACAGTGCAGCACCTCAAGCAAGACCAGACAAAGCACTCAACCTCAGAACCCACTATGCTGTCTGAGGAGATATCACCTACAACACTCACTGACAGTTTGCTGGGTTGACCAACAAGCTGAGTTTTTGTTCCACAGGAAATGGCTTAAGGCCATGTAGCTCTGGAAATAACACTCTGTTGTTTTCTACCCATGACTTAACCACAACACTAAGTTACCTGAAGTACATCAACCACCCCTGTTTTCTTTGATCATTGTGTTAAGAACTTAAGAAGAGACAGTCAGTAAGTGGTTTGGCCATGGTCTCAACAACCTAGTTAACAATGTCATTTTGAAGGCAAACCCTTGGATATGAACAGATGCAATACACTCAACTTGAGCTGTAAGTATCCTTACCCTACTAAAGACAACTGAAACCAGTCTTATTTAACTGGTATTATTTTAATCACCAATCATTTTTCAAGGGGCACAGATGATTGAACAAAACTAGGCATTACAGCAAAGAGTCATGCCACTACAACTCTTGACAATCTCATGTTTAGAGATATATTTCCTGTATCTGTCTGGTAAGATCTAACTGCTTTTACAACAAATTTTATTCTTAAGGATACATGCTCATAGGCCTAAATACCAGTCACCTATAATAACTTTAAACATAACATGTAACAGTCTTTTATTTTATACATAATTTTATTGGTGCTTTTTTCAGACTCCCAAAATGTTTCACTGAAATGACAAATAATAATATATTTACTCAAAATCATGTTAACTTTTTATCCTTTGTTAATGAGTTTACTTTGATGTAATGATTATGAGTTTGTCATGTAATGAGAAATGAGTTTATTTTGATGGCATTTCAGGTGTGTACTGTGGTTTCTATGTGAACTATGGCCACTCAAACGTCTGTGGTATTAAAGGGGCATCAGCGGTTCTGCCCTGCAGATTTGAATATTATGGGATGGGTTTCTATCTGGGAAGAGAGTGGTATGAAGAACACAGAAAGAGGGTGACAAGAAAATATACATTTTATAATCCCGACTGCAGCCTTTATATAGATAAACTTTCACATGATCAGTCTGGCATTTATCACTTCCGCTTTCGTACAAGCCTACACAAGAGCTGGATCAGAGGCACACCTGGAGTCACTCTGTCTGTAACAGGTAATGATGAAAGCATTTTTTAATGGTTTATTTGAGTGAATTACTTTTCAGAAACAAAGTTGTACTGACTTCTATCTTCTCTCAGATCTGCTGGTGAGGGAGGAGGCTGTTGTTGGAGGGAATCAGACTAAATTGACCTGCAGCACCTCCTGCAGTTTGGGCTCTCAGTATGTCTGGTACAGGACAACAGCTACGAGATAAAACCACAGCCTCCATACTACTGGACTCAACCAAACCCTCTGAGGAGGGAAGCTATTCCTGCACTGTGAGAGGTTATGAGGCTCAGCGCTCCCCTGCAGTGTGTGAGTATAGATGATATTCTAACCTTTAAATGAACAAAACAGATCAAATGAAATTTCTATAATGGATCTCATCCTTGATTGCAAATGGCTTGAATTGCCGATGAATTGCTGATGAATGAATTGCTTTCAAAGCCATTGTGAGATACTTGGCAAGCCTTTGCATTGTCAAGCTAGCGATGTTCCTGGATGAAGCTTAAGGAGGACAGGGCATTGCAAAGTGTTTCATTCATTTGAAAACCTGTGTTGTGAGCCTGATGAGGTCAATGCAAATATACCTTTCACTTTCTTTTCAACACAAATTTGTTTTTATTTTTCATCTGTAAATGTGCAGCGCCACTAAAGAGGTTGGTCAATCAGAACACAATAAGAAAATAAATAAATAAATAAACAAGCTAAAAAATAAAAGCAGAGATGCAAAATCAGCCTATGCTTATAACACTATGAGGCAAGGCATTTTGAAGTAACAAGCCTTGCAGATTTTTACAAAAGCATCTTGTAAAACTGTGGCCGTGGTGTAATGGTTAGGGCCGTGAACTTGCGGGCTGGTTCAGTCTCCGGCGACCAGTAGGAAAAATGTGGGCAGAAGAAGTGAACGTCACTCTCTCAGAGCTCACTGTTCCCCAGGCTCTTCAGCAGCAAACTGCTCACTGCTCTGGGTTAGTGTGTTTCCATTTACTGTATGCTGTGTGTGTCACTCATTCATAGAGGTGAGAGGCTAAGTGCAGTGGTGCCAGAGTATATCTGTAGGAGTACATAAACTTACACAGATGTCTTTAGTGAATGACAGTGCCAAAAGAGGCCATTAAGTTAACCCATTCGATTAGATCAGATTCAATTTTATTGTCATTACACATGTATGAATACAGAGTAACAAAATACAGTTTAGCATCTAATCAGAAGTGCAAATAGCAGAAAGTGCAATTACTGTAAAATATCACACGGACGAGATCCTCTAAAGGATTTTGTGTGTCTTTCTCTCACTATTTTTAGGTGCTCCAGAAAAACAGTGTTGGGGTGTGACCTACTCATCTACCAGCATCTGTGCATTATTGGGATCATCAGTGGACATTCCCTGTACTTACAGATATCTTGAAGATCACAGAGTTAAAACAACATTCTGGTTTAAAAAACAGAAATCCCGCAATGACCTTGAAGATTTAAGGCTGGATGAAAACTATGAGAATCATGTGGAGTATATTGGACACAAAGAGAATAATAATTGTACCCTGAGACTGAAAGACATCAGAGAGAGTCACTCTGGAGAATATGGCTTCAGGTTTACTACAGAACAGGGAGAGAGTTACTCAGGATTACCTGGAGTCACCATCACTGTTACAAGTAACTCATTTTGCCTTAGTTTTAAAGAAATTAACACCTCCTGCTTTCTTTTCTGGCTTAACCCATATGACCTCTACATTCTGTAGCTCTGCAGGTGATTCTACCTCCTAAAGCACTGAGTGAGGGAGAGAGTGTGACTCTCACCTGTAACACCACATGTACCCTGAGTAACATCCCCATCTTCATATGGCATACCAATGGGACCTCAAAGCATACAACCAGAGACAACATGCTGCATCTAAACCCAATCAGCAGTGAGGATGCAGGTAGTTACTCCTGTATGGTTCTAGGACATGAGAGTCTCTCCTCAATGTCTGTGAATCTCGATGTCAGATGTAAGTACAGATACAGAGTTCACTTCCATATAGATTAATATACATTGTTAATGTTTGGGGGGAAAAAATGACAAATCGTTTTTTCCCATGTGGGGATTTTGAGGGATTTTGTAGGCTATTTTTTAATCACTCTTCTCTGGGCATTTCAGGAAATGCTCTTTTGATGTCATGATAGATCAGTGCCTATTGCATTTTATAGCAGCAGGAGGTAGCAAGAAGCAGTAGCATTATGGCAGCAGTTGCAAGCACAAAGCCACTTACACAGCCAAAGCTGGATACAAAGGGCCAGTTACAGAATATTACAATTTGTTGGTTGAAAGCTCATTTCATTTGGCAACTTATGTAGAAAGTCTGGTGAACTGCAGATAGAGATGAGATACTCACATCCTTCATTCAAATACAAGCCCTATAATTTCACTGTGTATCTTCAAGTTTTGCAGGTATATATTACTTCTGAAACGGTGAAAGAAGGAGACAGAGTGACCCTTACCTGCAATTCTACCCGTGGTCTAAGTAATAACTCAACCTTCGTCTGGTACAAGAATGGGCAGCCTGTGACCTGTAAACACACAACCAGAAACAAGCTGCATCTAAACCCAGTCAGCAGTGAGGATGCAGGCAGCTACTCCTGTGCTGTTAGAAGACATGAGAGTCTCTCCTCAACTGCTGTCTTTCTTAGTGTTAGATGTAAGTACATAGCCTACACAGTTGCAGTAATCTATATGTGGATTATGAATATAGTAAATAATTTAAAAAGCATACACTACATCGGTTTAAATGTTTCTTTTTTGAGAATTTCTGTGGTGGTCATTTGCCAGTATGTGAGATGGAGACGATGTTTACAGACGGCTTTATGTGTTTCAACAGATAAACCAAAGAATATTTCAGTGTCTTTCAGTCCCGGTGAGGGTAGTTTTGTGACTCTGACCTGCAGCAGTGATGCCAACCCACCAGTGTATAACTACACCTGGTACATGAAGAGTGGAGCTGAATCTCTTGTTAGGGGCACAGGGGAGAGCATCGGCTTCAATGTGACCTCTGATACCAGTGGAATTTACTACTGTGAGGTACAGAATGAAGTAGGCTCTCAGAACTCTGGTAATATTTCAGTTCCTAAAGAAGGTCAGTATGGTGTGGAAATGTCTTATACACTTATATTTTACAACTGATTTAGTTTGAAAAACATCATTCGATGGTGAAGAAAATTAATAACATCTTTTTTTGTCTCTCTCTCTCTTTTTGTTGAATAAGTTCTTTTCCATACAACCACCTCACGCGGATGTGCTTCAGGACTAATTGTAACAATCATTCTAGTCAGCATCCTGCTGTTTGGAATGATATCTATATGGTAATTAAGCTGACTTACATATAAACACCCTACACAATATGCCTTGATGTTTTAGTCATACTCTACATTCTATTGTAGACTCCTTACATTGTAATAACTTTAGAGGTCCCAGTTCCCAGGGGGATTTTTTTGCCATGGGGGGATTTGAAGAAAAACGAATTTTATTACATTCACATTACTCTTATATTGTTATTCCTGAGGTTTCCTAGAATATAACCATATGTGCCAAGATGTGTTTTTAGTTAGATGAAATACTTAAAAATGTCAAGGATGTAGCAGACTGCATCCAAGTGTCTGAAAGGCCCTTGATCTCTGAGTGTTAAAGGAGTATCAACCCATATCCTATTGTTAGAGAGAGGAACAAGAATATTTGACAACGAGGACTGAATGGCGAAATCGCACCTAACGCTAACTAATGAGGGCTAGGAAACTGTTTCAAACTTATTCCTAAGTTATGGTCGTGCAACACCATCAATACGCAGACATGCAGTTGTATGCAGTTATATTCACAAAGAGGTTTACAGTTCTCCAACATGTGTCTGTGTACCATGTACCAACGCACACCACCAGACACTGGTTGGAGTGGCACGAGTCTACTCACATATACCGATACAATAATTAAAAAGTCGCTTGGCTTTGCCTTCTATCATTTTGTTAATGTTGCTAACAGAGACAAGAACTTCTCAAGTGTCTGCGTGTCTGCGTATTGTCGGAGTGGGACAAGTATAAATAGAGCTTCAATAAAGAGGAGAGTGAGAAGTGGCAACGTTCATTTAGTTCCGTGTTCTATTTTCACAAGGGGGAAGGGAAAATCCCTCTTTACAGTCAAGCCTCATTTCACTGAAGTGAATGTTGTGAGGGAATGTGATACTCCCACTCATACAAATTATTAAAACTATCCACCACCTATAGTAATGTATTATGTTGCTGTATCTTGGTCATGTATTCAGTGATCTCTGTCTGGTTTACCCATTTCTTTTGTTCCTCTTCCTGCTGACAACACTC
This sequence comes from Tenualosa ilisha, assembly GCA_015244755.2. Lineage (NCBI taxonomy): Eukaryota > Metazoa > Chordata > Actinopteri > Clupeiformes > Clupeidae > Tenualosa > Tenualosa ilisha. Next base: position 27,955 of record PYXC01002373.1, read on the forward strand.
AGTGAACTCAAGCGACAGGGATATGAGTTGATTTACACCGGACTTTTCCTTTAATATCAAAAATGTACATCAGTATGTACATAAACCAGAATGTTGTAGATGCAGTTTTAAACCCAATCTGAACATTCTTGTTCTATCTTTACTAGCATGTACAAGATAGCATGCACAAGAAGAAACACCCAAACAAAGAAGGTAGGCTATTTGGATCTAAATGGTGTGTATTATATGATGAACTGACTTTTACATATCATGCTGTATCAGTTTCAATGATAAATCTCTTTGTTCAATAACCATGTCCCAGGAGTCCAATTCTGATGTCCGTGATGACACATACACAGCTCTCAACCGCAGGAACAAATCCCCTGACTATGACACTCTGCAGGTGAGTGATCAAATTAATGTTATCAGCAGAAATTGTAATTTTGTACAATTAAGTACAAAAACTGTTGGATTAGCAACAATAACTTGCATGTATTTCAGAATTTGAGGAGCTTAAGTGACACATACATGCCTCTTCAGAGAAGAGACTCTGCAGAGAAGAGTAACCTCTTCAACAGAAATGGAGCTCAAGGATCCTAGGCTCAAAAGGCAACACAAATCTTGACACTTTACTTTCCATTTACTGTTCTTGTACGTTGGGAAAAGCTTTGAAACCTGTAATGATTTATCATCAACCATCTTAGTATTTGTTCTTCTATTCCAAACGGACATAAATGCAGTTTGAGTTTCTTGTCTGCACTCGCCTTCTGATTTACAGACTCAAGGTTATGAATGTATAACATTCAACATGGAAGTATACCAATTGGTGCACAGAACATGCCATCAGCATCAGTGATAATACCATAGGTAGGATAAGGGTGCGAGGGTTGGTGGTTGCTTGTCTTTGTCTCTTCCTCTGTGGCCCTGCAGGTGGTGCTATTGCTATGCATGGCTAGTTGCTGCCTTTTAGGTAGATGGGATCTCTTGCTCTCTTGACTCTCGATCTTCTGGTCTGCTCACAGCTTGGTTAGCTACCCCTTTTGCTTGGTTAGCTACCCCCTTTTCTACAGTACCTACCTTATTTGGTAGTCCTCATGTCCTCAGTTAGGTAGTACTCATGCGTGGTTTTTATGGCTAATATTTACTGACTTTTGTAAATACTTAATTTAATAAACAATTATTGCATTCAGATGTACTAAGTCTACAATATGGTCTCTTCCTGTAATGTCCCTTCCAAGTGGTCATGACATTATGGTGTATCACATGGACAGTGCAAAGGCAGACTGAGCCATAAAGCGGCCTGACTGAGGTTATTACTTGCTTCTTTTGATCCCTTTGTCTGGCTGAATAAACACTCATGAGAGCTTAAGATATGGTGGGAACAGGCAATTATTCAACAAACATTTCTCTTTGTGTTAATGGCATGTATGGTTCTCCTTTATAACATTCCCTTGAACCATTCCTGCCACCTAGTGGACATTTTTATTCTTACATGTCCCCATGCCCACTGGTGCAGTTGTCCTGAACACTTCGCCACTGACCAAAAGTCAAGTATCTTTAGATTTTACTCAAGCCATGGGATTTATTATTATAGACATTCAGAACATAGCCTAACAAAACATAACTCAAGTGTAATAAATAATGGCAAAAGACACCAGCCGCACAACAACTATATCATCCTAAAATCAGAAGTCTAAAAGCGTTGAAACCCAAACAAATGATGTTTATGAATACATTCAGCTGGATCGTGATTTAAAATGCAAAATATTTGAATAAGTCAGTAAGATTGATGCTGACACTTCTTAGGGAGAGATGACTGATTAAACATTTTGGGATGAAATTAGCTTTCATTTACAATCAGTTGACTTCTTTAATCAGTTGACTTCTTTAACATGCAGCTTTGATGTTCCTAGTGCATGTACATGTGATCATGAAATTAAATGAAATTATGAGAATTCAACATAATTACTTTAGGCTTTAAAGCAGTTTAAAAATACACTGTAAAATGAATAGATTCAAGAATAATTCAAAAGTTTTGAGTAATACCTAGATTCTCATGATCAGTTATATCATATATAGTACAATTTGGGAAATATTCATGTTTGCATTTACTGTTTTGAGTTTATTGCCCTGTCCATTTGGCTACCCTGCTGATGTCAAATGTACAGATTGCTACCATGTAGCATTATGTTAAGCGAGCAGTGTTTCTGAAATGTTGGATAGCCTACCAAAGTAATGACAGGCTAATAGTAGAAAGGAGCAGTTGCATGTAGGCATGTGATACAAAGCTGACTACCTTACAGAACAGAGTTGAGAGCTTGTTTGGGTTTAGAGGATGAAAGGCCTGGTTCCACTATACCGCCATCTCTACCACAAAACTGAGCTGACACAAAGTGCATCTATGAGCTGCTTGTTTCCTGAGAAGATATTAAAGCCAAGTTGCATTTTATATACGTCAACCCCAGAACTGAGCAGAGGCAAAGTGCATCTAAACATCCTGTTCCCTCCTCGGATGCGTCAACTTTCACATCCACAGACATCAGGTTCATCATATTTTACAAGCTCAATATAGCTGTCATTTTTGCAACATCTTTCGGAAGGTAAGTCATATTGTAGCCGATGTTGGAACAATGCTAGAACATGTTCACAGTTCTTCGCATAAACATTATTTAAATGGATTTAAGCAAAATAGAAGTTATTCTAATTCAGCTTTATTCAAAGAGGTGTAGATCGCAACACCAGTGAAAAATTTAGTGTTATGGTTATCAGTGATTCGCATGTATAGCAAGGCAGTTAACAACTAGTAACACACCTCTAAATATACCTAATGTAAATTATTTATAATGTAAATAATGATTATAATAATTTAATTTAAGTAACATATTTTCTGAGTGTCTTTTTAATCTTGTTCTTAAAGCTTATTGCAGCCTGTGTGAAAGTATGTCTAGCAGACATGTGAAAAGTAATGTGGATTTAGTAATGCCATCAAGCTTATGGCTGACTATATGTTCATTGTATAGGCTCTCAACATCATGTGCTCCTGCTTGTCAGAACTGTGTTATTTTGAGGAATTTGTATCTCTGTATACGTGTCTTGTGGACTGACTGTATGACAACTTAGTAACTTAAGTATGCCACTTAAGTCTTTGGGTTTGGGATGATGTGTGTGAGGGGGCATTAGGATTAAGCCTAAATGAATTAATTGCTGTAAAAATAAGATATCTAACAACCTGTGAAAATACACCAGAATGCAGCAAATTGCATCTAATCTTTTGAAAAAATTCAGTGGGAGAACCCCCACCCCCCCTCAGTAGCTGTGCACACACACATGTTAAATGTTTCCAATGCCCTTGTATTAGTCGTGCTGGAGAAGCCTATATTGTTGCATTGTATGGGCCATTAGCCTATACATGAGCAATGTCCACACAACATATGTTCAGCAATGCTTCTTTGAAACAAATGGGGTGGTGGTAGCGTAGTGGTTAAGGAACCTGGCTAGCGTGTAAGTAGCCTGAAAAGTTGTGGGTTCGAATCCTGGCTGCCACCGTTGTGCCCTTGAGCAAGGCACTTAACCCTAAGTTGCTCTAGGGGAGACTGGCCCTGAACAATTGATAGTTGATGAGTTGTAAGTCGCTTTGGATAAAAGCGTCTGCTAAATGCATAAATGTAAATGTAAACAAATGATGGCACCTCCTGATTTGCGCCCATTTTGCTATTATTTTTTCACCCAGAGATGATGACATCTTAGCCACACTTCTAAAACTGACACCCTACATAATATCTCAAAAAAAGAAAAAACAATTTAATCTGTGTGTGTGTCTGTGTGTGTTATAGAATTCTCATTATTAAATTGTACCACCTTGTCATAATATTTTAAGAAGCCTCTAATGTAGCAGCAGAACATTTCCGTACCTGTCACAATTTCGCACCAATCATCTTCTATCAGAATCAGGTGTTTTGGGAATAATATCTAGAATACCTGTATTTCCCTTCTGACTTCTTGTCTGTACCTTCCTTCTGACTTAGACACTCAGTCATATACTGTTTGTTTGTTTTACAGATGCAGACAAGGAGGCTATCTTTTTGCTGCCGTTTGTCTGTCTGTCTGTGAGCTATACCTCGAAACTCGATAACTCGAAAAAGCATTTGGATGAAATTTTTGGCCAACGTGGGTATTAGGCCAAGGAACAGATTTTGGTGGTGATCTGGAACGCCATCTGGAATTTGTGTTGGGTCAGTGACCCTATGTATTGCTTTGGCGGAGGTCTGAGTGCTTTTCTAGTTTTCTTTTGATTTTCCTGTCAGCAGTTACAGACTTCCTCTTTTCTGCCTTGTCACAGGCTAAGCCACAACATTCAACCCACGTAGTGTGAGCATCACTTGCACTGTGTACAGCCATATCATCTAATAGCACTGGTAATTCAGTGTACCATACTGACCGTCTTCAACATGGGTGACCTCTATCTCCCAGGTGGGTTACTAGATTATTGAAGTGTTTTTGCTGTTGTTGTTGTTGTTGTTGTTGTTTGTTTTTTGCAGAGATGGATGTTTATGGCATTTTTGTAAGCTATTGAAATACCACACTCTACTACTACTACTACTTGTACTAGTCGTTTTGAGAAGAATAAAGTGCCAAGCAAACTATTTGTTTAGGCAGGGCTCCTGAAGGCAGCTTTTCCCAGTTGTTGTGACAAACTTCTGGTGCCCTTACATAGAGGAATATTAATAATCATCAGTTTATAACTATAGTTAGTTATGTGTGCGTGTTAGTCTTGTGTATTAGCCGTTGTTTCATGTCCTCTTTTTTTCACTTGTTAGCAAAAATGCAATTTGCTCCTCTTTACTTGGCCTTGTGCCAAGACATTACTGGAAATGAACTGAAAAGTTGTTTTGACACCTTCTTGTTGGTGTTGGTGCTGGTTATTCATTAGTAGAATACACACCCTCAAAAGCAAAGATTTTATAAATAAATGTATGACAAAAAAAAAACAGTGTTATTTTTCAATGTAATGGGAGAAGTGAAGTTGATGAAAATTGACAAATATTGAAAAATGGAATCAATCTAATCAATACATCACAAGCCACAGGCTATATGTAATTTATTTTAATACTTTTATAATGGTCATTTCTATTATGCAGGTATGTAGCCTGCTATGAAATGCTTGGCATAATGTTGATATGGCATATAACTTATATCCATTTCACTACTTCTCCAATGCAGCGAACCTAAGATGTACACTGCCCTTCACTCTGTTATTAGGTAAAGATATACAAACACTTCTACAAATATGAACACACTGAACAATGGATATAAAGCTTTGATTCACATCATCCATGTAATCTCCATCTCTCAGCAGTTTCTCCAGCCTTGGCAAACATTAGGCTTGTAAATGGAACGAATCGCTGTGCTGGAATAGTTGAAGTTCTTCATAACAATCAGTGGGGGATTGTTTGTGGAGACAAATCCTGGAAGACCAGTGACAATGCTAACGTCGTCTGCAAAGAGCTTGGATGTGGGAAAGCCCTTGCTGCAAAAACTTTTCCCACACAATCCTCTCAGCAAATTTGGTTTGAGAGGGTTCACTGTGGTGGAGACGAGTCCTCACTAAAGAACTGTGGTCACTCTCCTTGGGGGGAAATTCGTACAGATACCTGTAAACGTTTTACTGCAGGCGTTCTCTGCGCAAGTAAGTTGACATGAATGGCTTGGCTCAAAATCAAAATAAACATAACAAATAAAAGTCTAACCTTGTTATTATGGTAAAATTATGAGCTATGGGCTGTGATAAACACTGTTCTGTGCTCTATAAATAAGTAATACATGTTGCTAATGCCAGTCAGATTGTTGTGCCAACAATGGATTTAGCCAGTGCATTGCAACCCTATAATTAAATACATTCAGAAATTCTCAGTAACTAACACTTCAGCCTTTTGCTTGCTCGTTTTCAGACACCTCTGATCCAGTCGATGTAAGGCTGGTAGACGGGCCTGATCGCTGTGCTGGCCGAGTGGAGGTTTATCATGAGGGACAGTGGGGCACCGTGTGTCATCATCACTGGGATGTGAGAGATGCTAAAGTGGTTTGCCGGCAGCTCAGCTGTGGGGATGCCCTCGAGGCAACCAGATCAGCCCGGTTTGGACGAGGATCAGGGAAGGTCTGGCTTGATGAGGTGAACTGCAATGGGACTGAGACGACACTTAGGAGCTGTAGCCACAGGGGCTGGAGAACTGAAAACTGTGGACATGCTGATGGTGCTCCAGGGGTTGTCTGCTCCGGTAGGTAATGACATTCAGGTCCCGATCTATTATCATTCCACCTCTCACACAAAATGTTGCCTCATTTATTATATTAAATAATGAAATACTATTATCTATATACTACTGCATTTTCATCACCTCTTTTCTGCAAGGCACAATAATGTTGCTTCATTAAGTGTACATTAAAGAGTAAACGCGCGGCTAAGTCCATCCACTTCACGTAAGAAAAAAAAAACTGCCATCATTCATAAGTTGGGGTACAATTGCTTTTTAATAGTAGTTGTTAATTTAGAAGAAATAATGTTACTGGACTCTGGTGTACCATCCTTGTGTTTTGCACATGGATGTAATTAGGAAGTTTAATAGTAAGTATAATATACATGACATGAGCATGCCAAAAGAGTGGGCGTGAGTGAGTGTTATAGGGCTACTTCCTTTCTTCCTTCCTTTCTTATTCAACGGATGTCTGCTTACTTCTCATATTTGTCCAAATACAAATTTGTAGAAGTGTGCATGTGATATGGCAGGGTAGGCCAAATTTCCACATTCAGAACTGCACCTTTGAAATCGTTCACATGTATTTTCAGTTACGTCACTTTTCATCATCTTTCGCCCATCCACTCTTAGTGTTTATTGTTACACTTTTGACCCTTTCAATTAATTGAATGCTGTTTATGTGATTTTGTCATAGCGCTGAGGCTGGTGAATGGGCCAAATCGATGTGCAGGCAGAGTGGAGGTTTTGCACAGGGGAGAGTGGGGAACCGTGTGCAGTGATTTCTGGGACATGACGGATGCTGAAGTGGTTTGTAAAGAGCTGGGCTGTGGGGAGGCCATTGAAGTACCCATTGCTGCACATTTTGGGCAGGGATCTGGGAAGATCTGGCTGGATGATGTGATCTGCACAGGAACGGAATCAAGATTGATGAGCTGTGGTCATCTACCTCTGGAAAAACATAACTGCGGACATCAAAGAGATGCTGGGGTGGTCTGTTCTGGTAAGTTACAATACCATGCTGCCTAAGTCACATCTAATGAACTGAGATTCAGGCAATGACTGAAATAAAATCTATGTTTTAGGGTGGATGATGGCTACCATGATAGAGTGCGAGGTAAGTTGTAACATTTCTATGGTCTTTTCAAATGTTGCATTCTGTTGAAGTTGAAGATCCCCATGGTGTGAGGTCTGATATTTCTTGCTAATAACAGCAGAAATTACTAATGATGGACCACTGCTATTGGCAATCAACCATTTTGTGTTGTGTGTATGGCATTAAGACAAGTAATTACATCACATTATTACCAAAACAGATGTCTAATATTGGTATGTGGAAAGAATTCTTGATGACATTCCCAATTGTGTGATCCCATCCACTCTGTGACTATTTGCAACTACACCTGGTTGGTAGTTAACAAACTGAAAAACAAAACCAACAAAATAATATAAACAAAGTATAATCTTAGGTCCACTTTTCTGTTTAATAAAAATACATTGATTATTGATGCAAACGATTAAATGTTTAATCTTGTTTATTTAGCTTTGCTTACACAAAATCCTACTTATCTTGAGATTTACATTCCAGGGGTAGCAAATGACATACAATACAGTATGACTTCACTGTATGGATGTATTCAGTTGATGTTGATGAGTTGATATTGCGTATGTTGATTTCTGCAGAGAGCTGTCTGTTTCGTGCTACTTCCTGATATTACAAAAGTCATTTGATCATGATTATTGTAAGCATGTTGCAAAATTAATGACGAGAAGTGTCTTACAGAAGCTGGGTATTTTAGACATTGCTTAACTGAAAAAAAAATGCAAATTACAAAACTGCAACAAATGGCAATTAATAGTGTTGTCTAGACCTAATATGTCGTGATGACAAACTTAAACTTAAACAACTTAAAAAACAATAAATAATGATATGCTGCATTGTCATTTCACAGTCATTAGTAGCAACATTAGTAGTCATTTGTCTTTTGACAGTTTGTGTTGTTACTGGTGTTACTGTAGGATCTAAACTGTAAACTCCGTTTCCTGAAAGAACTGGAAGAGAATACTGTCCACAATGTGTCCACAGTGCTACCAAAGGAGGTCAGTCTTACAGTCAAGGTGGCATCAGCCTGTCCTTACCTGTTTCACTGGTACTAAAAAATGTTTAAAGACAGTTTTAATGAATAGCAAGTTTTTGATAGGTGGTTAACTATCATTGTGGTGGTCATGTTTCAGCAGTGTCTACATAGATTACATGTGTCTTGTTGGTAACTTATATATTTTTCCCTCTTTCCTGTTTCTCTACCCGCAGGTGGTGACTGAAGTACTGGATGATTTACTAAATATTAACCAACTGAATCTGACATTTTATGGAGGCGCTGTGGTTCAATCTGCTGAGTGGTTGGCATCTAAACTGGTGCAACCGCTTACCAATTACCAAAAAATTACCACAAATACTACAGGTATGTGATTGACCAGATGGCGGACTCCTTCAAACATTGCGACATTTCTGATCTCTGTGTGATTGATAACTTATGTTTTATTGACAGAGGTAGAGATTGTGAATGCTGGACCAAATTCCACTCTAACTGGACACACTCAACTGATGTCTTCTCATGTTCTTCTGGATATTGACCTCCTAGGAATCGCCCAGAATAACAATGGTAGGAACAACTTTCGTGTTCTATTTTCGCGAGGGGGAAGGGGGGAAAATCCACCATTATACAGGCCAGAGTCAAGCTCTCAAACGCTGATACCAAGGATCATTGAAAAGTTTATACTGTAATGTCATGTGACACTTCCACTTGCACAGACCGGAACTATCCATGTTTGCTTCTATAGTCAGTATGTCTTGGTCAGTATTTAATGATCTTTCGTTATAGTAAGTGGCATGAATTTGGTTAAATGCATTTATGTCCTGGCCTGTTCTCTCCTCTCATGCAGCCATATCACATTTATGAAAAACTTGTCTGAGATACACCGCTCCCCACATATTTCCACCTTTCCTACGCCTTTCCAGCAATGTTCTGCCTTTTTTTTTTTTTTTTACACAAAATTTCCTTACCTGTTTCATAGATGTAGCATCTGTGGTCCTGATGTCCTACAAGACTATGGAGGATGTCCTCAACGCCAGCCTCTTCAAAACAGAAAATGACACTGTTAAGACTATGTTGTCACAAACAGTCTCTGTCATTTTAGCACAAACACGGAACAAGACTCTGCCAAGTCCAATCAACATCACTTTCAGATATGTCGAAGTGAGGGTTTGTTTTATATAACTTTTATTAAAGCTAAAGCTAAAACCACAAACTCACTTATTGTATTTCTTTCTAGTAAAATAAACATATTTCTCTCATTTCTAGCCCTCATCAGATCCAACAGGGGAGATCTCCTGTGTGTACTGGAATGTCAGTTCTTGGATAGAGGATGGATGTCATGTCAGCCAAACCAACACCAGCTACACTGTGTGCACCTGTGTCCACCTGTCCACCTTTGCCCTCATCATGCAGACAAACGTGAATCCCCAGACAGTCAAGGTTGGCATAATCTATCATTGGTATTCTCTCAGAGATTAATACGTGACTGCTTTCAACTGAACATGTAAACATAGATCTAGACTAATCTAGACTAACTCTACTTTTACTGGTACATAATTTTCAGAAAGATCTGATCTTGGAGAGGTTGAATACCATCTTAGTGTCGATTGGGTTGGTGTTCCTGACCTTGGCTGTGTTGACCTTTGCCTTTTGCCGGTTTAACCCCAGAGTCAGTAACACAGCTCGTCTCAACCTCTGCATCTGCCTACTGTTGGCTCATTTCCTGTTCCAGCGCACCCAGAACTTCCTGTATGTCATAAAGAATTATCAGGTGTGTCTCATCAACAAAAGGTATGCTGGCTTACAGATGAACCATAAAGCCCTGGCAGCTCACCATCAAAGTCATTTTCTAGGCTAAAGCTTGCTTTAGCAGTTCAGAACCCATGCCTCTGACTATAAGCTGTCATTCATTACTACAAAAAGACTGTATTAGTCAAACTCATCCATCCAGGACAGTATTGTTCAGGTTCAATCAACAGCACAATCCTATTTTCCACATAACCCACACCAAGTCATTAAGGCCATATACACACGTAGGCGGGTATTTTTACAAACGCAAATTTGCTCTTGGGTCCACACACGACTGTTTTAAATATATTCACATCCACACAAAAACGCAGAATTTCGCTCCTGAGCGCAGCTGTAAGCATAACAGACCAGTAGTTGGCAGTAAGTAAGACTAAATCTGTCCAATCGGAGAGCTCCTCTTCTTGTCGTCATTTCCGCAAAACATGAAAGATGGCGCCAGGAGGCTCGTTCGTATGGACCGATAAAGAGTTGGAAATGCTTTTAAGTGTCGAAGCAGTAGCTGTGTTTTAAAAAATAAACAAGCAAAAAGCGCCTGTACCAGGGCAAGAGGTAACAGGCGTCTCAGTTGATCCATGCTGTCAATTGTCTGACATAAACAACGGTGCATATGTGACGTTTACGCATCAATTGTCGCAGTTAGTGACGTTTAAAAACGTAAAACTCCGGTTATTGATATCCACACTGAAACGCCAAACAGGAGTTTTTTCCTGTAGACCAAATCGTAGAAAAATATATTCGTTTTATCAGATACCCGGCTACGAGTGGACAAGGCCTAGATTGGACCACATGGGCACCTCCCCAGTAAACAGTGCCAACGTTATATTTACGGTAACAATCGTACAAGCAATCAAAAGCCCCACTCCGGACTTGACTTGGAAACCAATTTACATGATGCTAATGGCATCTTACCAATTATTTCCTATTCAGTCATTTTAATGAAGAACAACTCATTTCGAACTCAATTCGACCACAATCCATTGGAATTTATAAATGGAAATATTTTGTATGTCAAAAAAGTAGACAACTAGCCAATTTACTGTCACAAAAAAAATGGTTAGTTTTTTGAGGGATGTTAGCTATCGGCTGTTGGAACAAAATGGAACACTGCTCGTAGCCTATAGGCCTACATAAATGTACAGAGCCTATCGTTGCCAGTTTTGTAAAAAGAATGTGTGTTCACTAAATTGGCCAGTTCTTTTACAAAGTTGTTTACTGTTTTGTTCTGTTAAATAATGCACATTATCTCACAAAAGTATTTCCCAGGCTTCATGCAAGTGCAGTAAGTTATGTTCACAGGCTGTGTCTTAATGTCAAGAACGCTTCCTTCATAGAACGCTTCCTTGCAAGTCTGTTGCTACAGAGGCCTGAGAACCTTTGTGGCATCTGAGATGAATGCATTCTGCTGTAGTGCCGCTGACATTTTAAAATCTGCCAACTTGTGTATGTACGTAAAGGATTGTGGGTATTTCTTTAACATCGAGGACACACCAATGCATCCTTGAAAATTTTTTAAAAGTTTTACGTTTTAAATTTTTTTTTAAAGGATCCCTGACTGTGGTATAGTACTTGGCGGCGTTTGATAACGTAGCAAGCAGCAGTCAAGCCTAGTCAACCATCCTTCCTTGTCTTATCCTTCCTCCATATGCACCCATACAGGTGCTGTGTAAGGTGCTCTCAGGTGTCCTCCATTTCCTCTACCTGTCCTGCTTTGTGTGGATGTCTGGAGAGGCCCTGCTGCTCTTCCTCTCCGTCAAGAAGCTCAGACAGGTCAAACCCAACGACCGGGCAGGGTCACACTGGGGCTACAAACTCCTGATTGGATATGGAATTCCGCTAATCATTGTGGCTGTGTCTGCCGGGGTGATGCCAAATGGACACGGGAGTCAACAGTCAGTAATAAAATGGAAGAAACAACTGGAATATTATTTGGAAGTGATTCAACTTTGTGTCTGACTCCATTTGTCTTGTTCTGTGTAGATGCTGGCTTAAGAAAGATCAGGGGTTTATCTGGAGTTTTCTTGGTCCTGTTTGCCTCATTCTAGTGGTGTGTATGAAGAAATAACATTGATTAAGTGATAACCTATACACTTGCAAACATTATGTTACTAAGGCTATCTGCTTGTTTCATCTACCAGGGCAACATTATACTCTTCATTGTCATCGTAGTCACTCTCTATGCAACCCTAAAAGAGGCACGCAGTGATGTGTCTAAGGTGAAATACACCAGGTAAGATGGAATGTACGCATACCACAGACACACACCCACTCACACATAACGAGAATGGCCTATGCTCACAACCATCAACATAACTCATAGTAAAACACATTTTGTGCCTCTAGGTTTCTCAATATTCACAAATTATCACAAATTATTATATTGTTGGCATTTGAGATTAACCTTAAAGGAAAAGTCTGAAGTAAAGCAACCCATAGCCCAGTTGTTCAAGCCCTGTGAAATGGCAACTAATGCTGAAAAGGGCAAGGTAATAATTCTGTTTCAGATTCATTTTCCCTTGCCCCATTCAGTTAGCGTTAGCTTCCGGTTCACAAATTCAGTCTACGTTGTTGTCAATTTCCTCATTGTTCTTCCTACTGACAGTGACCTTGAACAACAGGGCTGTACCCTGGACCTTTTATTTAACAAAAGAATGTTTCCTTCTACTGCAGAGTCCTGTTGTTTAAAATCATGGCCCAGTTTGTCATCCTTGGTTGCCCATGGATTCTTGGCTTTTTTACAGACAACAGCAAAGTGCTTGAGATTATCTTCCTAATTCTCAATTCACAACAAGGCACTTTCATCTTCCTTGTCCATTGTCTCTTCAATGATGAGGTTTGTTAATATTTCCAAGTTGGGGATCAACAAAGTACATTTATCTATCTATCTATCTATCTATCTATCTATCTATCTATCTATCTATCTATGTATCTGCATGGTCTGCTGAGATATAGCTTATGTATAAAATGATACTGCATGTCAGATCCATGGTTACTGTTGTTTTAAAATTGTAATTAATCAAACTGATCTATAATATTGTCATGTGCAGTAAACACTGGATTGTGAATGGCACAGTCCACTAAGTATACTAAGACAAACAGAGACCATTTATTAACAATTAATAATTAAGACTAATCTACTTATGTAACTCCAGCATGTTGTCTTGCCCTTTCAAGGTGCGGCGTCAGTACAAATTGTGGTGGAAGAAATTCAGTTCATCTGAGAAGCATTTGTCGACCACTGCTACCAGCATTGTTTTAAATGACTACACCTCAGAAGAAAACTGATGAAGAATGGCAGGTCTGCAAAAGATATGAGGTCCCGTGGCCAAACAAAATCTAATGCTCCCAATTTATTTACTTAACAACAAATAAAACTCTCTGTGATGTAGGGCTTTGTAGAGCTTGCCTGCTTGTTCTGCAGTCTTTCAGGAAAATGTATCAACAAGCTCTGAAAGACCAGACAACTTTCTCAGTAATACTGTTTGTCATGTCCATGCATGCATTTATGGTGATCCCTAGTGGCCAAGCACCAAATGTTTATGAGATCATTTTTTCTTTCAGGTTTATTTACAAAATTGCTAATATAGAGTGTATTTTATTTAAGCCTATGCTATTTCTGCTATATGTGCTATGTTAATAAAAAATATTTTATATAAAAATTCTTATCTTTGTTCAAATTTGAACTTCAGAACACCTGTGTGTGTGTGTGCGCGCAAAAAAAAAAACCCCACAGCCTACATATTTTTATTCTTTTGTTCTCATTTTTAGCCAGGTTAATGTTTTAATATATAACTTAGGCCTGCTGCGCAGTGCGCAGACAGGCCCAGACGTTCTTCTTGCCGTGATCATTGCGAACACTCCCCACACTTGTTACCTTAGCAACCTCACGCAACTTGACATGCTGACATAATGGCAAACTAATGCTAGCTTCTTTGTAAATGGTTCAGATTGGACTGGGACCAGGGAAACGGTAATACTATCAAATCTTTTTGAAGGAAAAACCCTTTGCAAGCCCAGTATTTTCCAATCAGTTGCTCGCTGGTCCTCGCGCGACCAGCAAGATAGCGTACCTCTGACTTTGTTGTATCGATATCGATAGCTAATGTAGGACAGTGTCGGTGAATATTTGACCAAGCTATCCCAAAAGGCCAAGAAGAACAAAACTTGTTTTTTGAGAATAACACTGTCTGGTGTGTCAGATCATGGAGCATCCCATAAATGGACATGGGGGACTCTGGAACTGTCCACGACCGACGCCGTACAGTAAGGAAACTCAGGAGATGCTGAAATGTAGGTGTACTGAAGTCTTCGATTTTACACATTGTTACAGTAAAACACTGACATTAAAACATAAACTTCACAATTTTTTTCGGGGGTATAACAGTGATGATGGAAGAGTCACGACTCACTAACTTCCAACAAAGACAACTGAGCAGTCATCTGAGAAGTAAGGGTCTAGTTATTAACATTATTCATCGCAGATGTTGGCTACTTTCAGTGTTTGTTTCCCTGTGATTAATCTCAGTCCTTTCAACATGCCTTCTCTCCAGAGGGGGAAGCCCTTCCACTCACTTGTAATCCCACTTCATCTGCGCCTGCTCCTCAGCCCAAACCCCGGCTCATCAAGACCACCACATCCCTTTCAGCCAAGCCGCTGAGACGGCAGGCGGAGGTGTGCAGAGCAGGAGACAACTACAAGAGGGAGATGTTCCGCCCCAGTGCAACAAGTAGGTTGGACTACATCAGATTTTTACCATTCGCAAACGGGAGCATTTTCTTATAGCATAGACCACAGCCCACAAAAGTGAGTATGTAGTGTGAGCATGGATTTTCTCTTGTTGTCTCGCTGTCTGGTTCACTATGTCAGGGGATCTGGAAAAAGAGAAGAGGAGATTGCAGAGGATTTTGGCAGGCAGCGAAGATGTGGAAAAAGACAGATTTCAAGGAAAGGAAAAAGACAGATTTCAAGAAAGAAAGAAGGAAAAAGACAGATTTCAAGAGGGTGAGAATACAGTATCAAATGCTGAAAAATTATATATATATAAACTGGTAGTTTCTGTCATTTAGGCAATAATATGGCCTACTTATAGTGTGTGTGTGTGTGTGTGAGAGAGAGAGAGAGAGAGAGAGAGAGAGAGAGAGACTACGTGTGTGTGTTAGTGTTTGTGAGTGTGCATGCATTTCTGTATGTATGTGACTATTTTTGGGTCTAATGTCCCAAATGGCCAAATGGTCTAATGGTCCAAAGTTGGAGAGACAAATGCACTTAGTTGTGATTTCAGCCTGGGCTATCCAACATGTAAAAAAATTGGGACAGCAAATTGGGACAGCAGTGCAAGGTGAGTAAATTCCTCTCGTAAGTAGGCCTGGTTTACTATGTGTTTTTCTCTAGGCTATCACAAATCACAACATAGACTCTTTTTATTTTCTCTCTCCGTTTTAGCGGGTTTCGTTAAAAATCAGTGCATCATTCTGTGGGTCAGGCGGAGCAGGTCGGCTGTTGTGATGGGTTGGGATGGCGTAGGTGTTAACCGTGCATCACTAGTATCTACATTTGCTTGTTATCACAGTTCTGGAGGAGATTGAGGACAGGAGACAGTTCTTGGAGGAGATGACTTCTCTTGGGATGGGGCCCCGTTATCAGCATATCATCAACACCGAGATCTCACAGGTAATTCACCGTTGCACTTTGACCAGATAATCAACACTGGGATCTCACAGGTATATCACAGTTAGCATACTTACATACCATACATAGGCAGCTATTTTAACTATGGAATTTTTTTTTTCCTAAATTTTCACCAATTTGTTTTGTTATTAGTTTGCAAACCAAAGAATAGGAACGAGTGATGATGTTTGATGAAGAGTTATGTTGACTGATGAGGTAATAAACGTGATTTCATAAGGCTCATATGTGAGCTTGATTTCATTCTACGGCCTGCGGATGTCGAAGCTAGACATCTTGAAAGGGCACTAAATTCAGCAAGAGACCATAAGGGGAGCAGAGAGCCTTCATTTAGCCATAAAAATGAATACAAAGCTGGAAAATTAACCTCAAATTCCTGCCTGGTATCCCTGGTTTATACGTAATGATAATGGTTATTTTATTGCATTCTCAAGCAAAAACACAGGTGGATAAGACAGGTGAATTGTTTGGATAGTACAAGTTATTTCTTTTGAAAATTGAAGTTCAGCTAAACTAAAGCTACTGACTTAGAAAGTTACAGAACACTCTCACCTAAGATAACTGACTATAACAGCAAGAATAAGTTATTGTAGTTGTATTGTAGTTGACCTAGATGTAATTTCACAGAAAATCCGGGAGCTGGAGTTGATTGACAAAGCTCGCAGTGCATCGTTACAGTCCCCCTTAAAAGAAGAGAAAAGAGCCGAGAACAGCAGCTGACTCTTTTGACAACAATTTATTTACACACAAACTGCCTTTTTTTTGCTTGTTGTTGGTATGAGGATGTGAACTTGTGTGAAGGATCATGGAGTCAATGTTCTCACATTGATTTGGTGTTATTTGAAAGTTGTCAATTGCTTTTTCGATCTTTATTTATCAATTGGTGTACTCTTCTTCAACTACTTATTTTTAATAAAGGAATTAGCCATGCAATTAATGGAAAGATGTTTTTTTTTGTCTGTCCCAACTCTTGCTAGATCATATGACATCACCCTTAGTGGACATTTGGATTATTTCAAGATTGGTACTCACATCAAATTGCTTTGTAGCAACTTCATTTTTGTTTACCTAGTATTGTTGTTTAATGATGTACTCCAGAGGACCTACTGAAGACTGGAGATTTCTCTTTTGACATAACACCATTTGAACCTTGTGATTATCATAACAATGTTTTTGAGAGCCAAAAATAGATGAGAAAAAATAAATAAATAAATAAATTACACAAAATGCTAAAGAACACATTTGAGGAGAATGCACAAGAGGATCAAAAACAGTTACATAACTGACCGAAAAAGTGAAGAGGAAAAACTGCAGCTCTCTAAAATGACCTGAACTTTCGGCGAGTCAGCTGCTAAGGGCGTAGAAAATGAAGAAGTAATCTTTGCTAAGAAGAAGAAAAAGGCATGAGCGAGAAAGAAAAGTACGATAAGACCGTGTGATACTGCAGCACAGAGGGGAAGTGGACAGGCTGTTAATATGAAAGTTCAATATGACAGCCTGTCATTTTTGTGAGGAATGAGGACCCTTTTTTCTTTTAAGATATTGTTTTGGTGCTTTTTGTCTTTATTTTGACAGAACAGTGGAGAGTGACAGGAAGTGTGTGAGGATAAGGATCGGGAAATGACCTCGGTCAGACTTGAACAAGGTTTTATGGTATGGCACCTTAGCTCACTGAGCCACGGCGCCCCCAGAAATGAGGAACATTGAAGACAGGCCAAATACTTAGAACTGCATAACAAAGCAACTTCAAATTTATTGTTAAAACTAGAAAAGCACTCAGAGAGTGCAGACCTACACCAAGGCCAAATTCCAGATGGTGCTCTGGATCACCACTAACATTTAATCATCTGTTACTTGTCCTACTAAGTTGTCCGAAAATGTCTTTCAAACCTGTGCAGTAGACTACTTTTTGAGTTATTTTGCAAAGGCAAGCAGGGAAACAGACAAACGCCGGCGAAAACATAACCTGCTTGGCAGAGGTAACTATACATCACATTTTTTGTAACACTGGGACATAGAATATAAAATTAAAGAAAGGTCCCATTGGAAGAGAGAGATACTTTGAGCCCTGGCTCTGTTGCTGTGACATATTTCCAACTGCTGTAAATGTTTAGTAGCTTGCAAGTAATTTGTTTTGTTTTAACGATGGAGAAGAGGAGGTATGTATGTCTTTACTACTATGCAGCTTGGCAGCAAAAAGACACAGCAATCTGCCAAACAATCTGCTCTCCTTGTTTCATAAGAGGGGAAACCACAAAGAAAACTAGACTCAAGCTAAAGCTTCTCTTCATTGCTTCATACTGCATCCTACTGCAATGTCCTCCTATCAGGCCTACCAGCCTGTGCAGTGAGACCGCTACAGATGATCCAGAATGCAGCTGCACGTCTGGTCTTTAACCAGCCAAAAAGGGCACATGTCACACCTCTGTTCATTGAACTTCACTGGCTGCCCTTGGCTGCTCGCATTAAATTCAAGGCACTTATGTTGGCCTACAGGGTGAATGATGGCTCTGCTCCCATCTACTTGAATTCTCTTCTGAAGCCCTATGTCACCCGACGACCACTACGCTCCTCTAAGGAACGTTTTCTAGCACGGCCAACACCTTGTGCAGGTCGGTCCAGACTCTTCTCATATCTGGTTCCGCGCTGGTGGAATGACCTCCCAAGTGCTACCAGATCAACTGATACCCTCTCCACCTTCAAGAAACTCGTGAAGACTAAGCTCTTCCAAGAATATCTCCTGGCGTAAACTCTGAGAATGCACTTAATAATTTAATTTCTCTACATTGTGTTACACTATTGCACTTTCAACTTAAAACAGCGCAGATTCTATGTTAGCAATATGCACTCCTTGTTAGTTCATTGTGTCGTAGCTTGAATGTTATCCTCTTTGGAGGATAAAAGCGTCTGCTAAATGCCTAAATGTAAATGTAAATGTAAATGTCATATCCCTACCAGCGAACAGCACTGCTCTGCATATTACAACACATAGTCATTCACATTTCAGACCATTTTGCCTGTCAAACATGCTGCAAATTCTTCTCCTGTTGACATGGCTTACACAGTCATCCCAACTGATTGAGTGTGTACTTGGTAAGATTTCTTTTAATTGAATTCAATTGAAAGTTTCTACATAAACATTTGTTTTTAATATTAATTCATTGATAATTCACAGTTTGAAACTTCTCTATACTTGCTTGTTTCTTCAACAATTCTGCTCTACACAGATTGAGGGAATGTAATATATTTACTGAACACAAAATATGAGCTGTTACCATGTTACAAAATAACTTCTTCTTTCTTTTTTAATTTATAGCACCTTTCACAATCCCCATCAATATCAGTGACACAAATACCGAACTTCAGAAAATTTTGAGCAAGTTAAGTCTTGCTGGACGTAGCTGCAGAGATATTCAACAAAAATATGGTGTTAAAGAAGGTATGCTGTTCATTGCTTTTATTTAAAAATGCATTGGTTGAAATTAATTGGATCTGTACAGTGTGCACCACAGCTATTCAAGTGTAAAAGGGTATTTGGTTTCTTCTACTCGCATGGTCTGTATTACTGATCATGCACGATTATTTCAGATGGTCTGTATTACCTCACCACATCCACTGGGGTGTTGTATCAGACCTACTGTGACATGACCACAGCAGGCGGAGGATGGACTCTGGTGGCCAGTGTGCATGAGAACAACATCTATGGGAAATGTACTGTGGGGGACAGGTGGTCCAGCGAGCAGGGAAGCAATGCCAACCGCCCGGATGGAGAGGGAGCATGGGCCAATATGAAGACCTTTGGCACTCCAGAGGGTGCCACAAGTGATGACTACAAGGTACAAAGAGCACTACGAACTACGAACTTGCAAATTTAAATTGAATAATAAAAATGATGACTGATCTGTATTCAGATGTACAGTATTTATTACATCAATTATAGAAAATATAAACAAACAAGAGCCAAAACAAAGTGGTACACTCTTCATTCATTTTTGGACGACCTTTGGCTATGATAATTGCACTGATTTATATATTCACCATTGTCATGCTTTTACCACTGCAGAACAATCTCATCCTTTGTTTTTGTCCAGTCCATTGTTACGTGTGGAACCTTTCGAAAAAACAGAAGCACTTTTATGAGGTCGTTTTCTTGGCCTTTTCAGAATCCTGGTTACTATGACATCTTAGCGGATGATGTGTCTGTATGGCATGTCCGCAACAACATTCCACTACAGCACTGGACCATTGCCTCAATCCTACGATACCACACAGAAACAAGCTTTCTTACGATGCAAGGAGGAAACCTCTACCAGCTCTTCCAGGTATGTTAAAGACATATGCAAATGCTCACCTTGACATGATTACCACAAACTGACTATTTTCATTTATTTTCATTTTTATTGTGTGTGTGTGTGTGTGTGCTTGTGTACATGTATTCTCAAAGGATGGATATGAAATCCTTGACAAAAAATCAGTACTATTAAGCTAAATGTTTGAAAATGCACTTACAAAGGTTTATTCCCTTCCCTCTAAAACCTCAGAGGACACAAAAGCTATCCTTGTCTTGTTTACACTTATCACATTGTTCACAGTTTGATAGACCAATCATCGTCCATTTGTTAGCTTCAGTGTGTTCAGGATGATTGAAGTGCTACTAGTTCAATGGGTGACTGATACTTTTTATTTTGAAGTCAGAGTATTTCATTAATTGACTGTGATCAGGAAGCAAAAATGCCCTTAAAACATACCTCTTCTTTCAGTTATATTCATATGGCCTGTATAATATCCCTAATTAATCACTATTTTAATCTCTGATGTAGCACCATCCAGTGAAGTACAACATTGGAGCATGTGGCGCTGACAACGGATCCTCTGTTCCTGTGGTTTATGATTATGGAAATGCTGACACCACAACAAACTTGTATGGCCCCAATGCTAGAAGTATGAACATATTTATTTCTATCATCAAATGCACTATGTCTAATATCTTGGCTAATATAAGAGTGTGTTCATGTATACAATACAGGCCTACTTAAGAAATAAATTAGTTTGAACTGTTGTGATTAAGAAAAAGGAGGTAACTTATATGGTGCTCTTGTAGAAATGTTTGTACCCAACATTTTGTTAAACTTCCCCACAGATGAGTTCCTTCCTGGCTTCATCACATTCAGTGTGTTCAACAATGAGCGGGCAGCAATGGCCATCTGTTCTGGGGTCAAACCAACGGGGTGCAACACTGAGCATGTAAGAATGACCCCAGCACAGCTTTAATGATCTTCAAAACAAATAAAACATTATAAACACATATAAAACATTATTATGTTAGAATTAAACAATATATTTAGTAAAGCTTTATTGATGAACAAACATTTTCGTTTGGCCGTCTTTATATATATATTTGTGTAATATATGTGGACTATATGCCCTTCAAGTTGCAAGTGTTCTGGTGTCCAAGGAATCTTTATAGAAAAAAAGAAGAAGAAAGTGTTAGCACTGTAGCAGTCATAATAATATAGTTTGTAGTGTCACAAGGACCAGATTTGACCACAAAGCTGTAAAAGTCAATTATGATACTGACTCACACAATCACTCTTTGCAATTCCAGATTTTGTTCCAATGGGTTTTTTTTCTCTTAAAGCCTATAAAATGTAAATTATTTGTGCAGTTATTGTAATGAGTATATTTTATATTTCAGTACTGTATTGGTGGTGGGGGACATTTCCCTGAAGATGCTCCTCGTCAGTGTGGTGACTTCCCAAGCTTTGACTGGGATGGTTATGGGACAAATACTGCATGGAGTGCATCCAGAGAGATGACTGAAGCTGCAGTGCTGCTCTTCTATCGCTGAAATCCATAGAAGAGTTTATATTTTTATTTTATTGGTTTGTTTATTTGGAACCATGCATACATCTATGAACACTGTTATATAAAACATACGCCCATGTAAATATGTCAGAGTTAGTAAAATAACTACTTTTCATGTGCACTCCCTAGGCAGGTGGCATCAAGCTAGACATAAAAACAGCCAACTTTCATACAGCACTTGTTCATTATAAATTAAAAGGTACACATAATGATGTCATAGACTTCACCAAAACAAACAAAAATCAAATAGACATTGGAAAATGACAAGGACATTAGCCTAGTCATACACCTACTTGCAGAGAAGGTGGATGGATAATGAAATCTATCAAATGGATGACAATAAAAGTATGTGGTGGATTAAAGGTATGACAATTAAAAGTGAGTGCATGTCTGATTTTCAAGGAAAGGAGCCACTGTTTTAAGTGAGTTTTAAAAGTGTTGTATGAAGGACACTCTTAGTGGGAAGCTATTCCAGAGTTTTCTGCCAATATGTTTTGTCCAAAAGTGGTCCATCTATATGATATCACTCTGTCCCCTTATACAGAGGCCTGTGTACAACCTCCACTTTCAGATCTGTGGAAATAACCATACAACAGGGGGAGGGGCACCTTATATAAAAAAACCAAGCAAACATGAAATGTTTTAAATTCTCAAAACTTAAGAGTTTATATGTCTGGGCCATTGTAATGGCAAATTAACAAAGCCCTTTTACCAAGTTTTATAGCTTTCTGAAAGAGAGATACAATGCTTTAACTGTAGTCATACTAGTGACCAGTTTGTGAAACAATACTGAATGTGTAAGAAGATCATAGTGTATAAGATCATCTTGGCAGCGTTGGTGTCTAGTGTAAAATTCTGCAAATTGAATTCAACTTTATTTGCTACCCTTGTTTAATGATTGTCGAATGTTATGGGTTGAATCATAAATCACTCCTAGACACTTGAATTCATTGACAATATCAAGATCCTATCCTCTAAGGCAGGGGTTCTCAGACTTTATTGGGTCAGGGACCTCATGGCATGGACATTTTTCAAGGGCCCCTCATAATCGCAACAAAAATGTAACCATATTGATTGTAGCCTTTTGCTCTTTCAGATGCTTTTGAACTCTTATTCTAAAAACTGATTTTGTTTTAAATAGGCACATTATTGCTTTTGGCAAAACTTGACAGCACAGGAGCAGTTTTAAAATGACAGATTTTTTTGTCAAATCTAGGCCTACTGTGTTAAAAAAAAAAAAAAAAAACCTTTTCACATAACTAATAATAACTAATATAAATTTTTCTTGAGGTTAACATTACTGCCTAAGGAAAGTGTTTTGACAGACTGATGTCTTGTATCATGTAAGCTAATTTGTGACTGATGTTGCTGATGTTGCTGGTGGGTGTAATGAGCTCAGTGCGATTAAGCTGTATATTGATCTCTATTATATTTCTACCCATAAGAGCAAGTTTATACTGAGCAAAATATATACTTCAGTACTCGCATTTAACTTTAAGTTTTTGAGGGTGTATGGGTTAAGGTTCAGAGGCGGCATTGGGAGCCATTGAGCCCCTGTTTACACGCATCTAGTTTTATTTATAAATGGATATTTTTATATCTGTTTATTTTTTAACTGATAAAAAATATCAGTTTATAAAAATATCTACATACATGTATACAGGGCCTAAGAATCAAGAGTTCTCCTTTTTACAAGCACCCAGATATTTCCGCCTCACATTGATCAGACAGAACATATGCGTGACTTACAACAGACAACAGAAAAACTGGTTTGGGCTGGTTTATATCTTAGCAAGCTTGACTTTTTAGCCTATTTCGTAACAATGCCTGACCACAGTGCAAGGTTTCACTTCAGCTGATTCATACCCCTCTTTGTCCTTTTGTTTAGTGAACCTCGGAAGCATCTCATTAAACAGCACTGCTGTGAATGCAGAGCACATAGTTCCTCCCTCAGAGCATTTTGCCTGAATATGTTGCGAGCTATTCAATTATTGACATGGCTTACACTGGTATCAAAACCTTCTAAGAGTCTACTTGGTAAGGTTCCTGACAATATCTCTCTAAATAAGCGGCTGGTATGTAATTTCATATCAAATTTATATGCTGACGCATAAAATGTTTGTCAATGGCAGCTGTCTTTGTTTGTTTCACTGTATGTTAATAATCCTGTGCATAGATCAGTGGAATAATTATTAAACACAATGTGGATCAGATGTCATGTCTGTTTGTAGGAGATACTCTGGAGAATCAAAATTCTGAACTACAGAAAATTCTGGGCAAGTTAAGTTTTGTTGGACGTCACTGCAGAGATGTTCAACAGAAATATGGTGTTCAAGAAGGTGAGTTCTTCGTCATATCTCCTTGTGATTAAAATGCTCTTCTGCACCAATTTAATAAATCTGGATTATGGGCTGTTGAAATACAATTTTATCTCTGTTAATAATCATGTTTTATGTTATTTCAGATGGTCTGTATTACCTCACCACATCCACTGGGGTGTTGTATCAGACCTACTGTGACATGACCACAGCAGGCGGAGGATGGACTCTGGTGGCTAGTGTGCATGAGAACAACATCTATGGGAAATGTACTGTGGGGGACAGGTGGTCCAGCGAGCAGGGAAGCAATGCCAACCGCCCGGATGGAGAGGGTGCATGGGCCAACATGAAGACCTTTGGCACTCCAGAGGGTGCCACAAGTGATGACTACAAGGTAAAGTCAATTAATCACAGAATTTGAAAAAGATATTTTTGTTAAAGACATTTTAAAAACAAATGTAAGATTATAATCAAATAATTAAATAGATTAATATTATTAATTGTATATTGTTATTGTATAAATGTTGATATCTACCATAATCTAATAATATTGCCTTGCCACTAGACATAGAGTGGAATAGTATTTTCCTTTTTTGAAGTTATTTCAGTTGAATAGCCAATATTCAGTGCAGTTAGGTGTCCCGAAAGGCAAAAAGTAACTTGGATCGTTTGCTCTATTTCACTCATCAGTTCTCTGATAAATGACAGACATGCCTGATGAACCAAGGCTATTAATACTCATTACAGAGTAGGTTTTACTGCTATCATTGGCCCAATCTGAAATGCTTCATTAAGAATCTTTGATATGTGGTTCCCTTGAATTTTTCACTCATTCAGAATCCTGGCTACTATGACATTGTGGCAAAAGATGTGTCTGTATGGCACGTCCATAACAACGTTCCACTACAAAACTGGACCATTGCCCCTATCCTACAATACCACACAGAAACAAGCTTTCTTGCACTGCACGGAGGAAACCTCTACCAGCTGTTCAAGGTGCATGAAGCACAAACCCGCACATGTGTACACACGCGCGCACATACACACACACACACACAGTGTGTGAGATTGCATAGACATGAAATCAGATTTTAATTTCTATTTTTTTAGCGCAACCCAGTGAGGTACAACATTGGAGCATGTGGCACCAGCAACGGACCATCTAGTCCTGTGGTTTATGATTATGGAAATGCTGACACCACAAGAAACTTGTATGGCCCCAACACAAGAAGTAATTCCCTTTTGTGTGTGTGTGTGTGAGTGTGTGTGTGGGGGGGGTGGGGGGTGGGGGTACAATTCTAATTTTAAAATGAATTCTAATATTTTTTATCAGAAAAATGAGAATATATCTATCATATCACAAGTGAACAATATTAAACTTCAGTTGTGGTTCTTCTAATATTATTCGTAATATAATTATTAAGAGAATATAGAATGGTAGAATGGTATGGAATGGAAGTACCTGCAGCAAAGGCCTTAGATGTTTAATGCAATGTTTTACTTCCCCACAGATGAGTTCCTTCCTGGCTTCATCACATTCAGTGTGTTCAACAATGAAAGGGCAGCAATGGCCATCTGTTCTGGGGTCAAACCAACGGGTTGCAACACTGAGCATGTAAGAATGACCCCAGCACAGCTTTAATGATCTTCAAAACAAATAAGGGCTCCTTATGTGTAATTAGGTGTTTACTGTAAGTAAACAATTTTAGTGGCAAGAGGTAGTCCTGAAAGCATGCACTGAATATTGCCAGAGAACAATTATAACTTTTGGTAAATATTTTTCTATCTTATAGTCATTATTATATTAGAATTAATCAATATACTTTACAAAAACGTTATTGATGAACAAACATTTTCGTTTGGCCATAGATTTGTGTAATATATGTGGACTACATGTCCTTCAAGTTGTAAGCGTTCTGGTGTCCAAAGAATCCTTATAGAAAAAAGAAACACTGTGGCAGTCATAATAAAATAGTTTGTAGTGTCACTAGGGCCAGATTTGACCACAGAACTGTAAAAGTCAATTATGATACTGACTCACACATTCACTCTTTACAATTCTAGATCTTTCTTCCACCTCCAACAGTTTTTACTCTCTTTACTCACATTGTCGAGTGTCGTCTTTGAAAGCCGACGCCTATAACATGTAAATTATTTGAAAGCCGACGCCTATAACATGTAAATTATTTGTGCAGTTATTGTAATGAGTATATTTTATATTTCAGTACTGTATTGGTGGTGGGGGACATTTCCCTGAAGATGCTCCTCGTCAGTGTGGTGACTTCCCAAGCTTTGACTGGGATGGTTATGGGACAAATACTGCATGGAGTGCATCCAGAGAGATGACTGAAGCTGCAGTGCTGCTCTTCTACCGCTGAAATCCACAGAAGAGTTTATAATTTTATTTTATTGGTTTGTTTATTTGGAACCATGCATATATCTATGAACACTGTTATATAAAACATACGCCCATGTAAATATGTCAGTTAGTAAAATAACTACTTTTCATGTGCACTCCCTAGGCAGGTGGCATCAAGCTAGACATAAAAACAGCCAACTTTCATACAGCACTTGTTCATTATAAATTAAAAGGTACACATAATGATGATAATAGTACATTTCACATATAATAACCCCCCCCCCCCCCTTATTGTCTCTGTCCTAAAAACATCATATCCTGGCATGGTAATATGGGCTTCTGTAACAGGGTAACCAGGTCTCTGTCAGTCTAAGAAAATCGATAATGGAATTTACAAGGAAGTTTTCCCAGTTGTTCGCATTTGGTTGCCATACTCTGAATGTTTAAATGCCCACCAAACAACCCTTTAACTTTGCATTGAGGGTCCAACACAGTTCAAGTCTGACTGAGCATTTGGAATAGGGGTGTGAATTGATAATTTGAGAATTTTAATATCAGTGCAAGCAGAAGTGCAAGATACAATTCTTAGTCAGTTCTCTTATTAATTCCATACTGTTTAGAAGGTATTCTGCATTAAAGTTCAGAGTGTAGAGTTTTTCAAAAAATATATGAACCCCCACTGCCTTAAAACATTTAGGATATATTGATCATATAGTCAGATAGTACGCTATTTCAACATGGGAAAAAATACATCATAACAGCAGAAATTTAGTCAAATTTTATCAGATGGTGGCTCAATTTGGCTTACAAGCTTATTACCGTAGTTCCATAAATAATGGCTGGGGCCTTTATTTATTTAAACTGTACCAGACACACGCTTTTATTTTAGGTAGGATTTGTATTACAAATATTCCATGTCCTTGCGATTTTTAGTTCCATTTGCAACACCACTGCAGGGTTTGCCATAGATTCATAGATTTTTCTATGCACCATCCCTAACTTTGGGAAGCAGTCTACGCTTAAAGGTATTGAGAGTGTGCGCTTGTCAAATGCAGGGGATGGGGATTATTCCACAGGAGAGGCGCACGGTAGCAGAAAGCTCTCCCTCCTATTGTAGTTACATATTCTTGGGATTACAAGGAGACCAGTATTTTGGGATCTCAGGGGTCTAGCAGGTCTGTAGGGTACAACCAGGTCTTTAATATGGGCAAAGCCATTGAGGGCTTTGTAGTTCAGGGAGTATTTTAAAATCCATGCTATGTTTATGGTACACCACGCATTTAAATTTTAAGATCCAAAATATACTGTAGTTATGACAACTTGCTGTCAATATTTACCAGAAATGTATTGAATATCTGATGTGAGACAGAATATTTTTCCCCACCTGAAATAAAATTTGCATGATGTGCATTCTTGTTCTGTTTAGTTGATCTAATAACTCGAAGACGTGCCTTGAACTCCACTATAATGATGGGTATTTACAATATATGATTGGTGTTACAGTCATGATTGAGTTATGATGCAACAATATGAAAAGCAATACTGAGGATTCTCCATGTATCAAACAACTGAAGAAAAAACAAAACACATGACATCATTTTATGTGTAGTGAATTAGTTTGCACTGGTTGGTAGAAATTCATAGGTTGTTCAGATTCCCACAATCTTTTACGAGAGGAGGGCACTGTTTGTTGTACCGTGGTGGGATATGATATTTCTGGTTCTATGGTTCTCAGTCATGACCGGAGGTTGAAAATACTAGCAATTTGTGGAGTGCAAGGGGCATTCAAAGTTCAGTGAGCAACTCTTGAATTCGACACCAATGAATACAAACATACAATATATGGAAAGGAACACAACATGGGTCATTTGATTAATGAATTTATTTCTCAGCCTCTCTGGTCTGTATTTGGCTTTGTTGCAGTGGAGTGTGAAAGTCTTTAAACACAACAAAAGCCCCTGTTGGTATGAGAACACAGACAGACAGACAAACAGGGAAGGAGACACGTTGCATATCACAGTCCTCAGGGAGAAGCCGTCTGCTGGACTGGAAGCGAACTACAAAAAACTACAGACACGCTTGCATGTTGACCAAGACAAACATGAAGACAAAACAAAAAAGTCTAAAACAAAACAACAGACAACAAGACAAAAACAATTAGGATGAACAACTCTAGACTCCTTTATAAATACAACAAAGATGAGGGCACTCTCTCAGGAAACCTCTTCATTCTCGTCTCTTTCTCTCTTAAGGCCAATTCACACGGGCAGTTAATGACAAACACGAGTTACAGAGTAAAAATTGAAGGCAATGCAATATATAAATTAAACACAGCATTACAGAATCTGTACTGGGTGGGGTTTCCCCCAAAACGTGACATAATGTACACATCAACAAACATGGTCAAATTCATCAAACACTTCCATGGGCAGCCATTGCAGGGCATCTTATTTTTCCTGATGGTGGCAGCCTTTACAAATCGGTCACAACCTTCAGGGAAAATAAAATATTTGAAGCTTCTATGATAAAGCTTAGATAAAATGTAAGCACTTTTAAGAATAAATGGGAGCACCAAGGCTCAAGTCAGTTTACACCCCCACTGACAATAGCATATGACTGAAGCTCAGCATACACTCACATCAGTCTGATAGGTAGATTGGTTACTTCATTATCTTTAGATATTCATTTCATTACTATGTTCAATGACTAAATCCCTATTCTGCCTACTTATGAACATGGTACTTGGTGACAAATATAAGACCCTATAGGACAAATATAAGACCCTATAGATTAACAGTGTTTCTAAACACTGGGGATCTTGGATAACAAGGGGTTTCGCAGTCTTCTGATTCCCCCAACGTCACATGTACAAATCCATGGTCAAGCACCTTAAATGTGCAAAAATCACTGAGTAAATCCGATTTTAGGTGCTGATATGTCAATAAAGTGAGACCACAGGAAAGAACCACGCTGTTCTACAGTACTGCAGTGGCACTGCAAAATTCTCTACTGATGCATCATCTCATTGAACAAAAAGTCTGAATGGAAGAAAGGGATTTTAAAATGAATGGCTACATTAGCTAACCATGCTGTCCATCATGATGCAACTGATGACATTTTTTTAATCTGTTTTAAAAGGTACATAAGGTAAATATGCTGTTGAAGACTGTTAAAATCTAGGTGAATAAGCATAGACTTATAAGGAAAATGCATCTACAAGTGGGTAACAATAACTCCAAACCTTTCATAAATACATGTTTTTCTTTTTTCTATGTGGTTCTGATGGCTCTGATGGCCAGCTAGCTAGTCCTCTAAAACACTGAGTTAAGATCTGTAAAATACAAGCACAAGGTAGTACAGCACTTTGGAAAGTTACACACAACTCTGCTCCACTTGCTGACTCTTCTGCAGAGGTCACGGTTCGTGTTGAGCTCTTTAGTGGTTGAGACGATTTTTTTTTTTTTTAAACTCTCTCTCACACACTCATTACACACAAAGGCAACTTAAAAAACAATACCAAAACCAAACTCTTGCGCTAAGTGTGGCTGTGTTTTGGGTAAAACATGAACAGACAGGACGAACGCTGTAGTCACTTGTCATCCTATTCCATCAAAGTCCAAATCTTGTCAAAGCAAAAGTTCCTGTCACTTGGAACTCTCCATCTCTCACATCCAGTCGTCCGTAACATCCCTCCCTTCTGTGACGCTGAGAAAGGGTGATAGAGCCTGACACTCACTCTGCCCCCTGGGTCCAGCTCAGCTCAGCTCTTCTCCTTGCGCGGGCTGCCACCCTTGGGCCCCTCGCCCTTGTGACTCAGTCTCTTCAGCACCTTCATAGGCTTGAACTTTGGCCCTTTCTTCTTATGCTCGTCTCCCTCTTTGTGGAAATCTGAGAGAACAGTGGCGGACAGACAGGTTAGTACAAGCACAAAAACAACAACAACAACAACAAAAAACCAAATCAAGCAAATCAGGAAAGGAAACGATCTCTTAAAGGAAGACCAAATAAGGAGTCATGTCCTCCTGGTTGGCTCACCTTTTCTTTTCAACATCGCTGCCAATAGCTTATCCTCCTCTTCCTCCCTAAGACACCAAAGTCAAGTGGAGACAATCACAACTTATGTCAAATATAGTCACAAGGGTCACACAGGTCAATATGGCACTGAACATTCTAGATCTGCAACACTACCAGAGATACAGCAGATGCTGCCATCTTGCAAGCATAGGGTTTTCATTAGTGTACATGACAGTCAAGTTAGTGAGGCAGAGTAGATGTAAAGTAGACCTGTATTAAGAGTTTTTGTCCAAAGCAACAAAGATTTGCAACAGGGGGTCCAGGAATCAGCCTAGGCTGACCCATTGCAAGGAAGTGATGGCAGTTCTTCTCCACCAGTGCAAAGATTGCTCATCATTAAAGAGTAATATTTTCTGTAGCAAGACCCTGACAAATAAAGGAGTTGCCTACCTGGTGTGTGTGTGTGTGTGTGTGGTGCTGGTGGACTACCTCTGCCGGTCCTGATCCATGCTGTTGATGATCTGGTTCCTCTGCTCGATGATGGTGACCAGCTCTGCCATCAACTCCTTCTCACGACTCTTGTCATCCTCAGTCCACTCTTTTTCTAAGGGGGATACAGGGGACAGGGCAGAGTGGTCAGACTGTGATAATGGTGAAAGGGTATCCTCTTTTAAGGACAAATTACTGTATGTGTGGGAACGATTACATAAATAAATAAATTTCACACCTGGCTTGTTGAGGAGACAGCGTAGTTCATACTCCACGTCCGCCTGCCTTTCCTCCAGATTCTGCTGTTTGGCCCTGAAATGCCACACACACACAGAGTTATAAACTTACTCAGAGCTACACTGAAAAAAATCTGTGAACTTGCAGGCACAACAGTGGTGTGGTGTATGTGTGCATGTCTGTGAGGTGTACTCACGTGTAGACCAACTCGGCCTCCCGGCGCACCAGCTGGTGTTTCTCATGAATCAGAGTGAACCAGTCCACCAGCAAATGCTCCTCCTCTTCATCTAAAACAGTCCATTAGGCAACATTACTTCAACATATTCAAAACCTATATTCAACCTAGAGTGTGCATTCACTCACACACCCCCTCTCACACACCTATGACGCTAATTTGTCCTTCGATAATACGGAGGTTTCATTGTTTCAGTTCTGTTTTCCTGACATTCATCCATACTGACATCAAAAGGCCCATTGTGAACACATTCAGGCCCATTTATAGAATACTGTCAGAATGAAACACAGTATGTTCTAAGAATAGCTTCCCCCCATTTCCACCGACAACAGCAGGCCCTTGCTTGTTATGATCACTCAAAACACCTCACCCACACTAGCACCAGGAAGTCGTCTCAAACAGGAAGACAAGCAGCTGGGTATGGGTTGCATCACCTCACACCTAGCATTCGGCTGGGCTTCTGCAAACACTCCTACCTCCTACCCTCGCCTTGCCTCGCCTCAAATGGCCGCTCCTTCATGTTGTACTCTCTCGTCTTCTCTCATCTCTTTCTTCCCTTATTAAGGCAATGGCTGAATTCTATTGTCCCTCCCTAAGCCCTGAACCCTCATGGACTTTAATGTCATGCATCATCAAGCAGTCATTAAGCTAATGCGTGCAAGTTAAGTCATTAAAGGTTCCGGGCTTAGGAGTGGGGGTGGACTGGGATTGGGATTGGGCCAGTCCCTCTAACTCCGCTGAGTCTTCCTCTCTCTGCTGACAGGCTGCAGTGTCTCAGCCTGTCTGGAGCTCCTCTCTGGCAGCGTCATGCTCTTACATGTCTCTGCAACTTAGGGCTTGTTTACACTTATCTATATGTCTTTATAAACATATATATTTTTTATATCTGTTTCTTTTTTTAACTGCCTTTACTAGTATCCACAGAATCCAGCATTTTGAATTATCAGCACTTTGGAGGGTGTTTTAAAAAATATTTGTTTAAGGTGGCTAAAACACTGCTTCCACATAAACAAAAGGCCCAAACAGATACAAAAAATGTACAATTTATAAAAATATCTATACGTGAAAACAACCCTCAAACCACAAACCAGTCTGCAGCCGATGAGGTTGGTTGGCTTTTTATGTAAACAGTGTAATGTGGGACAAGCACAACTACGCTAAACAAGATCACTCAGAACCTTCTAGAAAATGATCACAGCTACATTCTACGTACTCAACATAAAATACTCATCACACAATATGGGTATAATGGGTCTCTTAAAAGGGTCTGTAAATAGCCTGGTGTGACATCCTGTCTAAAAACCTCCCTGAGAGAAGTCACACACAAGCAGAGAGTGCGAGAGCTGATCTGAATTTAAAATTAAGATCATGATAATGATGAGAGCTGCTGCTAGTTATTCAGTATGTATCTTTGCCCTACCACACAGGCCAATATTCTACCACCTCTATGAGGCTTTCTTTCTCCTGACATCCATGTTGCTGTTTTCACGTTGAATTCTCATGCCACCCCCAACACACTCCCCTCTACATCCCTCCTTCCCAAACGTTTGCTCACCATTGCCACACTCCCTGAGTCTCTTCTCCAGCTCCACGCCCCTCTGCTCCAGCTCGTCCAGCTGTCTCTCCAGATCACTCATCTCCCCATGGATGTCTTCCACTGGGATGTACTGGTCTGACTGAACCTGAACACACACACACACACACACACACACACACACACAATAAATGAACCCACTAACCTTTAACAGTGTCTCTGGTTCATTTGGTTCACAAGAATAATAGTCCTGCTCAATGATGGGTATTTCTTTTGCAGAATTATACAACCAGAAAAACATACATTAATACGAGTTAATACACCCATACAAATAACAATGAACACAACAATGAAAGCATTCCATACTTTGGAAAAAATATGACCCCGACCTTGCGTTTGATGAGGGGGAAACCGTGACCAGGGGCCGGGGGCCGTGCAGGACGAGGGCCCTTGGGTGGCCTGGAGGTGGGGGAGGGGTGGGAAGGTGAGGCCTTCCTGTTGAAGGGGTTCTCCTTACAGGTTCGCTGGAGGTGCACAGTGAGCACAGAAGCAAAAACCTTCACCTTGAGTTACAGTTCAACTTCATTTCTCACCAACCGTCATTTGCTTTGCAGGCTGAACAGGTACATGCCTTCAACATTACACCAATTCACATCATTTTTTAGACATATTATTCCACAAGCTTATATGATGATATCATGTTATATTTGATATACCAAATAACTTTGGCCACAATGACACAAATGTAATGACACAAAACTAATTTAGAAACGTGTGTGTCTCCTATCCCAATGTGTTCATACAGAGCTGATCTGAGCCACATGGTCTCTGACTGCCCTCACCTTGCTGTGAGTGGGGGTGTCTGCTGGTGAGGCCCCGGTGGACAGAGAGCCACTGAAGGCTGTTGGGGGTCGGGGGGGCGGGGGCCTGGGCGCTTTGGGCCCCGCGCTCCGGCTGGTCTGTGGTGTGGCCGGTGCCGAGCTGGTGTTGGTTGGGGCCGCGGCTGGCGACACGCTCGGGGAGAGGTGAGTCATCTCTCCCTGCTGCTGTTGGTCCTGTGAGTCCGATGGGGGTGGGGACGCGCCGCTGATGGAGGGCTCTGACACGCTCTTGGTGAACGGGTGCTCCTGCGGACCGGAGGTGGAGGAGGAGGGGGAGGAGGCCGGGGGCTGGGAGGGGCCGTGGTCAGAGGAGGATGAGCAGAGGCTCTCTGTGCTCAGTGCTGGGGAGGGAGAGGCAGAGGAAGGCTGAGAGAGTGGGGGAGCTGAGAGGAGGAGGTGGAGGTGGAGGTGGGGGAAGGGGAAGCAGGTAAACGGACAGAAACCAACCGTTTCAGTTTCAACAGAAGAGGAACCGAAAATACGGGACATGAAAGAAGGTCGGAAAAGAACAGCGAATAGGGAGACAAGCAGAAGAGGAGGACAACAGTTAGGTGTGTGAGGACCAATGGAGTGATTTACATAACGGTTATGAACCGAACACGAACAATAAATGGTTAACTAACTAGTATATCTTTGTAGTAACTTATTAGTTTTACTAGCTTAAAATAACTCAACTCAGCTAGACTCTAATCTCTGCTAAGCCCTACTAATGCCCTATTAATCAAGCAAAGAGCTCACAACTGTGCTAATTATACTACGATTTCAGACCCATCCATCCACAGAGAAACTTCTAAAAGGCTGACTGAAGTTCCAGTGGGTGTGACTGACCTGTGGGGGAGGGGCGTGGTGGCCGGGGGGCCAGTCGCTTTTTTCGCCCACTTCCTGGACTGGCCGAGGGGGCGGGACTAAGTCTCTGCGGAGGCGTGCCAGTGTCGGAGGTCTCTGCCGTCTGGGTGATGCTGTACCAGGGATGATTGGCTACCACTGAGGGCACCGCCGAGCTGTCTGTCGGCTCCTCCTCGGCCAGTTCCTCATCCTTGTCGTCATCAAAGGGGTTGGTGGACTGCGGGGGTGTGGCGGGCCTCTGGCCCTCGTCTTTGAGGGAAGGAACAGAGCCAGCGCATTGAGACGCAGCAAGGGCAGGTGGAGGGGGAGGGGCCGGTTTCTTCTTGGTCTCTGACTGGACGAGGGCCAGCCAGGGTGGGTCTTTGGGTTTGGGAGTGTCACTGGATTGGCTGAAACTGGGGTTGTTGGGTGAGACAGACAGGCAGCAGGCATGACCAGATGCATGAGTCCACGAGAACAAACAAACAAACATACACAGATGTACACTGTGACAGATGAATGAGGGGAGTGAGACCCAAAGGATGCTGGAGGTCGTCCTCTCTTACCTGCCGGGGGAATGGGATCGCTCACGGGGGACGGGGACTGATCGCCGGCGATCGTCTTGATCCCCTGGGGGACAGAACACAGAGTCACAATCATAGACAAACATCTTGAGCTTTAACAGAGATCAACACGTGGAAATAGCTAACAACCCCAAGCCTGTACAGTGGACAATGTCCAAAGGGTGACGAGATTGATAGTCTCCTCGGTAGTTACACAACCAGTACTGCAACCACAGCAAGGATAAGGGCATAGCTAAAGCAGTATACTCAACACTTTTGTATTACAGTAGGACTTTGCTCTTCAAAACTATCAGAAAAGGATTGTTGTGGCCACAGCAAAATCATTTGACTGAACCTCAAATTAGCATAATGCATAAATATCTGGAAAGCAGTTCTGTCCAAAGCAAAGCACTATATCTGTTTCTGTGATCATGTCCCTACTCAACAAGTTTCTACTCCAGTTTCTCATAGTTTGAGGAAATGAAAAACAATATGAATAGATGACAACTTGATCGCCAGATTCATCTATACACTATATGTGTATATATGCTATACAGTGCATACTTGGTGTCAATATGGTCATATCAACCTTCCACACCCAACATGTGACCTCTAAATGCAGCATATGGATCATTTATAGTATATATTTTCAGTATGATTAGTTGATTGTGTATTTTCAGTATGATGTTGGTGATTGACTCATTGCTAACCGTTTACGGTTGGACTGCTGGTCACGCGGGGTGTGATGTTCCTTGGGGCGGGGCGAGGAGGAGGTGTGGGGTCGGCCGGCCGACGTGGGGCTGGCACGGGTTTGCTCTCGGGTACGCCTCGGTTGAGGGGTGCAGGGGGTATGGCATCGTTTAATGTGTTTGCAGTTGGCTTCTGACCATCTTCCTCCTGTCCCCTCTTCTCTTCCTCCTCCTCTTCTTCCTCTTCATCTGTCTCGTCGAAGGGATTGGGAGGAGTGGATGGCTGTTGCGTCGTCTCCTCTTTTGCACACTCGCTGGAATCTCCTCCACTGTTGGCCACACTCTTTTCTTTCTCTGTCTCCACAGAGTCTGATTTGCTAGCGGAGTCTGGTATGAGTGTGGCCTGGGGACTGGCAGTGTTATGACTGGGCTCAGGTCTGTCCAAGCTCCTCCCTTTGGGTGGAGTTGCAGGCCTTTGGGGACGAATCCTTGCGGTCATTCCTGGCTGCTTGCTAAGGTCCGGTCTGCCATTCTGGCTGGTCGAGGAGGACTTGGCAAAGTGATGTGTGCAGACCAGGGACCCTGCATCATGTCCTGGTTTGTAAGATCCAGGAAGCAAGGTGCTACTACACTCCATACACCTGAGAAGATAACCAGAGGTGATGATGTGGTTAGCCATTAAAACAAGCAAATAAAACAACACTGCAGACTTCTTATGTGAATCTCAGTTCATTTGAATCTGTCAATAAGTAAAAAACAAGCTGGCCATTCACCTGAAGCAGTTCCGGTGGTAGAGCTTGCCATCGACCAGGAACCTCTGCACCAGGTGCACGTGTTTCCCGCAGGCAGCGCAGGTGCTGCTCAGTGTGCTGCGCTTGGGGGCGCCAGCCACGCTCGCCTGCTATGCAGACGCAGACGCAGACACCGCCCGACAAGACCAGACCAGACGAGGGAGGGAGGCGGAGCAGGAGACGGAGACGGAGACGGAGGGGGGAGGTGAGGCGTTTTATGGAAGGGAAGGCGGGGGGAGATCAAATGGAGAGTCAGGATCAAAAAACCGGAACCGATTGGTGATGTCATGTCATTGTTTATTTGTTGTGAACTCTTTAATGCTTGTTTATTGTCGGTTATCGGAGGCCACAGGGCGTTTGAAAAGCCTGTTGCCTCCTGTGTTGTGTTGATTCAATACAGTGTCATTGGCTTGAAGTGTAGCTAAGGAGATGATGTCCATCAGGAATTAGCATGAGTTAGCAATAGCTGAGCTGTGCTCATTCAACAAGCTAGAATTAGCAGCGCAATTCATTCCAATACCTTCAGACTAAAGCACAACTCTATAGAAAATTGATGTTAGTTTGGCAGATATAGTTAAAGTGTGGAGTTTAGAAAGTTAAAAAAAAAAATGGGACTGACCTAACTGATTTGACACCCCCCTACAGCAAACCCCCATTCCTACTGTCTAGGCACAGGATCACAGAGAGGCGGGGAGGTCAGAGACGAGGAGGAGGAGGAGGAAGAGGAGGAAGATGAGGTAGAAGAGGAGGAGGAGGAAGAAGATGAGGAAGAGGAGGAGGAAGAGGTGGGAGGAGAGGAGTGGATTTCCGTCTACAGAGGAGGGAAAGAGCGAGAGGACAGGAGAGATGGGGAGGGGTGGTAAGTGCATGCGGAAGAAAAGACGGAAGAGAGAGAGAGAGAGACAGAATGAGGAAAAAAGTCTCTTTACAGACTTGAAAGCGTGACAGAGAGTTATCACCAGAGCATTCACTTCAGACAGATACAGCCGCAGCATGCACACTGAAAAAGTCCTCGCTCTCCCTCCCCCGTAGCTCAGGTGGGCATCATGGCCGATACGTTAAAGCTGAGCTGTGTTGTTCCCTTCCACATGCATCAGTGCCAGAGAGACATCAAGATATTGGAGAGAGACCCAATCAGCTACCTTCGAATCCAATACACGCCACCCATGCAATGACCTCGTGAACATTCCTCTAAATCTAGAACGACATATGTACTGGAACAACATGCTGACATACTCTGAATATATATGCAATCACAGGCTTTAAGCCAAATGAGTTGTAAGAGTCAACGCTAAGCACCAAGTCTGCACATCATGATTCACTATATGTCAGTACCAGTATGTGTAATTCATTTTTAGTCATTAAATCATTCAGTTTTCAGGGTAGGGGAATATTTCTCTGACATGTCAATGGGCTCTTCCATGCGGAATGGAATCTAAGAACACATAATAACACATTTTGTCTGTGTGGAGTAATTCAGTGAAGTTTTGAAAACACGCAGGCAGACAGTAAGGTCATACAGTATGAAGCCTGATTGGAGGTGAGGTGCATGTGACGGAACAACTCCATAAGGTAAGGTTCTGCTGTGCTTACCTCTGGCTCAACCACTCTGTCTTCCAGAGGGGTGACCGGCCTCTTCAGGGCTGGTTCTATTTGGCCAGAGCCACTAGGTCTCTTCATGGAGGGGGGGTTGGCTGGAGACAAAATAATGGATGGTTGGGATTTAACTTTTAAGTCAACTTAAACTTAGAAAAGATCTGACATGGAATGACGCATGTGCTGCCAACGTTTATTTCATCCTATGACAAGGCCATGGCAGTCATCTGTTAAGACAGGTAAGTCAGGTCACATTGCAGCATGAGAGCACTGACTGACTAACAGGGCTTTTGTGACATCACTAAGCAAAGATCTGCTTTGGCCTTCCTGACTGAAAATTAGGACAGGGTGATCTGAGGGCAAGGCCACTTTACTTTCAGTTAGTGGTTGCTCTTGGCGCTCTCACAAGCCTGTGACATTCAGTAGTTGAAACTGACACTTTAAAAGATCCATCACTTGAGCTGCCTGCATTATAGGCTGTGGCACTAAAGAAAGTGACAAGGCAACCTCTACGGGACTACACCATGTTTACACACACACACACACACACACACACACACACACACACACACACACGTTGGGCCCTACTTTCAAGTCACTGCCATTACACGTGGCAAGTACATTAGGATTAGTGGATGGCTTTGCTAGAGGATGGCTTTCTGTTATTTAACCGACTTTACTAGTGCAAATGGAGTCTTCAGTTGCTGCCCTAAATTTCCCACACAGACAGCACAATCTACCATAACATCCTTCCTTATTTGGGTGTTCTCTGCACTCACCATGAGACTTGTTGGTGAAGAAGTTGTAGTACTGAGAGACGTAGGTGATGATGCTCAAGCGGTCAGGCACTTTCATTGCCACCATGTCTTCAGCGTCCAGCAAAGCAGGGATGCCCAGCTCGGACTCTGCCACCTCGAACGCCTGGGGAGAAAAAAACGGTAGGATTAGATGCATGACGTGACATGATTGACAACCATCAAAAAACATCAGTCAATGTTTCATTTTTACCTTCGACTGAAGCACTGTGGTTGTGACTTAGGCTGTTTGGACAAGACAAACATGACTAGGTGTTGACAGACATTGCTTGTGTTAAAAAATATTGGAGGAAAAAAAAAAACAGAGAGGAGAAAATAGCTGGGAAAAATCTATGACATATAAGACAGAGAAACTGTAACTGGAGGTCCTGCCCTCTGTTATAAAGCCCCAATCAGACTGTCAGAAAATGCTTTATTGACACATTGCCCTACCTGGGATACAGAGACTTTTTCCGCCCCAGATGTCAGTCACATTTTAAAACCCCATTATACTACTTAGCGTGGGGATTATCGGTTTCTGAATCCCTCGAGATCACTTCAAATGGCAATTTTAATGTGACTGAGGTACAGTCACAGTTATTTTCCCAGTCCATTAGGACAATCTCATGCTTGTTCCAAAACATCCCAAAGAGGTCAAAGGTCAGAGCAGCTGGTGTCTTAGTGGTTGCTTCACATGTTAATGCAGCATCGAGTGACTGGCTTCAAATGCAGGCTCATGTGATGACTGTTTTCCACTACTGATGTTGTTGAAACTGGAGCGCAAGTCAAAGGGAGGAACTACAACTAAAAAAAAGACAAGTTGGCCTTTGTACTGTGTGTGTGTGTGTGTGTGTGTGTGTGTGTGTGTGTGTGTCTATAATACCACACAGCAATCCATCATTGCTTGATTTAGGCTGATGCGATGATGCTGGAGAGATGCCAATCTCTCTCTCTGATGAAAATGGCTCCGAGAGCATTTCTGACAAAGCTCGCTGTGCAGTCATTTGACTGTAA
The DNA here is from genome assembly GCA_015244755.2 of Tenualosa ilisha. Taxonomy (NCBI): domain Eukaryota; kingdom Metazoa; phylum Chordata; class Actinopteri; order Clupeiformes; family Clupeidae; genus Tenualosa; species Tenualosa ilisha. The sequence continues at coordinate 67,977 of PYXC01002373.1, forward strand.
TTCGAATTAATGGGAATGCAGAGACCAATGCTGTGGACCCTCCATCCTGTTCGAGAAACTTCTAGAAATAACTGATAGGCCTATCTGGGAAAACTTGTAATGGCTTTTATGATGGAGCAGTGCCCCTGAAGCGACCTACATTCTTTGGACGTGGCAGCGCAGCGGTTATGTCGCTCAACTGACAACGGGACAACCTGGATTCGGTTTCTGAACCCCACGATACAAGTCTGTGTCGCTTCGGGTAAAAGCGTCTGCTGAATATCAGTTCAATTTACTTTTGACTTTACTTTCTTTGCATGGATGGAATATCAGGACATAAATCGGAACTACAACATTAAGAAAAGTTACCTCCTTCCATATTATAATATGTACATTAACTAGACTAAGGGAGCCACAGTGCATACTTGTAAGATAAATACATACATAAATACATACAGCCATTCTCTAAAGGATTAATGTTGCAGTGGGCAGTAGGGATGGGCATTTGAAGAAATGTCCTTCATCGATCATCAGAAAAATCATGATCAAATAAGTCTTAATTTTTGGTATGAATTTCAAATGGCAGAAAACACAACAATAGCACTGTCAAATCTGAGCATGTACGGTAATTCCTTAAATAATATCTGGGACCTTTATTCACTTCAGCTGCACTAGACAGGCTTTTAGGTTGGCTTGTATTACATGCAGGCCTTTATTTGTAGATGTAGGCTATCCTTTGGTGGATATGGTGTTTGCATGTTCTATGAAGGGTGCGCCTACACAGCCTTTCCAATGTGTTCTTAGTTACAACAAACTGACCAACAGACTTTTCAGTAATGACTACATGTAATGAAGGTAGTGTTAATAGTCAAAGAATCGTCTTCTTGACAATATATTATGTAGGAAGCCTAATTCTAATCCAGACACATTTAAAGGAAGATTAACCTAGTTGTTGATAGGCGTTTTCACTACAGCAAAACTAGTGACGTGAGTCTTCCTAGTTTGGAGACACTGTGATAGGAAAGTGATGCATGCTACTTTATACACACACACACACACACACACACACATACATACACACACAGGCCTGCATGCTGAAAGTTGCATGTACAGAATATTTAATTCATTAGTCGATGTCAAAGTGGCAGAAACGTAGGCCTAGGCTATATAATGCTATCCACAGCAATTATGTTGAGAATTTGAAATTTTGAACTTTTGGACCCAGGCCCGAATTTTAGGTCCATCCTTTGTTTGCTCAGACTCTGGCCATCATGACAGGCCTGGTCCTTAATTTAGGTCAGTTATTATTTAAGGAATTATGGTAATCATACTCAGGGCTGCCTGCCCTTTGCCAGCCTGGGAAGCCTCATCACATTCACTTTCTGTCCATCCTTACTTTACAATAAGTGATGATTCGCCACAGAGAAATTAAGATTAAGATTTTTGCACAGCCTTAGCTTCCAGCATAGAGTGGTACTGGTACAGTAGGCTACACTGTGCAAATATCTTTGGATTTTCAGGTCACAGGCCAAGACATTTTTTCACTATCTTTATTTTAAACATTCATTTAATCTTGCTTCATGTGAAAGTTGTTGTCTTATAAATCTATAGGTTTACATTGTTTTTGTAAAACACACACACACGCGCCATCTATCTTCATGTTCTGACAGAGTGATATGTCACACCAGGTGACTAACCGTTTTTGCTTCATGTTCTCCGACACATCCACATAAGCTCCAAATCATGAGGTGGTGAAACTTGGACGCACCCCTTAACAGGGCGGCTCTAATTACTGTGCTACAACATGAGGTCACTAGTACCGGACACACACACCCAGTGTTACACTGGGTAATCAGCAACACTGGGCCCCACAGAAGGAGCACCTACAGCTGTGAGAGCAGATGACTCACCAGGTGGTTGTTCTCGTAGACATTCTCTTTGGAGAGGGAGTCAAAGTCACTACAAAGAAGAGAACAAAACAGCAGTGAGGGAGACAGTAATACAAGACTTTAAATCAACAATATTAGGCTACATTCTGACTCAACCACATGATAAGCATATCAGACTCTGACATGTTACAGGATACAAAAAACTCCATGAACATCAGATTGACTGTTTTAGCAATTCATTTTTATAACTTAGCCTAGTCGATCCAAAACTATTATGGACCGGAGTCCACATTATCAGGTTACTTGAATCTGGCATGGGACAACTTTGGCAAATTTTACACAAACTGTACTTGCCAAAAAGGATTAGACAGATTTTTTTTTTTTTACTAAGAGGCCTGGTGCACAATTTATAATATAATTTCACAATCATCAACTTGAAACTTCAGAAAGCTCTCGAAAAGCTGTTCATTCTGAAGGGTCATTAACACTGCAAAAGTCTGCATTAACAGCTGCATCACCACATACTGCAGCAGCCTTGGAACCGAACAAAAAAGATGCTGCTTTGTTTGACCGCGCCTCAACAGGCCGAGAAGGAAATCTCACAGACACTTCTCCCTCACACAAATACAGACATTCATTCAGTCACACAGCATAAGAGACAACGGGGGGCAGCACAATAACACCCAGCAAGAGCTTCTGTAACAAGGGGGGGGGGCTGGGGTCTGACCCACAGTGTAAAGGAACTTTCTGGCTCGCTGCTGTGTGGGCCCACACAAGACTCTGCTAGCTTCTGTCTGGAACAAAGCGCCCTCTGTTAGCCGAGGCTAATCTAACTCCCGTGTCTGCAAATGCACTTAGCTTAACCTGGCTAAACTCGGTCAGGTTACACGACCAGCCCACAATAACACCTTGCTGGACTTGAGCGGAGGAGTCTCGCCATCATGATCCGACATCACATAAACATCCTCCTCTACCCCCTGTGTCCTTGACGGACCGTGTCTGTCGCAATGCCGAAGAACAGGGGTCCAGCAATCAGTAAAAACAGTGTGCGTGACACTGCAAGTTCAGAGTCAGAGTGTGGTGCAGAGACATTGAGGAGTTTGAGGGCATGTGTGTGTGTGTGTGTGTGTGTGTGTGTGTGTGTGTGTGTGTCGGTGTAAGGGGGGGGGGGGGTTGAAACTGGAACTGTGACAGGACCCAACAGGCCCCTGGCTTTGCATGTCAGCTGTTCTCTGCGCTCACTCAAGGCTGCCAGCCTCGACCAGCAGCAGCCGAGGCCACATGATTTAAAGCTGAGCAGCCTGGCGCCATGACACCGCACATTTGGGGCAGATATGGTGCGGTTGAGGGAGCTGCAACGGCTCAGCAAATACGACTCCACTCTGTACTGAGAGGGCAACACTAGACATTTTTTTTTGGGAACTGCGGCTACACACAAATCATCAGCAAAGGAAAGTGTGTAGGCAGGCTGAGGCAAAGAGAGTGATAAAAGGAGAAGCAGGGAGACGAAAAGAAAGGGAGGATGACATCAAGCCTTACCGCTGATGATGAGAAACAGCCACAAGAGGCAGACTGCTTAAAAAAGGAACAGAAAGGCTGAACGAGAAAGAGGGTGGGAGTTCTGTGCATGTGAGGTTGTGAACGCATATGCAGCAAGGACAAAAACCAAAAAAAAATTCAGGTCCATCGTATACAGTTGATGTGTTTAAGCTGTAATATCTAGCATAACATAAAGACATTCTCCAGAGGTTAATTCTCACATTCTACAATTATGGTTGGTTTAACCAAACTCATTACCAAGGAAAGCACAAGCTAAGCATCCTTGTTATTGGAGGGTGGTTTATAGTTGAAACTACAGCAAAAACCTGACCACTGCAATGTTGTACTGATCAGACAAGAATGAATGCCAGCAGGCATAAGTTCAGGGCCAAAATGAAGGCCATGCCAGGCAAAGGAAAAGCATTCATTCTTGGATGAGTTCAGTCAGCCATGAAGGCATTGGCTGCAGGATAGGTGTAGCACACTAGCCTCTGTGGTGCAGGGAAGATCAGGGCAAGGAGCCAAATGTAAAGTGACAGGCCGATGGCCCAGGCTGTGGATTAGCCTGACGGACTGTCCATCCAGATCAGCCTTAGGGGAAGAGGTCTACCAAGTCCCAATTTCACATACAACGAAATAGTAGTTTGACTCCTGCATGTGTGTCAGAGATCTTCAGATAGAAATGCAAGTGCTGTCTATCTGTGGAGGACCCTCTCTCTCTCAATTCAAACATCCACTCACACAACTCTCCAAGCACGGATCGGATCATACCATTTTGCTTTTATACAAAAATGCCCAAATGATACACACTCAAAAAAAGCATGTTGGCTATGCACATGGCCATTTGGCAGTATGCTTATCTCATCACATCTTTTGGTCCAGTGTCCAATCTTGGCAGTTTACTTTTCTATTGACACAGGAACTCTGTGGCCTTGGAGTTCAACTAGACTGCCGCTGCCAGTCTGGGATGGCTGAGGCGAGTTGAGTACACAGGGCTCTGGCGGTGTTGTTACAGTAAGGCAGCGGACATCACAGAAGACTTCACACACGGTACACTGAGCTTTCCCGCCTTGCCATTTGGAACGAGCACAGGCTCAACTTTGGTCAACTCATTCAAAGTTAACAAAGCCTTTAGGAGAGAACTGCTGTTCGGTTATTGAGATCTGCAGACTATTTGGGATGACAAAATGAAAAGCACGCCGTCTTCCATTTAAACGCATTTGGAACTCAAATGAGCGCAGCAGAGCAGACAACACAACTGTTTCCAGACTATGATTGCGGCCAAGACACACCTTCTCCTTATATAGTGGCTTATCCGGCCATGTGGTGTCAGGTACAAATCAACTCTCGCATCCCGCAGTTTACAGTGAACTAGCCCAGCCGGCAGGTCACACGATTTAGTGAGCTAATCCTGTAGACATCTTGAGAACAGCCAATGCTTTGCCAACAGGTTCGCCACACTAAATAATTATCTTATCGCAATGTGTCTGTTTGCGGCCCAGTCAGGATTAACCTTTACTTTACGTAAGAGAGGATGTTGGCGCACAATACAGTGCATATATGGGCCAAGACATTTTTGTATGGGTTGGCACTCCAAAACATTCTTTATTTCTTTTCTTGTGTAGCTGTTATGGATGAGCGAAGTTACAGGATCAGAAACATTGGCTCTGATTATGAATTTTTTTTTTTTTATACATAAGGAGCACATATGTACCGTTCTTAAAACACTATGGTCTACTTAAAACACTGAATCTGTCGTTTCATCTTCTGAAAATCAACAGGGGACGAGGTGGTGTGATTCACACCTGTACAGTATAACACGTCATTCACAGCACTGTGCCCATACCCACCCAGGGTCGACCCCGCCAAAGTGTCACCCATCATCCTGACAGCTTTCGGCCAGGCAAGATAAACATATGTATGTTAACACTGATATTTTAAATCCAGCATTTCACACACTTACATTAAATCCGGTCTGTGTCTGTGGATGATTGCACAAAAAGCCAGGCCATCTCTGAAGGACGTTGTCATATCCCTTATGTCCACATCGTTGTAATTCTCGCACTGTATCCGACACCACTCTTGAAGAGCTTTAAGCGACCCCATAATTAAAATGTACATACAAACAAGAAAGAAAGAAAGTCTCGTTGTCTAGTGGTGCCAAACGATTCAGACAATTCAGCAAGGGCAAAATCAAAGTTAACGAGCCTTGTCTTAGTCAGGGGAGCGTGCTGGAGCCAACACCCGATATCGCTTCCAGGGCTTCACTCTCAAAGCTGGGTTGCTCTTGCTAATCAAGCTGGTCGACAAATGCAGGTCACCAAATCATGTTCTTTCATGCAGCAGCCATCCACGTGAGAAATACACATCCAAAAACTATAGTATGTATTCGACAGGATATAAGCAACCCATTCCTGCTGCCATGCCATCTAGCATCGAACATTTCTGGCTCAGGCTTTAACAGATCTAACGTTAGCTAACAATGTAACGTTGACTACTCGTAGCGAACAGTCCAAACCAGTTAAAATGTCAACAAAAAACAAACAAACAAAAAAGTTTCAGACCGCAAAGCTCAAAACATGTCAAAAGTGCTGGGTGATGTCACGGCGACATAGCATTACATGCAGTTGCCTTTGTTGTAAATGCCTGCACTCGTCTGTAGACAACTTTAGCCAAACTCTATGGGCAGGGAAACAACGTCAGTTTCAAGCTTGCTAGCGCTAGCTATGTTAGCAAGACGAAAGCCTTGTTAAAATCGACTCCATTATGGGTTTCAAATACAGTTAGTCCAACCCGCCGGTTTGTCATCCTTCAAGCAGCCAGAAGAAGAAGAAATCTTTGTGCCACACCATGGATACCCTGTAGGTATCTTCTGTCCTGAGGAGCACTCATTGGGAACTAGCGATATAGCGCCACAGCAGCCTAATCATTGTGCAGCCTTGGCTGCCGCGCAATGAATCATGACTGGCCAGTTGTACTAGCGCTCAGCCCATCAAGTTCGCGGCAGTCATCTGTGTGGCCACAAGGGGATTATACTTTTTGCGTTGCTGCTAAATTACAGCTGTAGTCCAGTCACTGTCTAAGACTTTTTGTAAATATTGCATAGCCAGGATTGTAAGAGGAGAAATTAAAATAAAAGAACGATTTAATTAACTTGCACGTCTCTATGGATAAATTAAATTATTTACGTGAAAAACACTAAAGATTGTGTTAATGTAACATATTCGGTAATGTACAATATTAGGTGTGGCATAAAAATCTCAGCTGTACTTTTGACGTAGAGTTTCGTTATCAACGCAAAAATATACTATTTAACTGTTTTACATCTCCCAAAGAAGGTTCATGAAAGCACCATTGCGTAAGATCCGAGTACAACTACCATCGCGAGACTGTCCGTCTGCCAAAGGAATCCCCGAAAGATGGCGGCGCCGCCAGACGAGGGGAGCTTGGAGTCTCGCATCAGTGAGTCATACGGAGTTTTTAGCCTTGCAAAGGCACAAAAAACTTTTCTCATGGTTGGCAATGGCTTTACCGCAACGTTTGGGCTTTATTATATCTTCAATAGCCTTTCTATAGACAGATTATTTCTGCTATATAGCCAGTGACAAGCAATCTAAAAGTGCTAAGTTAACGTTACTCTCATCGGTAACGCTAGCAGGTTGTGTTGTCAAACAAAACCAGCCTCTGTCCGCAATTTAAATTTAGGGGTCTGTCGTTTGTCGCCTGTTATCAACGGTTGGCTTAAACTGTGTGGACAATGTCTATTTATTTATATTTATGGTATTTCTCGAGCTGAGATGAGCGTTGCAAGTAATCGTGGAGGACAGCTAGCTTTTTAGCTAACGATAACGTGAAATGCTTAGCTTGTGTTTAGCTTATGTGTCAGTGTGGGGAATTGGGAGGAGTCACTTGTAGCTAAAGTTGACGTGATAATGCTAACAGCATCGCTAATGGTCAAAATATGAATAAAATACTAGCTGAATTAGTAATTGTTTACATGACTGACGGAAATGACATCTGTTAAAAAATATTACCGTGTGCTGGTACGAGGATGTGGCATGAAACGTGTTAAGGTCTGGATCAACGATGATCAGTCGCTGTCTTTAAATCCGTCAACATTCTGGTTACATTTGCTTATAGTTGTTCTACGTGGTGCAGTATTTATTAATCTAAACACTGTCAGCAGTGTTCTGGCTATATGCATTTTATCACCTTTTTGTTCTTCGTAGTTCGTGGTACTTGTGATAACGATCTCGAGATAGTACAATATTTACATGATTACTTTTGCTATAAATGTAGGATCTGAAACCTGGGAGGCAGAGGCTCACAACTTTTAACATCATTCGTTTGAACTACGGATTGAGCAGGGAATAGAACAAATACAGCTCAGTTGACTGCGTGAAATTGTTGCTGCTCTTGGCCACTGATCTTTTTCTGATATAAAACTGAAGATGCAGGCTCTTGTGCTGTTAATACTGCATAGTGCTTATTTCACATAGAGTTCTGTGTCTGATCTGTATTACTCACACTGTAGACAAAGCTACCAACCCACTCAACAGAGAGACTGATTGGGAGAGCATTCAAGCCTTCTGTGAACGACTGAATAATGAACCTGACGGGTAAGTCAACATGCAGTGTTTGAGGAAGTGCCATACTTTTTGAGGAAACTGTCATGTGGAAAATAGCCATAGTTGACATAATTGCATGCATAAATTTGTCAGTAGATGTCTTTGGAAGAGTTGAAGTGAGTGCTGTCAGAATTCTTTGAACAAGGCCACAGGCAAGGGACTGACCTAGATTGTCACCAAGCCTGTTAAAGTTTTATTTAGTGTCCTCTCTTTCAAATGTTGTGGAGACTCTTCATCTTACATACAGCATGACAAAAAGGGAATTTAAAGTGGCTTAGTTGTGTTTTGTTAGAAAAGTAATTTTTTTACCCAAGCTAATATATGGCGTTGCCTGCTTGTCACCCAGATGGCATTGCATAACTAGTGCTTTTTCCACAGCCCCCAGCTCGCCACCAGGCTTCTGGCCCACAAGATCCAGTCGCCCCAGGAGTGGGAAGCTATGCAAGCGCTAACGGTAGGAGTTTATGGCTAGACTTGGCAACTTTGCACCAATGTTTGATTGATCCCATCTTCATCCATCCATTCATTCATTCAGTCACATTAGAAGTTGTTTTTTAATGTTTAAGAGGGTACTGGACACAGTGGTTTCTCATGGCAAAACTGCTGGCCATGAGGTGGAAGTGACACAGATGACTCAACTGAGGCGCTCTACTGAAATGTGGGAAGTAAACTTTTAGCTATACTGAAGTTGTCAACGTTATTTTAAGGCTGGGAGAGAATATCAGCTCATTTTGGACGTTTGACGTTGGTTCATAGGAAGATCATTGTCCGTGTTACTCCCCCCAACCCCAACCACCACTACCACCCAGTTTGTCCATACTGTGTTTCACTGTATTGTCCCTTTACTTGTCTCTGTTTTCTACTACCTTCATATTTTTGAATAGGTATTGTGCAGCACTATTCTACTATTGATATTTACAGTATGCCAAGATTACCTGCACCATTTTGCAGTGATTTTGGTTATTGTTGAGTTATAAATTCAAATGAGACACAATGAGAAATAAATTGTGCAATTGCTTTGTCAGCTTATGTTGGATCCGTTCATGTCATGGCTGGTAACATATTAGGTCATCTGTTTAAAGCAGCAAGGTCAAAAACAATCTTGTTAATCCTAAACTTTATTCCTGTAGGTTCTGGAATCATGCATGAAGAATTGTGGGAAAAGATTCCATAGCGAGGTGGGGAAGTTCCGCTTCCTGAATGAACTCATCAAAGTGGTCTCTCCCAAGGTACCTGCAGTACCATGCGCCCTCTTTGGTTCACAGGTCACAGAAAATATAACCTCTTCATGTGCTAAGGAGGCTAGGTTTGCAAATGTTACACCAAGACTTGCCATACCCTACCATTGGTGGGTGTTGGGTGTTTATTTGTCCCTGTGGAGTCTTTAAAGCATCAGACACTTGGCCTTGAACTGACAAGCCTTGCATTTTTTTAATTATTATTTTAGAGGGTTGATTATTATATCAGCTAAACTATGAGCTACGTGTACTGTCTCCTGGTCAACATGCAGCATTAGTCATATCAGTTATCCTGCCTTGAGTGTTTTTCAATCCTTTTGAGGAGGATTTGTCTAGAACTGCTGATATTAACGTTCCATCATAATGCAAAAGAGGTAATTTGTTCATGTGAAAAAGCTCTTATGACATTGCACCGATTCAGTTAGCCAAGGAAATGGCGGCTCTCAAATGACAAAAAGATACTGTTTGTAAGCTCTTTACACTGTGCCTGTACCTTTAGTCTGAAGTTTTGTTGTTTTGTTGTTATTGTGGCCGATGTGTGTAGTATTTAGGCTCACGTGCCCCAGAGACTGTGAAGAAGAAAGTGCTGGAGGTCATGTACAGCTGGACCGTGGCTCTACCAGAGGAGACCAAGATCTCAGATGCTTATCAAATGCTGAAGAAGCAAGGTGAGCTTATCGCTGCAGTAATGAAATGAGAGAGTGATAAGAACAGCTGCTTATGTACAGTTGAATGTCTGGAGGAAAAGACCAGCGCAGCAGAAAGACTGACAAAAATCTGCCTCTGCATTTGATGGAAGACTAGTAGAAGTATGTTTCGCTTAGAGGAGTGAACAGTGGCGTCATTTATGTAACGCTACTGAAGTATTTGAATTTGTGTTATAGATGTATAGGCATATGTCAGCACATGTGTTTACGTGTACATGTAACACAACAAAATGGGAACAAAGGCTTGCGGAAGCTCCCAAGATGAATTGGTGGCTTGTAGAAACTATGGATATGATATCAGCATGGTTCTAAGTGGATGGAAACCCATTTTCCTTTCCAGGCATTGTGAAGCAGGACCCGGCACTTCCTGATGATAGACTCCTCCCACCACCACCGGCCAGACCCAAGAATGCTATCTTTGAGGATGAGGAGAAGTCAAAGGTAATGGAGGCTTAAGCCAAGGAGCAGTGGCGATGAGGGAAGACTTTAACAGTTAGCCAGAGAAATCATTAAAACCAGGCTGCAACTGCAAGAAGTCAGGTGTGTTTGTTTCACTGACCTCCACTTGGCCGTTTGCCATCAGTATCAGTCTGATCAAACTTGTTTACCAAAACACACCCCAAAATGTGCTAAATGCCTTTCTTATTGTGTCTTCAAGACCTCACAATGTGCTGCTGTGACTTTAGTGTAGTTGCTGAGCCTGAGCGGTAATGGATTGCATTAGCCTTATCAGCCTCCCGGTAGGATTGAAGCTCGATGAATACATCTCTAATTATATGATGGAAGATCAATATGTGACACTTGATACAATGTGACATTTGGATGAACGTTGTTTTGTTTCCGCTGCTTTCATGGACGATAGACCTGCCCGTTATTCCACCTCCTATTCTGCTGGCTGGCCTTGGCTTAAGAAATGCCAGTAGTCCCGTTAACCTCTGTGGCTTTTGAGATGTTTGATCCCAATGTAATCTGCAAAATGGCAGCCTTCCTTCATCAACCCAATGAACCAGCCAGTATTGGGCTTAATAGCAGAGTGTTTCTGTGTGCTGTAGACATTTTGTAGACAATTGTAGCTGTACTTTGACTTCAGTGAAATGTAGAGTGTTAGAATGCCTTTAACTCGATGTGGAGGATAAGTTAATACCGGTCACTGGTTGAACTCTCAGTTCCAGGGCGTCATTTAAAGCCATTCCTGTGCTGAAACGAGGTCACCAACCTCTCGCTACACCCCCCCACCCTTTCCCCCCTCGAACTTCCTCCTTCCTTGCCCCGCTCATTTCCTCTATCCCCTTTGGTCGGTAGATGCTGTCTCGTCTGCTGAACAGCACCCACCCCGAGGACCTGCGGGCCGCCAACAAACTCATCAAGGAAATGGTGCAGGAAGTGAGTGGCTGTAGCTACTGCTTGTCCTTTTTGTCTGCCCCATGCTGTGTGCTTGTGCACAGGTGTGTGTGTGTGTGTGTGTGTGTGTGTTTTTGTGTTGTGTGTGTGTGTGTGTGTGTGTGCGCACACGTGTCTGTGTCTATTCATTGTTATCCTCTAGTTTTTGTCACATTGTTGTATTGTCAAGTAGGTGACAGGACAGCACCCTTCGAGTGCTCCATGTTCCACCTTTCCGGTATGTTATTTGTTTTTTGTGTAATACATGGGAAGTAGTACAATGACATTTCATCATCATCCCCCAAGGATTAAACATGCATCCGAACGAAAAATTTTTCTCAGAGATTGTTTTATTTTTTGCCACTGGTACAGCTTGAAGTGCATTTGTCTCTGAATTAGTGACGACAGCATCAGTTTCCATCACCTTTCCTGCTTGTACGTGCGTGTGTGTGTTTGTGTTTGTGATTACTCATTGTTGTGGCCATGCTCTTGTGCTCAGGACCAGAAGCGGATGGAAAAGGTGTCGAAGCGGGTGAACGCCATCCAGGAGGTGAAGGAGAGTGTGGGTCTGCTGACCCAGCTCCTGGGAGACTACAGCAAGGAGAGCGCCCAGAGCAACGAGGAGCTCATCAAGGTTCGGCACAGTGGAACAACGATGCTCACACACACACACACACACACACACACACACACACAGTTAGAGAGATTAAAACGTATCTCTCACACAAACATTACATCTGGTACACTTGGCTTACACACACACCAAATCACAGAGGGACGCACACAAATCTACCACAAGCAAAATCTCACAGACATTACACATGGCAGACAAGCTCTGCCTACAGAAACACACACATAAACACACACAGCAGTACAATTACGTCTGCCCCGACAGCCACTTGCATTCACAGCACGTTCTACAGCAGCCTTGGGGTCAGAGTTCCCATGGGAACAGCTAGTAATCTTTCGTGTGAAGCCAGCAGCTAATTAGTGATGAGTGAACTTGAAGCACAGACAGCTCCGTCATTAAAGCACTCCTGTGGAGTCTCCACTGTTAAAGCCACCATTCGCCTCTAAAGAGCAGGCCCTCAAACAGCAGGCTTGACGTATACCGGCAGCTATAACCTTGTTTTTGCTGACGGTTGGAAAAAGGATACATTTAGAGTGTGTTTGCTAGCTGTCTCATTTCCGTGCATGTATTAAATGTGAGAGAAGTTGTTTCATGTGTGATCTTGACACACACACACACACACACACACACACACACACACACACACACACACACACAGACAAGCAGAAAGAGGTGGCCCAAGGTGATTCCTTTGTTGCAACAGCTTGTGTGTGTAGTGTGTATGAAGGTATATGTCTAATGTGTGTGTGTGTGTGTGTCTAGGACTTGTACCAGCGTTGTGAGAAAATGAGGCCTACCCTGTTCAGACTGGCCAGCGACACAGAGGACAATGACGAGGCCTTAGGTATGGACCAGTAGCAGCATGCTCTTAAATCTCTAGAGCATAACATCTGTGGCTAAACTTAGCCCAAAATATCTTCAACATAATACAGAGCATTGTGGCAAAGATCATCTTGTTTTGAGATTAAGACTTGTCATCTGGTCCCATGTGAGGTAACCAGAAATAATAAAAAAAAAACAGTACATATTAGAAAAGTACATTTTTATTAGAAATTATTCATTTCCCTCATGACATCATGATGAGGACATTGATGAGGTGTATGTGATTGACGTCTGTTGATAAGATACGCTTAAAGAGCCTTGAACGTAATACAATACACTGTGGTTAAGATCAGCATCTCATTTTGATATCAAGAGACACAAGAACAGACTCTGGGGCAATGGTGGTAGAGGTGCCGTTTGGCAGTCGGAGGGTTGCAGGTTCGAGCCCCACTCTGCCTGACCCCATCGAAGTGTCCTTGAGCAATATACTGAACCCCAAATTGCTCCCAGTGAGCAGGTTGGCACGTTGCATGGCAGCCTCTGCCACTGGTGTGTGAATGGGTGAATGTGAGGCTTACATTCTGAAGCGCTTTGAGTGAAGTAGAAAAGCGCTATATAAATGCAGACCATTTACCATTTACAAGAAATGGAAAGTATTTTATCTATTAGATATTTCTATTAAGAATTATTAATTCCCATCATGACATGATGAGTACAGAGAGGAAAGGGGGAATGAAAGACTTAGAGATGCTGTGATTAGGTAACGATGAGGTTAGTATCTGACTGGTCTGATTTGTCCTTTGGCAGCTGAGATCCTGCAGGCTAATGACAGCCTCACCCAGGTGATCAACCTATACCGGCAGCTGGTGAAGGGAGAGGAGGTGAACGGGGACAGCTCCACCATGCCTCAACTCAAAGGTCAGCAGAGCCCCCCCCTCCCCATATCCCATACTGAAGAGATCACACGCCCTGACCTTTACGCCCACAGCCATAGGGATTTTTGTTGATGGCCCTTTCAGTTTTTCAGCTTAAACACTTGATTGTATACTTGGTGTACTTGTATTATGCAGGTCACTTCTACCTATCTTAGACCGGCTGAATACCTAATGCCTTTAAGTCTTTTTTTGTGTGTCTGTATCAAGTCTGGTGATGTAAACTTTCAAGATCATTTGGCTTAGTTAGAGCCATTGTCTCACTGATTTTTTTTTTTTTTTTTTCACCCCCTCTTGCAGGAAGCAGCACTGCTCTGCTGGACCTGTCAGGCCTTGACACTTCACCCTCTGCTCCGACTGTCCCAGAATTCCCCTCTCAGCCCACCCCCTCACAGGAAATTGGCATCAGCCTGCTGGATGATGAGCTCATGTCGCTAGGTAACTGCCTCCAACCTCAGCTGCCGCCGCCGCCGCCACCACAATGAATAGAAAACAGACATATCATGAGCTTACATTCCTCTGGACTAGGCTGAGTCGACACTTAGCTGGACGAGTTTGACTTCTTTAAAACTGGTTTCTCTGCTTGTGTTTGCTCAGGTTTGACTGATGTTACCCCTGCCAGCTCTAACATGGCCTCTCAGTCTGGGGATGCTACTACATGGAATTCCTTTCAGGTGCTAATAAGACTTTCATGCACAGTAACACATACACACATTTTATAAATGCTGTGATATGCAGCAAGAGTTGTGCATAGCACATTTTAAAGTTTTGAACAGTCTGCTTTTTACCACTTAAATCAGCATTTCTCTAACTATGGAGCACATGACAGGTGGGGCGCAAGATGTTACAATACCGACAGTTGCACTAGTGTTGTTCACTAGTTGCAGTGATGAGTGTTTTGTGAGAAAATCTGCTTTGACATTAATGTGGCTCGGCGTAATGCATATCAAAATAAACAGAAAAACTTTCTGCCGATTTCAGTGCTGTGTAGCATTCTTGAAATCACATCAAATGCCTACATTGTCTCCAACCCCCACCACCAAATATTTGATTTCCTTTCCATATCAAAAATTGCATGGAAGCCAGGGCGCATGCAGAAATGTGATTTCAGTACAGTATTTCAGCAGGGCCCCATACCCCATATGTGATTTCAGTACAGTATTTCAACAGGGCTCATAGACATGTGATTTCAGTACAGTATTTCAGCAGGGCCCATAGAAATGTGATTTCAGTACAGTATTTCAACAGGGCCCATAGAAATGTGATTTCAGCACAGTATTTCAACAGGGCCCACAGAAATGTGATTTCAGTACAGTATATCAGCAGGGCCCATAGAAATGTGATTTCAGGAAAGTATTTTAACAGGGTTCATAGGGTTTAATGCTTCATTATGAAAGTGAAATGAATCATAAATCAAGACTTGCATGCACCAAAACTTCAGATAATGTAAAATTGGACCTATTTATGTACATATTTTTTTGGCAGAAGTTTGAGAACCACTTAGTTAAATAGAGTGTGCTATTGTGTGGTAATTTAAAAAAAGTCCATCAGGAAAGCACATAGTTGCAGAGTATAAATATACTGGTAGACTTACCATAATAACCTCCTTTTTTTCCTAATCTATTTGCTCTCCTCCCTCAGTCCTCTGATAGTGTCGACACACCTGCTGCAGTGGCACCTGCAACAGTGCTGTTGCCATCGGTGACAGCAGCGCCCGCAGCCCCTACTAGCAGCGCCCCACCAACCACAAAGGCCCTGGATGAGTTGGACCTGCTGGGCAAGACACTGCTGCAGCAGTCTCTTCCCCCAGAGAGCCAGCAGGTCAAATGGTAATTTGGCTCTCTTGCTATCTGTCTGTCTGCAGTTATGGAGCAGGGCCCCAATGTCTAGTTTTTGGAAATCACTAAAGACCATATTTCTTTTTGGCTGTGGTTTAGTTTAGGCGTTTTGGTAGTTAGGTGTTTCTGTGTGATGAGGGTGATGCATTTTACATGTATGTGTATTCAAATTAAGTAATTAAAAAATTAATTAATTAATTAGTTTTGTTATTTATTTTCTTTTTTCCCCAAAAGGGACAAGCTTCAGTCTCAGTCCAGACCAACCCTGCGCGACCTCCAGACCAAGACCACCACGAACCCCAGCCCGACGCCCAGCCCCATTCTGACTCTGACCTCTGATCAGCCGGCCTCTCTCCTAGACTCCCAGCCTGGCCTCGGAGCCCCCTCGCTAGACTCGACCTCGAGCTCTAGCACTCCCCAGAATGACATTTCCTTAGCTAATGTGAATGTACCCTTGGAATCCATCAAACCTAGTAAGATAATTTCGCTAACCACACGTCAGTGTTGGTTGAGATTTACACAAATTTTGCATATACTGTTTACTGTAATATTGGATCGACATTGTCCTTGCATTAATGTTATAAAACGGATAAGAGTCATGTGTATTTTTAGCAGAATGTTTCCAAATGGGTAGTGAATTGTGAATTTGGAAAGTATTGTCACTTGTGTTGTGAAAATCCACTACGCCTTAATCACTATGGACTCCCCCATGCCACCCCTTTCTCTCTGTGCATTTTTTAGGTAGCATGTTGCCCGTGACGATATTTGATAAGCACAGTTTGCGGGTGTTGTTCCACTACGCGCAGGATTGTCCTCCATCACGGCCGGACGTACTAGTGGTCATCATCTCCATGCTGTCCTCAGCCCCCGTACCCATCACCAACATTCGCTTCCAGTCGGCTGTTCCTAAGGTGAGCGCTTGTTTTGCGCAGCTAATGTCACTTTCTCTTGTGGAAATCTCAAGACTTAAAGGAAAAATGTTTGCGCGTCCAGTTAGCTTCCGCGTACATTTTTCCAAACTTTGGTCTGCGTTGCACCAAATTGACTCATACCTACCGACAGCTCTCGGCGATGTGAAACAACAGGAATATTGATCCATTCACACCAGATTTGTCCTTGAAGTCTCAGGCTGCCAGTCTACCTGTGATTTCCCAGCTGTGAAATGTTTAATCATGTGCAGGAAGTTTGTGTCTACAACCACCAGAGCAAATTGGTGGGCACTTCAGTGTAGCAGTCAAGGGAGAAAAACAGATGATGGGTTTTATAAACAGAAAACCAGTCACATGCTTCAGCTGGACTTGGCATTTACTTGGTCAGGCATGTTTTGCCTGGTAAGCATGCACGGAAATCAAAACATCAGGCTAGATGTGACAGGCTGAAGCACAACAGTCTGGTCTAGAGTGCTCAGAATTAACATTTGTTTACATTGCCCTGCTCCGTTGCAATTACTTGGGAGTGTAAATAGTAGTCTCCTTCAGTAGTCTGCTAGAACGTGGTATGTGCCACTGGGTGGTCAAAGCTATGGTTCTTGCTACTCAGGCGTTGCACAACTTGTACAGCTTGTTCCCCATGTACAGCTTGTTCTTGGAGCCTTTCCCTCTCTGATAGTGTTTGTCTTCTAAATTTCATCTGCCTTCCAATCATACCTTTACTGAAGCACTATTTCCAGGCACTATTTCCAGGAACTGAAAATGCCTTAAAATAAAAAGCTCTTCTTCCTTGTTGAGTTTGGAGAGGATGTGACAAGGACCCATGTTCTCATGAATTTTCTCTCTCTCTCTCTCTCTCTCTTGCTCGCGCTCTCTCTCTCTCTCTTTCTGTCACAGACTATGCGGGTGAAGCTACAGCCTCCGTCAGGCACGGAGCTGCCGGCCTTCAACCCCATCCTCCCCCCAGCCGCCATCACCCAAGTCCTCCTGCTGGCTAACCCTCATCAGGTAAGGGCCACAGCTAGGGGCTCCCACACCCACACACCCTCTATCACAGCACACTTCTGTGCACCGATCAGAGAGGGAACGGAAGGATTTGATTCAAGTGCAGTATTAACAGCATGCCGCTCGTCACCTGATGGTTATGTTGACATCCGATCATTCTGGATGCAAGAGTAGTGCCTGTAAACATTCCTGGAATGGAGATTACGCCCCAGGTGTCTATTCCCTTTTTGTCTTATCTGGGCCTCGGACCTCCCTCTTAAGATTTAGAGAAAACAAGCTGCCTAATCTGTGAGTGACCTTGAGCCACTGTGCCACTGTACCACCCAAGCGCTCACTGTCTTCTACTGACTGGTCTTGCCACCCAGCAGTAATTTTCCACTGAGCCATGGGTCATGTATACACTAAGAAGGATAAAAATGCTGTGTGTGTTCTATATGAAGCAGATTACAAAATTGCAAAATGTTGGACTTTGCTGTGAAGTAGCTCTGACTTAAATACTGTGTTATAGAGTGAATATTCTACAGCACAATTAATTATACAGAAAATGCTGTCAGTGATACGTATATTATGACAATTGGCAGATGTAAAGAGAATTCATTGCTGGTCCTTATCTAGAATATTTACCTAGATTTGTCTGTTTTTCTCCTGCAGGAAAAAGTGCGATTGCGGTACAAACTTACCTTTGACCTTGGAGAGGAATCACATGATGAGTCTGGAGACGTTGAACAGTTCCCACCACCAGAGAACTGGGGGAAACTTTAGGAGGACGGACCAGCTTCCTGTTTGAAGACCACCCTCTGCTTCCTACTACTCTTGCCTGATGGCGTGAACTCGATACAATATTTCTTGTCTATGGTCCTGCTTTTTGAATCTGCAGTCCGTTCTCATTGGCCACTGCGGCCTCCCCTGGCTACGCCTCTTGCCGACCTGTCTGAGTCTATCTAGTGTGTCTGTTTCTATTATTTCCCATTCCAATGATTGACGGTTATAAAATCAGCCATGTTCCTCTGCTTGAACACTGTACTTGATTTAGCTGTGTGAAAATGTAACCAACTACTTCAACAACCCCACTGCTTTGACATCCGAGCAAGTAAGCTGGGCCTTTTTAAACAGAAAAGTGTGTATGAATGTGTGTGTGTGTGTGACTGTTTGCCTTTCTGTCCAGCATTTACTCATGCGTGTCGTCATTTGTCATCTACTGTAGTAAGAATGAAATGAAGCCTTCAGTTGTCTCAGTTTTACCAGTTGTATAATGGGAGGTACATACAATGGGCAGGTGAGGTCTCTAAACTACACAACTCGATTATTTAATAATGTCTTTGTGTGTGATAGAACATGCATCCGGTCCTCTGCAAAGGAAATCTAAAATCATCTTTTTCCAAGGACTTGAAGCTGTTAGGCGTATCGTTTTCATGTGCTTTTATGTTGCCCTTTTGCTCTGTCTGGTATTCCATATGAAGTTGCACTTTCTTTTGCACATTACCTCCCAAAAACTGACTTGTTGTTATTCCACTACATTACGTAGTATTCACTCTAAAGATAGCACGCCGTAGTAGCTGACCTGGTCTTTAGAAGGCTCCTTAAAGGGGACCACGCAAATGGTTTATTTGTGTTCACGTTTCTGCTTTGTTCTGCACATCTCTCGTGACCGCTGGTGACTCCCAAAGGGAACACTGGGGTCCTGTGGCTCCTCTAGGCTAAGGCTGTCAATGCTGATTTTTTTTTTTTTTTTTTTTTTTGCCTGTTTTTGTTTTTTGAAAATGTACCGTATGTGCCTGATCTGACATGCTTTCACATTTCCTGTTTCAGTCTAGGTGTTTTCTGTTTCAAATTTGTTCTTTTTTTTAAAAAAAAAAAAAAATGCTGTGCATAGACATTAGTCTTTGTGTTTGGAGTTCCATTTTGAAGAGCTGTTTTCAAACTTTTTTTTTGTTATTTTTTGGTTATTTCTGGGTGGGAAAGTAATTGTGATCGATCACACTCTCACACACACACACACACAAGAGGGTTTCAGGGGCAGGGAAGGACAGATGGTTGATAGGCTGTGTTTATATACGGCGACCATGAAGAATAGAGAACAATGAACACAATTGGAACTCTCATCACTATTCGAACAAACCTTTTTCTACCTATGCTGCCCCCCCCAACACCACCACCTTTTCAACCTATTGAGATGTTGCACTTGACTGATATGACTTGCTGCCCGCAAACCCGCCCCCCTGTCCCAGTGTGGTTGAGCCAGCCACCCCAAAGCTCATGGCTATGAATCAGTGATGTCCCCTTTGGAGAGACCGGACACCTAGTTGAGCCTCAGACACATTCAGCTCAATGGGGGCAGAATGGCTTGCACTTAATGGAAGAAGGTAGAGCTGGCTGCCATAGCAAAAGTGGAATTCTTGCAGTCTCCCTAACATTCCAAGTAATCCCCCCCCCCGCCCAACCCTCATGCAACCTGCCCACTCCATTACACCACCCCTAACATTTCATCACACGGTTCTGATTTTGTAAATAGTATCGGTATTGCAATTATGTACATTTGCCAAAAAAAAAAAAATACTAAGATGCAAAATCATTATGGAGGGAAAATGGAGAGAATGTAGTGCAAATATGTATTTAAGGGAAATAAAAGTTATTCTTTTTCTCGGGGTTTAAAACGAGCAGCATTGTGGTTTCTGGATGCAAGGTACAATTGACTCTTTACAGAAAACTCTTTGGGTGGGCTTTCAAAGGCTGAATCCCAATGCCTTCACAAAGCCCTAAGCCATAAATCCTCAAAGACTTAATTCAAAGATTCTAGAGCACTCTGCTCCATTCAAGAATCTTTGCTTAACTGACATAAATCTGCCTCATGATTGGCTGATTCATGCCAGTTTAGTCTTTGTGGGTTCATGGTTTATGGCTTTGTGGGAACATTAGGATTCAGCTAAAGTGTCTGGCAGGTCATACCCTTCCTCCTACATACTAAGGGAACATACAAAAAATTGCTAAAGACACGTATACAGACATCAAAAGTCTTTATTTAAATCTGTAAAAGAGAAGCACAATAGTATAAAAAAAGAACACAGACTTAACAGGTGCTGCTCCCCTTTGACAATCACTTAAGATTTCAGACAAATCTGAGGCACTAAGTTGGTGTACGATGTCTTCAATCCCCAGATTTAACATCAAAATGATCAAAGGTGAAATAAATGGAGGGATCAAACTGAATTCAAGTTTAATACTACAGACAGACACTATGGATGCAGGTGGTTCAATACTAAGAAAAGAAACAAAAAGGTTTTGGCATTTCATCAGAAAATTACAAAAGAAGTCCTAGCAACATAATTCATGCTATTCAAAAGGATTCACTCCCTTTCTGACTCAGTTACTAACTTACAAAATGTCTGGCCACCATTTGCTTAGAGGGGCTCGTCCAGAGAGTGGAGCCCACTAACTTTACAAAGAGACATCAAAGCTTCTTTACTGGTAGAGCAAATTCACATAACAAACAAATCACAGGTATAGAGTGTAAAACTGAAGCACATCAGCCCTTATGTCCTCGGGTCCTCTGGTTAGCCAGCAGTGTCCTCCTTACCTCTCGTCAGACAGGAAGAAGAAGACACGACATTACACATTTACTATGTCCATGTATTCTACCAGATGATGCCACACTGGAGGGAGGACAGATGGCTCTTGCTAACAATGGGAAAAAGGTTGGGTTGATCGGTCATTAGCTAAGTGATCTCTTACTTCCTGGGTGGTGGAGGTGGGGGAGGGGGTGGTGGGCCAAATGGAAATGGGCCTTGGGCCATGAAACCCATCATGGGCTGAGGAGGTGGGGGGAACTGCTGGGCCATGAGGGGCTGGGGCCCGGCACCGCCCTGGGCCGGTGGGGGAGGGGGCTGGCCGAAGGGGCCCTGAGGAGGACCCGAGGGCTCCTGCCCGCCACCCCCTCCTCCACCGCCACCCGACTGGGAACCACCGCCGCCCCCTCTGGACCCATACTGGCCGCCACTCCCACCGGAGCCGTAGGTCTGGTACTGGTCGTTATAACCGCCACTGCGTCCGTCCCGGCTGCGGTCCCGGTACGAGGAGGAGGAGCGGTCTGAGTCACGGCCACTACCGCCGGAGCGCCCGAAGTTGGAGCTGTTACCTCGGCTATCTTTTGAGCTGCCGCCCACGGAACGCATCCGCCGGTCACATTCGTCTTGGTACATCAGGTTGGGGTTGTTTGAGTTGGAGCCGCTGCCACGGTAACGCATCCTACCCCCTGCAAAAGGAGAGAAGCATCATATGACATCATAATTGAGACATACAGGCATATAGGGTATTCAAGACATATAGGGTATCCCCAGTCTCTTTCAGCTCTTCTCGGATCCCTTCTATTTCTACACAACTAAACATATTAGTTGAACCCCAATATCGCCCCTAACAACCCTGAGCGTTGAACCCTTGAACACAATTGGAATTTTCATCACTATTAGAACAAACCTTTCTCCACCTATGCTGCCCCCCTACCCCCTTTTTAACCTATGTTGCACTTGACCAATGTAAGTTGTTGCCCGCAAACCCACCCCCTGTCCCAGTGTGGTTGAGCCAGCCAACCCAAAGCTCATGGCTAGGGCTAGGGCTAAGGTAATGTCCCTTTTGGAGAGACTGGACACCTGGCTGAGCCTCAGGCACATTTAGCTAAATGGCATGAAACTTCACTGGTATGAAAATGCAATCATGAAATCAATGAGCCTACTTCATAGCAGCCATTTTTCAAAGAACTCACAGGGTAAGCTCATGTGTTATTATGACAACTAATGACAACTAATAAGATTCTGATTCAGTTTTAGGTTCAGGTTTAGGGGGTGCACTGGGATTGAGCCAACGATACCAAGTTCTTGGGATCAACCCTGACCCATCTCTCCTTATATCCTCCTGCTCTGGTGTCTTGAGTCTTACCTCCACCTCCTCCACGGCCAGAGTCCACCAGCTGCAGCAGCTTGGGGTTGATGGCCTGGCGCGCCTCCTCCAGCACGCGCACCAGGTCCCGCGCCTGCCGCAGGTTGCCAGGGGTGAAGAAGGTGTAGGCCGTGCCCTTGTTGGTACTGCGGGCCGTGCGCCCAATGCGATGCACATAGTCCTCGGACGAGTTGGGGTAGTCGTAGTTGATGACAAACTTGACATCCTCCACGTCTTCAGGAGGGGGAAGGAGAGTGATGGAGAGTTTGGGGGAGATGAGAGAGTAAGGGGTTGGGTGTAGGGGTTGGATATGAGGCCAGTGATACAGGTGAAGGAGTGTTGCCATTTTGAGGGGTTGAGAAGAAGAGAAGAGGAAAAGTTATGGAGGTGACGAAACATGTCAACTGAAAATGAATCAATATAATTTAACATCTATTACATGCTAATGCCATGCTAATTAGTTTAAATGAATCAATATAATTTAACATCTATTACATGCTAATGCTATGCTAATTATTTTAACTATTTTAACTCATTTATTATTTTAACACTATTATTATTTTAACTATTAATTATTATCTATTTCCAGTTATTGGTAAAACTACATAAAATGGTATGAATATTTCACAACTTTCAATCATCTATAAATACTTACCGGTGAACCCAAAAGCCAAACATACTTTAAAAGTACAAGCTACAAGTTATATCTGAAATCGGATACTCCTACAGAAATTCATCTAAAGGGAATGTAATTAAAGTCATTCAACAGTCAAATAAGATTTCAGGAGTCGGCCAAAACGCTAGTTTGGCAGCTTTGACTGTGCAACCTTCGAGGCTAGACTACATTGTGAAGTTAATGGAAGCATGTTCATTGCCGAATACATGTCCTAATTGGTGGTTGGCTTCACTCAATCCAAGGTAAAAAAAAAAATCCAAGTGCAAAATAAACATTTAAATTTAAATGTAACCCAGTTAAAAAATAAATGTAGAGCACAAAGTTCCCTAAGAGATCAAGATATCTCTACTTAGAATAACAAGCACTCAGTGGCTGAGGTGATAACAAGCAGATTCATTGTGGATTTGAAACCATTTTCTCTTTGCTAAAGGGACGGGAGGAAAAAAAAAAAAAAACAAGTCACAAAGTCTGTTTCTCATTACATGGGACATGGGGCTCCGTCAATACTGCTGCGACCCAGGAAAGAAAATGTCTCCTTCTATTTGAATAATTACATATTTCTACTGAGAGTGGATGATTCGCTTCTATGCTTAATCTAACAAAGGCAGGGATGAAGGGAGGGAGGGAGATGAGGTAGGGAGGGGGCTAGTTCAGTACTTACCCCGATTCTGAGATGGTTTTACACGGGTAGTCACCCCCCCTTGCTCTCTGTGCTGGTGATGCGTGGAGGGGCCAAAGATGGAGGAGGGAGGTCCGGTCCGTACCCCCGCCCTTGATCCAGAACCTCCCCCTTCACCCTTGGCGAACACCAGCAACTCCGGGCGCGAGCGGAACCGGCTCCCCACCAGTTCTCCGTCTCTCGCCAGGTTGCAGGACCTCCACAAATCCGGAGCGGACCGGAACCAGCACTCTTAGCCCTCCCTCTCTGTCTGTCTGTCTGTCTGTCTGTCCAAGGCCGCCCCCAACAACACTGGGCCTCGAGGCAGACAGCAACCTGGGTCCTTTGGGTCACTACTGTGATGGTGCGTGGTTTTTGTGGACACCTTTCATATTCCGTAGACTGTATGAGTCTTTGGGAGGTCTGCACATGGTCTTCCTGATTGACTCTTTATCTTAACAATAAACATCAGAGGTGCAACAATAACCAGTCACTCACAATACAGACCCTCTACAGACCAGGTCAGCGGGTCTGGGTAGATCTCGACTGCTCTGGTATGGTATAACTCAGGCCTCTTGAGGAGGAACTCGGAAATCGCTCAGACAGCAAGCAACCATATTCTAGTCGCTAAGTGCTGCTGGCTGGGTTGCAGAGGGGAGGGGCAGAGTCTTGGCACCCAAAATGGTGCCCAGCTGCTCTGCCTGACGTTTGTAGGGGAGGAGGGGGGACGTTCAAAAAGCCTGAGGGGGGAGAGAGAACAATGATACAGTCAGACTGTGGCGCTGCAGGTTCCACAATCCACTACTAGAGCCATCCCCTCTCCGTCTTTTTCCTTCAACTTTGCAACGGTCGGACAAGAGACAAGAGGAGCCAGTTACAGTTGTGCCCTTTCCCTGACCTTTCGACAGCAATACGAGTCCGCCTTGCAGTTCCTCCTTCTCAAGTAACAGCACATCCTGAGTTTCTCTCTCTGTGTGTGTGTGTGTGTGTGTGTGTGTGTGTGTGTGTGTGTGTGTGTGTGCGTTTTGTTCCTCCTCACTGATTAACTTACTGACACTTCTACACAAACAGGAATGGTTGGCTGCTGATCAGGGGAGGCGCCAAGTCACAGGAGCTGAAGGAGACGTCAGAGACATGAGGGTCAGAGGCAGGTGAGGGGGGACGTGTGCCCCTCTGTCCCCAACCCCAGCCCTCTGATTGGGCCAGCAGTGAGCCCCGAAAACAAACCCCATTGGCCTGATAACGAGTGTTTTGGGCAGTAACAAGAAACAGACAGTACCCTTCTTGGGTGGTTTTGGGGGGGTGGGGGGGCATCATTAAGTGGAGGTAAAGATGGAAGAAGTCACTGGTCACAAGGGCCGGAAGACTCAACACATACAAGCTGTACATGAAGGCGATAAATAGATAGATAGATAAATAGAATATAAATAGTGGGACTTTTTTGTTGTTGTTGTGTTGAATTCTAAAGCGAAGGCTCAGACAGACTGGACAGGCAGGGCAGATAAAGACACAGAAGAGTGTTTGTGTGTGTGTGTGACAAAACTGACACAAAGACAAGGGACAGAGAAAGATAATGGACAAAATATGAACTACGCGTCTTGTGAGCCACACACAAGGGTGGCTCCCATAACGTTCTGCAAGTGAGGATAAGGCATAACAAGGCTCGGGCGGGGAGGGGCCGACTTGGTCACAGGGGTGAGTGCAGAGGTCAAAGGTCAATATGGAAAGGGGTTCTGTTTCCAAAACTGACATTACTGTTATTAGCTCTCTAGCTCTCTAAAGATGCCCATCCCCCTCCTCAATATATTCCGTCAGTTGGTATCTTGAGGACACGAAACACGGCATCTCTGGATGTCAGTGGTGCCATGTTTCACATGTGCTGGGGAGAGAGGTTTCATTCAAGCATGGAGGCGTCACACCAATTTAAAACATGACCCCGTCTCTTAGTGCGCCCACCCCAACCCAGTCCCTGCGCCCCGCAGCCTTGCGTTGTGTTACTCATGCCTTGGTCCTGCTGCGTATAACCAGGTTCCTAAAACCAGGTCAAATGCTGAACAGATGAATGAACAAGTAAACAGGCAGGAAATTGTTAAAAAAAAACATGTGAATATCAAATACCAATTTCCTGACCATTAATTGCAAGTAAGTAAAATAGGATACGTCAGTCAAGATTCATTAATGTATTGTGTATACATATGATAGTTTTGTTACGTCAATTGCGTGCGCGTGTGTGTGTGTGTGTGCGTGCGTGTGCCTGTGTGTATGTGTGTGTGCCTGTATGAGTGTGCATGTGTGTGTGTGTGCTCGCATGTGTAAGTGAAAGGGGCCAAGAGTGGAGCACTAAGTGGGAAAGACAGTAAAAGAGATGATGTTAGCACAACAAGGCAGTGATAAGGACATACCCAAACCACGAGAGGCCACATCTGTCGCTATGAGGATAGGAGCTTTTCCACTGCGGAACTCTGAAAGAAGCACAAACGAAGGGGCAAAACTTACAAAGAAATTACACAGAAACAGCAGCTGCTACGCTTCACCTCACTTTGCATAGTGATCTGGGTACAGTTTCCCGATAACGTTCACTCTTAGCGTGCTAAGAAGACTCTAACCAAATATCTTACCAAAGTTGTTTATTTTTCTATGTGTGCGTTCCCCAAACTCTCTTTTTACAGTCTTCTTAACTAAGTTGTTCTTAACTATCTCTCATGAGGCTGAATCCACGTTTCTGGCGTTGATTGTTGTCATTTGTGCCTCTTTGAGCATGCACTTGTTTTAAGGGAATGAAAGTGCAGGTATCAACAAGAAATATGCAAGTGAAAATATAATGAGTCCATCAATATGACGTGTGTAGGTGGCATATTTGCATTTTAGACGGATTGAAAAACAAAGCAAATTCATTTATTTTAGCGTTCTCTACTTCATATAAATTCAAGCACAAAATGCAATGCAAACATATCAGATCTTCCGTGGTGGTAAGTACACAAGTCTTGAGACCAACATGACATTTTTTAAGCTGTAAAACATGTGTTTAAGCTAAAAACTGTGATAAGGTAAAGCTTAAGAGTGGTCCAGACCAATCTTATGAAAGTATGACTTACAGAAGATACACTGTCAGGATACGAACATGTCAGGAATCATGTCATAACTTTAAGGTAGAGGTTAAGGTATAACTTAAGAACAACTTAGCAATAAGAGGGCTTCGGGAAACTAGCCCCTGGTCAGTGAATTACATGCGGACGTGCTGAGCATGGTGTACAATTTTCATAGTGTCAGTGCATAGCTAATCTCATTTTACGAACCTCACCGACCACATTCCTCACCTGACAAAACCCAGTCTCTCTCCGGCTGACTCTTATCACCATGGATACACATGGCAGGCCACCTGTAGTGCAAACACATTACACCTTTTGTTGAAGGAGGCTTCTGTGTGTGTGTGTGTGTGTGTGTGTGTGTGTGTGTTTAAATATAAGTGACAGTGAGTAGTGATGTAGACAAAATTAATTTCAATTTCTTGGAAGTCCATTGAGTGGTGCCCTCATTTACATTGAAGACAGGATTACAACCAATATCGAGAATCAGAAGGAAATACTACACAACAGAGGCCGTGAAATGTGTATAACAGATAGCCTGTATGGTAACTCACCCATCCCTCCTCATGCGACGCGTCAGTTCATCACAGCGTTTCTTGGTCTCCACAAAGATGATGGTTTTGTTCTCCTTCTCTGCCATTATCTCCTCCATAAGCTGTATCAGCCTTTAGGGGACAAAGGCAACCAATTAGCCATATCGCTGTCAATGCTAACTCTATGCTCATCCATGATGCTAATTCCCTACTAAATCAGTTCAATGAGTCTTTTGATAATAATTCCAAACTTTATTTGTAAACATGTTCCATGGTCTTACTTGTTGTCCTTCTCTGTCTCCATGCACACATCCACGATCTGGAGGATGTTGTGGTTGGCGCTGAGCTCCAGTGCTCCCACGTTAATCTGCACGTATTCCCGCAGGAAGTCCTCTGCCAGCTGACGCACCTCTTTGGGCCAGGTGGCACTCCACATCAGAGTCTGTCGGTCCGGCTGAAAACAGAAGACAAGATGGTGGAGATGAATTGAGGTAAAAGCAATACATCTTTATAAGAAAAAAAGCTTTGGAATTTTTCAAAAATGTCATGTTCTGGTATTTGTGCCTCTCAAACATATCCATAAAGTCTCAGAGATTTGAGCTGTGTGATGTTTGGCACTTTTAAACATTGCTAGATGCTCAAGGAAAGGAGGGTGTACGTCCATACTCTGCTGAGGCCACCACTTACTCGGATTTGGTCCACAATCTTGCGAATCTGGGGCTCAAAGCCCATGTCCAGCATGCGGTCAGCCTCGTCCAGCACCAGGTAGGTGCAACGCCGCAGGTTGGTCTTTCCAACCTCCAGGAAATCGATGAGACGCCCTGGCGTGGCAATGCAAATCTCCACACCTACATCATACAAAAATGTCACAAATCAACTGCATGTTTATGCATGATACCCTATGTTTCATCTAGTCAGTAGTCGTCAAACTGGGTTACGAGTACCCCTGGAGGTACTTGAATCAGTCCCAGGGGGTACACAAAATTAATTTGTGAGTAAGTTCTCAGTTCTCACCAGCATAAATATAATATAGAAGAAGATCTTATACTCAAGGTACCTCATACAACCCAACTGCAACTACACTGTTATGACCACATAGGTAGTATGTGTTCACAATTTGTTACTACAGCGATAATTGTGCAAAAATCTCAATTGTTATATAAGAAGTTGTCTGTGGCGCATGGGTACTTGGTAGGACCAGAGTGTCTTGGGGGTACGCGACAGTTAAAAGTCTGGGAACCACTGATCTATGTCAAAGGTAATGTCAAGTTGTTATGTTGTTATAGACCAGTTGACCAAACAACAATGATATCCTGGAGATTGTTACATTATTAACTACTGACTGACTATCATTACATTCGTGATTATTATAATCATGATTGTTATATTCGTCATTGTTATATTCGTGACTGTTACACTTGTGATTGTTACATTTGTGATCGTTACATTAGTGACTGTTACATTATGAACTTTTAACTAACTCACTGTCCAAACAAAACACAAAACTACAATGACACAGTAATTCTATAACGTCTTGATGGTCTGACAAGGAGTGTCATCTCTAAGAAAACACCAGATGTATGAAACATGCACAGGCTTCTCAGCTCACCTCGCTCCAGGTCCCGTATCTGGGGTCCTTTGGGAGCCCCTCCGTACACACAAGTGCTCTTGATGCGGGACGACTTCCCATAGTCGTACGCCACCTGCTGCACCTGCTGAGCCAGCTCTCGAGTGGGAGCCAGCACAAGGCACTGGAGCAGAGACAAGAGTGTGTCAGACCCTGAGCAACAACAAAGAACCACACTCCTCGCTTCCATTCCCCTACAGCGGAGTATGTAGACCAAGCTGACACATAATATGTAACCTGATCACAGAGCTTAATGCTCATGATATTATGTAGCCAAGAGTGTGACATACAGCAAGTGCTTCTCTTGAAATGTGACCCAACATGGTAAAATAGCAATTAATAGTGACTGAATCAATGATTCAGCTGTAATGTATGCATATGACTGTGAACTCACAATAGGTCCATCACCTCTCTCCAAGTAAGGCTGGTGGTTGATGTGTACAATAGCAGGAAGAAGATACTGTAATACACAGGCAGTATAGGAGACATTAATATCCTGAGGAGGCTGATGACGTGAGAAAATCCGACTGACCACACATTTACTGTATGTAAAGAGAAGTGACCACTTACTGCCAGGGTCTTTCCAGATCCAGTCTGGGCAATGCCTACCATGTCCCTCCCACTGAGCGCCAAGGGGAATCCCTGTGCCTGGATTGGAGTGGGCTCCTTAAAGTTCTGGTGCAACAGCACGTCCATGACATATTCTAAACATAAGGGCATATGATAGCTGCTGTCAACATGAGAAGTGGCATGGTGAATATAAGTGTGTAGTGTGCCGTGTGCAGGTGCAGCTCAAAGTATACTCAACGGGGGAACTGGGCCTGGTGGAAGTGCATGACGGGTTTTGGGCAGCCAGAGCCTCTGACTGTGATCTCTTTCTTGCGGCGGAATTCCTCCACATCATACTAGAAATTAAAAAAAAAAAAAACAGATCCCAAGAAAACCAGAGGTGTAATGCATGCAAAACTTCAGAGAATTTCCAGAGAATTTCACATGTACAATTCATATTAGGTCACCACCTGTGTCATTCGCTGGACCTCTTGGTGTTCGCTATAAAAGTTCTTCTCGAACTTGGGTAACTCATCCAGGTTCCATTTCTTCTTCCTCAGTCTGTCCCCAGGGTTGCCAAATTTTGGGGGTGGAGGGCTCCTGCGGCTGCTGGACCCAAAGCGTGGCCTAATGGGCACAAAACTGTTAAAGCCTCCGCCTGCACTACACATACGCATTCTTTATTTGCCTAAGAGATTGCTTAGAGTTACTGACATTTATTCAATGTCGCCTCCCGCAGTTTTGACAATAAGTGTGGATAAAACGTTTCATCTGTTTGTTACAAAAGAAATGAGGTGCCTCCAACAGTAAAGAATTTTCATGTCCCCCGTGCCTAGTAGCTTAACGTTAGCAAAATATTTGCCAAACTTATGTCGCTGCAGCTCCGTTCACACATTTCTTACCCTCTGTCTCGTCCACGTTCCCGGTCCCTGTCTCCATATGAGCCTCCTCGCATGCTTAAGAGTAGCCTATATCCTGTCAGTGATTAAAATAGAAATTAATATTTAATTCGTGGTTTAAAGCGGTATTGTTAAGGGGGAAAGGGGAAAACTTGCGCGCAACTGACTGAGTCGTTCTGATAAAACTTGCAAGCAAACGTGCAAAACATTCATAAGCTTGGAACTTAGTCTTTCCAAAAAGTAATGACCGATTTCAATTATTTGTGTTACCATGTCGCTAATTATTAATTAATACACCTTTTTTCGGATGTCTTTAGTAACCAGCGTGCAGGATATCAATTTTGTTGAGTTCGAAGATCCACTCCCCGTCACGTAAAAATGGAGGAAGGCACGTAGTCGCCGCATCGCCGTCGCTGTACCCCGTACCCCTTTCAATTGCGTATTTTACGTAGCGTGCAATCTGTTATCGAGTGAACAGCGTTAAGGGAAAACACAACTGTGTTGCGGAATTAGCGTACTTGCCTGGGCGTGATCTTTGATCTTAGTACACTTGCTAAATTTGGCAAACACAACAAGAACGCCGTAGTCACAGTTTTTTGCGCATTATCAGTGCAGATAAATATATATTATCGACGCTATACGACAGGAGAGCGGACTGAAAAATAATTTTAGTTGTTTGTGTTTTCAGCATAGATTCTCAGCCGTGAAAGAGAAGTCGAGTAACCAATCAAAACACCAGCGTTTTATCACATGTACATGAACCTGTAAACAGAACGTGAAGACGTCGGAACCAGGAAGTGGCATTAAGAAGGAAAGGGACTGTTTTATTTTAGCTAGTAGTAGCTATTTTAGTAAACCCTAACCGGTTCTGTGAAATAATATGAGACAGCTCGGATATTATCGACGAGGAAATGCCACTATTATTACAGAATCGGAAAATTGATCGCGTGAGCTCAACATCAGAGTTATTCAAGAAGCATCCTCACTTGCAGGTAACATTAACGTTAACAATCATGGCTCACTCGTTGACATTTTGTGAAGCTACCGTTAACATTACACAGAAAATGGATTTTGATAACGGCTCATGTTGGATAACGGTTCATTGGTATTTTTCAGAGTTGTCGTGATCTTTTGAAAAGTTATGTCTGTGTATACTCGGGATACACAACTGCTAAAGTGCTATGCCTAACGTTATACATTTACTATTATACCCAAACTGCTTTTGTAATCCCGTAGGAGAACGCTCGAGTGTTCCGTAGCAAGGCACCGATTGCTGTCGATCCGAAGTGCCAGTTATATGTGCAGCAACGAGAGTTTGCAGCCACAACGCCATCAGACAGTAAGTTTTGTAACTCGTTGCGAGAATGTTTGCATTGAATACAGTTCCTCAAAGACAGGTAGATGCGATGAGCAGTGTTTGTCTGTTCACAGAGTCTGTCACCATCATTGGATCTGCGGATGCAACCACCTGTCACTTAGTAGTATTACGACACACGGGTAAAAATCTAGTAATAATATTACAATTATGTAGTTACAATTGTCATTGTGGCATGTGGCATTGTTAATAAGTTTGTGTGTTTTTTATAAAGGGAGTGGTGCAACATGCTTAGCTCATTGTGACGGCTCTAGGACATGGGCTGAGGTGCCCCTCATAGTGAACACTGTCACCTCCTTAACTGGTGCTGTGAAGGATGGCAGGTAACATTGTACACATTCTACCCGGGATGAAGACTGCAATTACTAAACCTCTGCGTCTTCCTTAGGGTTTATAGCTCAATTATGGACTAAAAACCTGCATGTGTAACTTGCCTAAAGATTTCCCTAACACTGTGGTATCTCTCTATTGTCAGATATGAGCTTCACCTGGTTGGAGGATTTGATGATGATTCACAAACGTCCCATAAACTCAGCCTTAATCTTTTGGGTGCGTTACTCTCACTTTTTCCTTGGTAGCAGTCTTTTGACTGTGTGTTGGCATGTTGTATTTGTCTGCTTAAATTTCATCATTTGGTATTAGTATGTATTGTATGTATTGTATGTTTGTATGTTTATGTGCTCTTAACATTTCACTGTAGCGGCCTTTCAGAAACAGCAGGAGGAGATCCACCTAGAAACATGTTGCATCACAGGTCAGCAGTGTTTGCTGCTTATTACACCGACTCTTCCTCACCTCTTTTGTTCTCTCAGGTTCTTGATAAGTTTGACTTTGTATCCCTTACAGAAATGAACGACGAGGTCGGGGAGGGTGTCCATCGTCCAGTGGTGTATGGAATAGGTACTACTCTATTACTGTTCTATTCAAACAAGGATGTAAAGCTGATTGTAGAACCTCATTGAAATGGCACAAGGTCTAACTACATTAGAAAATTGTCTACGTGCAAAGATCAAGGAGTCCAATTTGTACTGGGCTGCACCAAGTCCAAGGCTCTAAAAGTAGTTGTGAGTAAGCTGGCTAAGAAGACATGGAATTCAAAGATATGCGGTTTAGGCTAGTTCCTGTAAGCCCCACATAATGATGGAAAGTCCTAATAGCCCAGGAAAAATCCAGCACTATTTCAGCATAGCATGGAGGGTCACAATCTCATAGAAATTCCCTGCTCCCTTCTTCCCCATGTTCTGGGAATGCATTAAGTAGACAGGGGCATGCTCCCTCCCCAGCCTTGGTGTGGTTCAGGTTTTCCATGTGTTGCCCTGGACTCTGTGTGAAACTCAGTTGGCATTGTTTTTTGTTTGTTTGTTTCTTCTCTTGACAGGAGTGAATGTAAAAACAGGGGAGGTGTTCCCAGCCTCTTTTCCAACCCGAGGACCAGCAGAGGACCTGCGCTCAGCGCGCACCTTCACTGGGGGACAGGTTAGTACGCACTGCAGACAAAACAAGGGAATATATGTGTAGAATTTGGTAGGCTGCTTGGTTAGCACTCTAACTTTAGTGCAGTCCTTCTCAAATAGTGGGGCACACTCGCCTGGGGGGGGGGGGGGCACGGTGCAATTCCAGTGGGGGGCGTATGGGCATGGGGAACATGCTTTTCTTTTGACTGATCTGATAACTGCACCACACAGAAACAAAAATCTGAATATTGTGGCCAAGTTCATTATTTCATTAATTTAATTAAAAAACTGAATGATGATAACCAAATTCTGTCTCAAAAATTAGAACATAACATAAGACCTCTAAAAAAGTACTTGGTGGGCCTCCTTTTGATTGTATTTCTGCATCTGTGGTATGGCATGGAGGTGATCAACCTGGGCTAATGCTAATGTATTATTATTGAAGTTGAGGTTGCTTCAGCTCCTGCATTACTGGGTCTTGTGTCTCTTATCTTGACAGTACTGAGTTGTCGGCGTGTTTCGCTGGCATCATGAAGCTATGTGTATGGCGTTACACTATGCGGAAATCTATTGGTTTTAAACGTTAAATTGTTGATTTGGTATGTTTGATGTGTTCAGATGGTAGAGATCTATGACTCAAGCAAAGAGCAGGTGGAAATTGGCCCATGTAAGTGGTCACCCAACAGTGACATTGCCTTCTGGTTGGCACAGGATGACGACACCATCTTACAGGTAAGAAAAGGACATAAACACTGTACATATTAGATGGTTATTTACATATGAATATTGATATGGATTCTTCTACACTAATTCTTATCTGTTGGAAACTTTTTTGTGTGTGTGTGTGTGTGTGTCTTCCCAGTACTTGTCTACATCCCCAATGGCTGAGCCTCCACACTTCGTGCAGCACATCAAGTCCACCATCCAGTTCCTCCTGGACCACCCCACAGCAGACAGCCTGTTTCCCAGCGGTCAGCCCCAGGTCTTCAAACGCACGGCACAGGGAGAGTGGGACTGCTGCACTCCTCCTCAGCAGCAGTAGCAGGAGTGGTGCTGTCACACCCTGCCACACTGGCACCTCCATCTGGAGGAACTGTGGAACTCTCATTCACCCCTCTACCCCTTGGATATCACTGTGACTACTCCCTCCCCCAACACACACACACACACACATGTTCCAATGAGAATTTTATGTTTGGATGGACAAGCAACAGTCAACAGTCAGAAACGAACCCTTGCAAAAGTGTTTAACCTGTTGGGTGAGAATGTGTCCACTGTCAGGAGAGTGATTTCAAACTCCAGTTCAAGTCAGTGAAAATATAGCGATATAAAGATTCACATTTTTAAGAATCGCTTTAAAATAAGAATTCCCTTAAAAACAATAAGGAACACTAGAGGCTTGTACTTTGCCTTGATGTTTCAGCCCTCAAGAATGTCCAGTTCTGGGCTTTTGTCAGATACATTATACCTACTTTGGCCTTAAGACCAACCAGCATTCTGAATGGAAGTGCTTTGTGTCGACCATTTTGATTCACTTATACCATTTCTGTGAGTCTAAATATAGGATCAGTAAATGACTAATCTCCAGACAGGTCAGATTCTGAAGAGTGAACCCCTGGGCATTATGCACCCTCTGGTTCCTCTTTATCAGACAGTAATGATTAGCAGCATAAGTATAGGTATACTTACATACAGAGATGAATCATTTTGAGTCTTTGTGCAACATTTGTGTTTCATGTGTTATTGCTGTATGTGTTGTCCAGACCATGAAGCCAGCATGGTTCATGCAAGCTGTTCTTGAGCTCTGTGCAATAATTGGACTTAATCGTGTTGACCCGGAGAGCAGAGGTCAATATTGATGCATTGTTGAAAATCTCAAGTGTCTCAGTTAAAACTCCTGATTTATTTTGAGTAGAAGACCACACACATCATAGAGTAGCTGACCTGAAACAACTCAAACTCCTTGGTTATCTTAATCTTCAGATGCCTATAAATGAAGAAAATAATCCATTTAATGTAAGAATATTCAGTTGAAATTGTCCCTGGATCAGTTCATTTAGATGTGTCTATAAATAAACATAACTGAGATTCTGTGTTGGTCTGTGTTTTGTGTTTTCTCCTCTCAAAAGATGCAAACTTCTCTATATAGTCCTTGAACCAGACCCCCAATTTTGGCCCATCGCTACCACTCAAGGGCAGTAAGTCTCATTGTGTGTTTTGGCAAGGTGTGCCACCATGGAGTTAGAAAATGTGTGATAGTATTGCATTTAGGGTAGCTTTTTTATCAGCCTGTTTATGTCCGTTATAACCGTTTGGAGGGTTTATTTGGTGAATAGGGTAAAAAAATGTAACTAATAGATATCCCTGCAAAACTTCTCAGCTAAATATTTACATTAAGGCAACATTTTTTGTATTGCAAGATTTTTGAAATGTCATGTATAAATATGTAAATGAGACATCATACACTTAAATATATGCCAGCCTATATGTTTTCTAGAAGCCTACACTCTGTAGATGTGATTTAATATGCACTGAGACCACAACATGGACAATGCATAGTCCTCTATAGTATTTGCATTGTATTAAAATGCATTGATTTTCAATCTACACCCATGGGCCTATAATAGGTAGCGCATTCCAAAATTGTTTTTGTTATTTCATATTCAGCAGAACCAGACTTTGGTTGGTAGAGGTGCACTGTAAGCCCCCCTAGCCCATAGCCTAAAATTCAATCAAATTATCACGTTTCAGTGGATAATGGCTCATCTACATGTATGTACAAAGTACTTCAGAAAATTGGCAATAAAAAAATAATCAACTGGGGAAGTTTTGAGGGAATATTTATTAGTTAAAAATGTTTACCCTATTCACCCATAATATATCCCTCCATAGGCTTATAATGGGCATATTGAGGGTGATAACACACAAGAAACTACCACCAATGCAATGCTATCATTTATTTTCTATCTCTAGGGTGATATACCATTCCAAAAATCATTATGTGCCTAACTGCCCTCAGATGATACTGACCAACCCTCTGGATCAAGTGATGATAAAACCAAAATTGTTACACATACTTTTGGTATGTGTAACTGAAAAAGATGTTCAGACTTTCAGTGTCAACAGAAGAAAAGGTGAGTGCAACACCAAAGATAGATCATTGCTTCATTTACTTGTGCCAGCATCACAGTTTTCAATGTAATGTTTCATTTGAAAGCTAGCTTTCTACTACATTTGAATGAATATAGTGTATGACTCGTTTAAGTGATTGTTAGCATTCCTCACAGATAGGTTACACCAGTCACAAGCTCAGAGCTATCGTCGGTCTAATAAACACCAGTTTATGATTGTGTTTTTAATCACTGAAAAATGTAATGTTTCATTTGAATGTCAGATACTGTAGTTAATTATTGAAAGAGCAGGTAAACTGTCACACCCTGAGTAGTCATCTTTCATTTACATGAATTACATTCATTGAGCTGCACTTTTATGGTCAGTTTGTTATTTTTTTTTCATAAACTGTTCCATGCCATAAACACCAGTTCCTGAACATTTCCAGATATTGTATCTTTACATGCTATACCTTTGACCCCAAAAGAGAAAAGATAACCTACTGTAGTGTCTACAGAATCCTTGATAGAGTTTATCTACACACTTAAGCACAGTGTTATGCCATGTCCTTATGTTGTACTGTGTAATGCCACTGAACAACCATCATGGGCCTTTGTGTAGTACTGACTGATTCTTACTGTGCTTACAGATCCAAGGTGTCTGGCAAAGGAAAGCTGATAAGGATGACTGGTAACATCCAGTGGCGCCTTAATGCACAGGTTTATGCGGGCTTCCACTGGGGGACTCAACCAATCATAATATTGATGAATAATAATATATTGTACATATATATTGTCCAGTAATTGGACATTATTTAAGGAGTGAAATTACTGAGCACATCGCAAAACAGTGACATCTGGTGGACCAAAGAGGACCCCATCTGACCTATTATTGAAATGTAATAACTTCTGCAGTAATGTAAGTCCCACAAACTCAGCCTTAATTTCTTGGGTGTGTTGCTATTACATCTGTTTGTGCATGTGTGTGTATGTTTGTTTATTTGTGTGAATATGTGTACTTACGTTTCATAATGTGAGTGTGAGTGGAATATTTGTGTGTGTGTGTGTATCGCACATACTTATATAAATATATGGAAAGAGAGTGGAGCTCTAGAGATATGTTCCATCACAGTTCAGCATTCATTACACTGGCTTTTTTATTTTGCATCTCTTACAGACCTCAATGACAAGGTGGAGGAGGGGTTCATTGGCCAGTGGTGTATGGAATAGGCGTGTCTCTCCCCTCTTGTGCCTCAGTTTTTCAATGTCCACTAGACTCTGTGTAAAACTCAACAGGCATTGTTTTTTTCTCTCCTGTTTTTTCTCTCTTGACAGAGTGAATGTAAAAACAGGTGAGGTATTCCCAGCCTCTCTTCCAACCAGAGGACCTGTGCTCAGAGTGCACCTTCAATGGGGATAGGTTAGGCGCTGCAGACAAAGCAAGAGAATGTGTAGAATTGTGGAGGATTCTGAGGAGATCAGGGCTGCTTGGTTAGCATGCTTTGGCAGATATCTGGGCAACAGAGTTTTTTACATGATGTCAAAATGGTTATTTCTCAACTTTCTTTTCTTTGTTTCTTGCCAGTAGCCTGCTTGTCAACATCTCCAATGGCCTCCACATCATGTCTACCATTTGATTCTCAGACTCAGAACCATTTCAGGATGTTTTATGAACAAAAAGAATGACAGCTACTGTAGCATGATCAGGTCATGCCTAGAGATGTATAGGCTAACAAATTCAGGCCTACCCTTTGTTCTTGTGTGGGATAACATTTAGGAATATAGGCTGTTATTGTTTGTTTTCAATACTTCAATACACTTCTTGCATGTTTCAGCAAAAATAAGATTCAGCAATAAATAAATAAAATAAAAATAAAAAAAATAATCCTGTAGTCTATATTTCCAACAATATTGCACATTTTTAAAGCAAACGACTGCAGTTAAAAAAATTACTACAACTGTGAAAGACCAGGTGTTTCAACAATGGTGTAGTTTATGATATGGACGGTAGGTACATGTCCATACCACTTTTCTGAAACCTTAAAATTGTCCCCACTACTTTTTCTGATACAAACTGCACGTGCGATTTAAATCGTGATGATCGCGGTGAATTCACATAAATTATTCTTGATTTAATTACTTGGAGAGTTTTTGTCAGACAGATACCCTCCACATGATAGACGGTTTGCATGAAAATTGACTTTGAATTTACGGACTATTTAAAAGCAGGCCTAATAGTTCAGCATGAATCTTTTCAGCCATACTTCTGACCAGCCATATCAAATAGGCTACATTCCAAAAAATAATGAAATACATAGGCATAGCTGTTCATCTGTAAGCCTAGAGTAACGCAAGGTAGCAATAATACCATTTTGAAGGCACAGTTGTTTTTGTCGTCTCCAACATTAGAATGGCATTATGTGACTGTACCTCAAAATTTCAATAACTGAAGTATCGGCCAAATAATGCCCTGTACTCATAGACCTCCGCAGTGACATTGGCAAAACGTAAACTTAAGCCCGCCCCTGGTTCCAGTTGTGTATAGCCTGCACCCCTATATGGAAAAGTCCTACAAGGGTCAAAAAGGATAATAGGATGTATAACATCTGTCATCAAACTGTAAATTCAGTTGTAAGTGCCTAATTTTACAGAGGTGTGCAGTGAAACAGTAAGTCACAAATTTAAAATTTGACTGCAATTTCATTTGAATTGTAAGAGAGATTGCAAAGTCTGACTGACCTCTAGGGAAGCAAAGATAACGCTACACTCAACCCACGACATGATGATGATTCACGATTTTAAGGTCACGATA
The DNA here is from genome assembly GCA_015244755.2 of Tenualosa ilisha. Classification (NCBI taxonomy): domain Eukaryota; kingdom Metazoa; phylum Chordata; class Actinopteri; order Clupeiformes; family Clupeidae; genus Tenualosa; species Tenualosa ilisha. The sequence goes on from PYXC01002373.1 coordinate 107,202, forward strand.
TTTAATTTTATTTTAGCAGTAGCCTATTCACTTTTTTGCATTTTGTCCCTACGACTTTTCAATACAAGTATCATGCAGTCAATTCATCTCAAAATTTCAGTCATGTGGAGACTGTTTCGTTTGTTTGTTTTTAAGGCCAAATGGTTTGTCCTGTCAAATGGGCTACCTGCGCTGTTGTCCGAAGCTCTGAACCACAAACCAAAGGATAAATTGACGCATGAGCAAGAACATATTTGCGCGTTTTTAAATAGACGTTATCAGCTAAACTGAGACGTATGCACTGAATTGAGCTGCTGTATTTGGGAAAAGTTTGGTGCCCCTCTCGCGCCGTCACTGATTATGCATGATCAGCTGACAATGTGAAACTGAAAGGGGTTGATACAGGTTCCATTATGTTAACTACACTAGGCTACGACTCCAACACGAAAGGTAGGCCTAAGGTGTCCTATGGATTTTCTATATAACTCGAAGCGCCATATGAATGCTGTTTTTATCGAGTTGCATCGGTTCTTTACTCTGTTGGCTGCACATATCAGACTGTTTGCTCTGAAAGGTAGAAATGTAGCGTGTGGCGTAAGCAAGTTCGCGGCACCTGCGCAGCCTGGGGCCTAGCCTATATGCAATATTATTTTCGAGATGTGATAGTGACGTTAGGCCTACCTATATTCAGAAGTTCGTGTAAGATGAAAACAATGTCAAACATGTTTTTCGCAAGTCACAACAATCGCTATGTTTCTTAACCATGTTGTTCAGTCATTGGTTCACTAGAATACTCTTCCGACTTATACCCTTAGGCTACTTAAGATTTTTGTTTTTGTTTTTAGCCCAATAGAAGACGTTAAAATTCGGCGTACTTTTTGAGGCGATAAAGTCAAAAGGTTGCAAGGAAGACGGAATGTGAAGGAATGTGCAAAACTTCTTCTCTTTCTGGGTAATGGCGGGTATCTCATCGTTATAGGCTATACCGCCACCTACTGAACTACTACACAGGAGTGTGTAAAAAAAGAAAGAAACAAACAAAAAGTGTGTAAAAAGAATGAATGAATGAATTAATACTCTTTTAATTAGGCCTAAACCTGTATCATTGAGATACCTAATAAGATATCTAATTCTTAATCCTTTCGTTTCCTTTCGTTCCTTTAATTTCCATGAATTCCATGATGGCAAGACATCCAACAAAACTGAATGACTAATCTTAAACCTTTAAGACTTAGTAAAAGGTGCTTCACCTCTAATATCAAATCCTCATGCATTGCGTTACCTGTGATAAAACTTTGTAATCTGTACAGATAACTGGTCTGACAGGTTTAACCTCCTCTGTCCTTCTAAGGGCAGTGATTCTCTTTAAAATAAACGGATAAAATGTCACTCACTCTATATCTATATTTCTTATCAAATTCTGGTATATTTGGGGGTCTTTTGAACTGTCAGCAAATATTTTCAAATACCCATAATAATTATTCAGATAATTTAAGCAGGCATCAGCATCGTTTTGTTTGGTTAGATGCTGGCTTTTCTCTGTTACTAAGTCAATGTTTACCTCTGAATCAGGGAGTAGACATGGAGGAGTACAACTCAGAGCTAGTGCTGGGTAACATTTGAACTCTTTTAAACCATAATTATTAACCAAGTTGTCAATACTCAATACAGTGGCAACCAAACCCACTGGACTTTTTAAAATATTCCCAACAATCACTACGTGCAAAAAAGAGATGGGTTGTTGATACTTTCCTTCAATTTGGCCCAGTAAGTTAGGGATAATTTATCATACTGTAAAGTAATGAGAACTTCCTTGGATTCTACTAGTAGAGCACTTGTAGGAGTTGGGCAATCCTCAAAGCCTTAAACTGCGTTCTTTCAATTTTCTTAAGGGAAGTCTTACATGCTGAGCCATACACTATACAACCATAATCAATAGTTGATTATATTAATGTATGGTCAAAAAATACCAGGAAGGCAACTTGGTGGATCACTGCAGTCTTTAATCACAACGCCGGAGACAAGTTACCCACACAAACCTACACAAGGAATGTATAGTAACAAGCCTGTCTTCCTGGAGACTAGGATTCCCTTTTATACCCCCCAGAGCAGACATCACATGCAGACCTCCCCTCCCTCACAATGACATTTGACTTCTCACCCTCCTGTTGTTTTAGCTTGTTGAGGTTCCCTGTCCTGGTGAAGATAGATATCTATTCCCTGTCCTGGTGAAGACAGTTGTTTATTTGGTTTTCACCAGCACCCTCTGTTTCCCCCGTTCCTAACCCTAATCTGCTCTGGTCTGTTGTCTTAACCCTTTAGACTCACGTTACACATGGCAGGCCTTTGTATCACATTATTATTCATTTATAGGATATTACAATTTTTCCTGCATATCCTTTATATATAATCAAAGACTGTCTGTCAGCTCCCCAACTATGTCCAGTGACCATCCTCATGAAACTAATTACCTTTTTACATTTAGTTTCAATATATTCAATATGATATTTCCATGTAATTTTAGAATTCATCCATACTCCCAAATACTTTTACTAATACTAATTTGTCACTTCTGTCAAGTTGTTGATTATAAAGCATAATTTTGTGGGTGTCGGGGACTCTCTTCCTAGTAAAATACACAACCTACGATTTTTGTACAGAAAACATAAAAACCCAATCCACTCCCCTTTGCTCAAGTATACTATTGTCCTTTTGAATCTTGTCATTAACATAAGAGATGTTGCGTCCCCTTCCCCAAACAACAGCATAATCTGCATATAGTAGAGCTTCATTTGTCACAAAACAGAGTGAGTCGGACCCAAGAGCGTCACATTAACAAGAGTTTATTTGGGGTAAGGGGAGTGTGTGGATGCTCTTCGTGCGTCGAGTCGGGCAGCCGGGACTGGAGAGCAGAGCGTAGGTCGTGGGCAGGCAGCGGGTCGGAAGCCGGGGCTGGAGAGCAGAGCGTAGGTCGTGGGCGGGCAGTGGGTCGGAAGCTGGGGCTGGAGAGCAGAGCGGAGGTCGTGGGCAGGCAGAGGGGCATGTGATTAGGAAAGTTACTGAGAGTGTGGTGTTAGATACCGGTAGGCAGGCATGACATCATTACTCTCTCCCAGTTTCATATTAATGTCATTTATCATTATACTGACTTAACACTTCACTGGGGAATACCATTTTCTACAATAAATTCATCAGACACTGCATCACCTACTTTGACCTACTTCATCCCTGAGAGAGGAAATCAAGTATGTAATTATACATTTTCCAATTAATTCCTAGTTTAATCAGTAGACCTTCTCTCCACATCGTGTCACAGGCTTATATCTAAAAAGACTGCAATCATCACTTCTTTCATTACTAATGACTTTTCAGTGTCATTACACAGTTTGACCAAAGCATCAGTTTTTGACTTGTATCTCCTAAACCCAGTTTGATATCGTTTAAGAGGGTTGATGTATTCTAAAAGATAGTTCAACAGCTCTACTATAAGTTTTTCAATTAATTTACCAAGATGTAAAGTGAGTGCAATGGGTCTATAATTTCCTGGGTCACTTGAATCTTTGCCTGGTTTAGAAAATGGAAGGATTCTTGCCCATTTCCATACACTTAGTAATTTACCTTCATTGCATACATTGTAAGGACTTTCTCCAAAACATTGTCAGGTAATTTCCTGAACATAACATAACACGACACAAGTTATCACCTCCTGGTGCAGAGTATGCAGTTTTATTTAGTGCCCTTTTAAGTTCTGACTTATTAAACTCAGAATCCATAAAAGACATATTTGATTCTTTGGCATTTAGAATATTCCTATTTACTTTCAATACCTCCTTCTTCTGTTTCTCATATCGCTTGTCAAGGTGGCTACCTTTGTGTATATTTGCAAAACCTTTCCCAAACAATTTATCTTTATCAGTATCTGAAATGGCATGAATTCCATCTTTAATTAAAACAAGGACATAAGGAGACTTAAATTTGCCTATCATTCTCTTAATCATCATCCATTTTTTATCCAAAGATGTCTCTTTTCCAATTGTTTCCAATTGATTCTCTCTTAGCTTCTTTAATAACCTTCTTGGCTATTGCCTTCTTCTTTTGATAATTAATAAGACTGTCAATAGTCCAGCAGTTTCTTAAAAGCTTTATTTCTGTTCTTGATGGTTTCAGAGCACTCATTATTCTACCATGGAACATTAATTTGCTTCTTTTGACTCTGACTAACCGGGATACTTTGACCTGCCGCAAACAATATAAAAGAACTTGCACTACTTTCACATATTTGTATATATTTCACCCAATTCTGTCCAAGTAAGTAAGGTCAAGTAAGGTCAATACAGGAAGTTTCATTGAAAAAAACAAAAACCATTAATTCTAGTTCCACAACCATTATTTAAACATACTAGCATTTTATCATTCATCAGTTCTTCAACAGCCTCACCATTCAAATCAGTCTATTTGCTACCCCACAAACTATTGTGGGCATTGAAATCCCCACACCAAATATCTCTGCAGTCTTCCTTGACAATGCTTTTCAGTAACTCACTAGTTAATGCTTCACACAGGTTGTAGTAATTAATGATAGAAAGTGTCCCACTACCTTCATTAAATATTTCAGTTACCACACATTCATGGTCTTTGGAATTACCAATATGGAATGGAATATAAGGAATACCTATTTTAATAAAGGTCATACACCCACCTCCTCTACCCTTTTCTCTGTCACATCTGATGGTATTGTAACCTTTCAGTATAAAGGTGTGGTTTTAGCCATGTTTCTTGAATGCATATTACTTCAGGTTTCTTTTCCAAATTATGTATGTACTGTATCTCTTAAATTCTTGACCATTTGCAATTAAACTTCTGGCATTCCACTGGAGAATGAGATAACTAGTATTTTGGCCAACATATTTATTGTTTATCATCTCTTGAATCTCTTAAATCCTGAAAAGTTGTTTGCCATATCCACAATTAATTTGACCTTATCACTTCCCTGGGGGAGATCTGTTACTTTACTAATCTCTGCAAAGATAAAGGCAAGGAAATCACTTTTCTTTACTAACAAAAGGTCTTCTGACATTTTCTTTTTGAATTCACAACATTGAAGGCCTGATGACCTGCTGAATTTTCTCATTATAGCTCCTGTTATTCACTCTGCTATTTGAACCTGTTAGATTGTTAGTATTTGATCTCCAATTTCTGGCCTCTTTCTGGCCATCTCTGGCCTCTTTGTGCTTTTCACACCCTCCATAAGCAGCACTATGGTTGCCTCCACAATTACAGCATCTTGTGCACATTTGCCATACTCATGCTCTCCTCCACATTTAGCACATCTAAATTTTCCTCGGCATTGATTAGCGTCATGACCAAACCGTTGCCATTTGAAGCATCTTAAAGGAGGAGGAGTATACTCCCGCACTGCATAAGACATATAAGTTATCCCATTTAAACTCAGGATAGACATGCTTTTTATTTACTCTTTACCTTTTGTTAAACGCTAAGCTTCAAAACTTAATTTTCTTTCAGACTTTCCATGATCTCCTCCATCGATACTGAAATTGGAATTCTAGATATTATTCCCTGAAACTTAGATGTTGCACCAGGAATATGTGATGTTATTTTAAGTTTATTGAGTGTACTTGCAACTCTCCGTGCCAAATCAAATTTGTATTGCAGTGAAGAGTTGAGTAGGCCATTATATACAGCAACTGTATTTGATTTGTGTTATATTTGACTTAATTATTTTTCCTACATCCCTAAACTGCAATATTTGATTGACCAGTGAATGTGGCCACAAGGCTTTTACATCCAGTGAATGCATATTGCTACTGAGGTATACTAGATAACGACTCATGATTGATGAATACATTTGGTTGAATTGATCAAATATGAAATCAAAATAAACAAAAAACGAATTATTATATTTTGCACATTGTTCACTGCTTTTAGGTTCCCCATGGATTTTTGAGTTTCTTTGGGACTCCACTTATGTCTCATAATCATGGCGACTGCAGGCTCTTCCTTACAGGGTGCGTTTAAAGCAAATATTTGTTGGTAAAACAACAGATTGTCAGTGGTTTATTGTTTTATGAAGCTGTTATAATTATGTATAAATTGCTGTGATTTATTTTTTTCATCACGCTAGATGAACGAAGGATTGTACTTCTGGGAAAGATAGGAGCTGGGAAAAGTGACCTGGCCAACAGACTCCTGGGCCGTGAGATTTTCAAGACAGAGGAAAGGGGACTCTGTGTTCAGAGACAGGGGAAAATGCTGGAAAGAAACTCACGGTGGTGGACACACCTGGATGGGACAGGGTGTCTGTGCAACGCACACCAGATCAGATCAAGGAAAAGATTACACAAAGCCCCATACTTTGCCTTCCGGGACCCCATGCACTGCTCTTGGTTCTTCCCATTTCAGCACATGAACACCGCCCCTCAGCAAATGAGATTAAATCAGCCACCCATCATGTAGAACTGCTGTCAGCCAGGGCCTGGAGACACACCATAGTGCTTTTTGTCTGTCAGGATGAGGTGGACAAATCTCTCATTGATAAGTATGTTCAGGGTGCCAAGAAGCTCATTGATAAATGTGATGGGAGGTACTTCATCCTCTATAGAGATACTGAAGTCTCCTCTCTGCTTCAGAGGATAGACGATATTGTTGATGAGAACTGTGGCGATTTTCTGATACCCCAAGTCTACTATGAGGTGTTTGAGAGGAGAATGCCTAGCGGGATTGTAGAGCAAAGTGAAATGTATGAGAGGAGAGAGCAGGAACTCAAGCAGAGGTACAAGGAGATGGAGGCAAAATTATCACCAAGAAGACGTCAAAGCATTGATATCCCACCAAAGAGTGAGTATTGTCTTTATTTTTCATGCTAACACTTCATGCCCAAATGTGTCCTGTCAGGGCAAAAGCTGTCAGAAGTCACATGCTGCCTTTTTTTTAGATTTATGGAGAATGTGTGCACCAAAATGACTGAATTTCACATTTTAGCATGATTTAACATTACAATGCCTATACTCACATTATGAATGAATTATCATAACAACTTTTGCCATTTTTCATTTACAGTGTCTGATGCAGGCAAAGTCCAGCACCAAGATTCTGTGACAGAGAACATCGAAAAGCAACCAATGACACCAGGTTACCATGAGGAATTTGTAACAATTCCCAGATATTACCTTAGGGTGTTAGGGGTGATAATGATGGCTGTCATTGGAGCGTTTGTGGGGTCAATCGGTGGAGCAGACAAAGGAGCTCTGGGATCATGTACAGGCATGGTCAGTGGATTCGTGATTGGTCTTTTAGTGGGCTTATTGGTAATAGGAGTGACTAGGTTGGTTAAAGGTAACACGATTTTAACTTTAGTCTTTGGAGAAACAGGGCAGCGTCCTGAAGTCAAAACAGAGGGTCCAAGGGAAGCTGCACATTTGTTTAGAACATTAAAAAAGGAGAAAGAACAGTGACACCATGTGCTGCTGTTGTATATATTTTTGTTTAGTTTCCGACCACTAATGTATACATTTTTGTACAGTTTTTTATAGGACACACAGAATGTGTATAAAACCATTTTTAAAATGAATCTGAAATGGTTTGATGAAAAGAAATGTGTTAATTATGTAAATTATTTTATGCCATTAAATTTAAAGATTTTATGTATATTTTTTTTATGGATTTATGGAAATGGATTTCAATAATAATATAACTCATCACACACCAGCTTGAGATGGAAAGTGAGGGAGTGAATGAACCAATTACATTGCAGTACTTTTATCTTGTCCTTCACCTCAGACATGAGGACAGTCGCAGACATCATACAGAATGAGACATCATCAAGAACTGTTTGTTTCTTACTTACTGTTTACTTTGAAAACATTGCAGATATTTGCCAAAACACTACAGTACAGGTGTAGGTATTTTTTCCCCTTTTATTGTGAAGCACTTTTCATTGTAAATGTATCATAGAAATTAAAATTTAAGAAATACTTGGACTTGGAAGAAATTTGGATTGTTTTAGTATTTTATTAAAGAACAACACCAGTATCAGTTTCACAGTTTCAGCCTCAAATACCCAACTCACCCATAGTCTTGCACTAATTGGTCCCAAAATTCTCTGTGAATATTTACTTGGAACTATTCTGATTTAAATTGCACCGAGTTTTGCTCCCTCTGCCTTTGATTTTAAATGTGTGCATTTTCCAACTGAACAAAGATTGCAGATCCCTGCTCACTGTGTATCTACACAGTGATGTACAGTGTCACAAACTGTGTTACAAGGCATAATATCATACAGCACTTGCTTACTTATATTCAAGTAATTCGTTTGACATGTTGATAATTGTTTTTTAGAATGTCTATTAGCCAACCCATCATATCATTGCTACATTATCAGTACATGTATCACGTTTTTATTGCTACATCTGTCTATACTAGCAAATATATTAATATACCAAACAACCACAAGCTGAATTTGACTAAGAACTTCAGGAGTTAAGTGTTTGGAAAGCATTATACAGAAACACAGCTCTCACACACAGCTCACAGCAGTCTAGGTAACTGGATGGCTAATGTTAGCTTTCATACACTTTCATATTAAGCTGTTGAAACTCACCAGACAACAGTTAAATGTTTAGAAAATTGACGATAACACCAGCCATTTTTCTATGTAAATACATAGAGATACTGTTAAATTGAACAAAGTATGTAACCAGAGACTGCTTAGTAGGACTATGAATAGAGGAAATCAGAAAATCACGCTGCATAACTACAAACGCCACTAGGGGGAGTACACACAGGATAACACCCATGCACCTGTAGGTGAACCAAGTGAATGGCAGAGCTCAGTAATGCTCTGCAAAAGTCAAAGGTCCATTCAGTGCAATTCAATTCAATTTTAATTTGCAGAACGTCATTTTACAACACAGCCATTAGCATAGTGCTCCCAAGAGCAACAGGGACACCCACTGGCCAATTTTCTTCCAAGGAACATTGTCTTGCACGGTCAACACCTCGAAAAGGTCAATTGGACTATTCTCCAAGTGGGCAGTGTGTACTATTGTGGATCAATACTTGGGGGCATATGTAGGCTAATGTGTGTGTACACAGACATTTGTGTGGAGTTTCTCCCCCAAATTCTCTGAATGTGTGTGTGGAAGTGCAATTTCACGAAAATCGGTACAGCTGGCGTTCTGGGAAAGATTATCACTTTCCAGGGACAGACAGTACAAAAAGAAAACAGGAAATTGTTGAAATAATATTTCCAATGTTAAAATAGTAGTAATTTCCAGATTCATTGATAAAATTACGCAGAGGATGGAACGGGAGATGGCCGTTTTTGAAGGGGGATGATTTTGACCGTTTTTATCATAGGGGCTATGCTGATATCCCTCTTCATCCCACCTCAACTCAACTACTGACTGTAAGCTGCCACAAAGGCAATCATTTATTTTCTAACTATACAGGGTGGTACACCATTCCAAAAATCACTCTGTGCCTTACTGCCCTCACATTGTAACAACCATTCCTCTGACTCAAGGACTAATACTCTAGATGTGACATGACAGTCACTGAGATCTGTCCCATCATCCGATATACTATGTTGCCTACGGACCACATTCATTAGGTAAATCAAGTGGATGCACTTTCTAAACCTTTTTTATGTAGAACGTATTAGGTTTACTCTGAAGGGCGCTACAGGCCTGTAGAATATTAGGCATCTGTTGTCTTCAAGGGCTTTCTTTAGGGCAAATATCACGTTAACACAAACTACACACACGTTTTTATTTTATTTCAAGTTGTCCGTATAGATATCGCTTACACATTTTTGTTAGTCTGTAGGTCACGTATCAGCCATTCCAGTGATTCTACATTACAGTTTGTGACCATTTACGTTATTTTTTGACAGAGATACGGCAAAGAGTAATTCTCAGTGAACTGTATTTGAGAGGTAAAACATTGAAAATTCTTTGTTCAATGTAAGAAGGATAACTTTGTAATGTGTTGTAGTGAGCTAGCACTCATGGTTACTTAACATCTATGTTTTCAGATGTAGCCTAGTAATGTTTCACAATGTTTCTGTTGTGTTTAGTATGGCTGTTCATGTGAAATGGTGCCATATTTGCCAGACACCTGGTAGCTCGGAGCTGCTGGAGGAGCTTGAAGTTAGACACAAAGAGATGGCTTTAAGTACAAAAAACATTTAAAAATGATCAAATATTAATACCAAACATTGCTCACTGAAGGATTAGTTAATGAATGCATTATTTCCTTATACTATTGTCACTCTGGAATACAGAAACTTGTACCTTCTGGCTTCACTCATCTGATTTGCATGAGGGAGGATGACTGAGTGCATTTAAAAGTGAGGCTTTCCACTAGAGATAAGGTGGAGAAATGATGAGAGGATTTTAAACATTCCTCAACTTTAACATGGAGGAAAGACAGAACTTATCCTGAGTCTGGGAGGTACAACGCATATAGAATAAGTGTATCGAAGGATAGCATTCAGGAACATATAAACATGTATCACTTTTCCTTGACTTCTATATGCGTTAATACAGGTTGACCTTAGATGCCATCATAAAACTTATGGATCTGGTAAAAACTCAGAAAATGCAAACTGCCCTGTTACCCTGTTCCTTGTCCTCAAGTGGAGCATGGAGAATTGGAGATAAAAGTAAGACCTAAAAATAAATTTACTGTCTGCACAGCATTGTGCCTTCATTACAAATTATTTGTATTTAAATATTCTTTAATATTCTGCCTGGTGCGGGTCCACAGATCAGCACACGGTGGAAAGTTACCTCCTTTATGTCAATCTAAGAAATGACCACAACCATCATCTGTTCTGCTTTGACCATCGAGAGGCTGACTACATTGTTTCAGAGAGGCCATTCTCCATCGTCAGCTCTGGATGCCCTTAAGTATGAACTTTCCTGCTGCACCAGACCGGTCCATCGTGCCAGCCATGCAGTTCTGCCACAGGTCAGACAATGTCAGAAAATGTGTCCACCAGACATATTAATGTGAGATACAGCGTCCTCCACAATTATTGGTACCCTTGGTGTCAGGACGAACAGAGCAAGTCGGACCCAAAAGCGTCACGTAAATACAGTTTAGGGAAGGGGAAAAGGAGTGTGTGGGTGCTCTTCAAGTGGCGGGTTGGAAGGCTGGTGGCTGGAGAGCAGAGTTAAGACCAGGGATGGGCAGAGGTCGTAACCAGGGGCAGAAGAGCAGTGCGTAGTCCTGGGACGGGCAGAGGTTGTTACCAGGGGCTGGAGAGTGGAGCGTGGGTCGTGGGCAGGCAGTGGTCGTTACCAGGGGCTGGAGGACAGAGCGTGGGTCGTGGGCAGGCAGAGGTCGAAAGCCAGGGCAGGAGAGCAGAGCGTAGTCTGAGGGCTGGCAGAGGTCGTTACCGGGAGCTGGAGAGCAGAGCGTTGGTCGGGGACAGGCAGTGGTTGTTACCAGGGGCTGGAGGGCAGAGCGTGAGTCGCGGGCAGGCAAAGGTCGAAAGCCGGGGCAGGAGAGCAGGGCGCAGGTCCAATACGGTCTGAAGTCGTCCACGGGAAGGCAGCAGGACTGGTGTCGTGGAAAACCACCTCGATGTCTGCAAACCCCAACAATCAAGTCCTAGCCCACCCAATAAACTTGGTCTAAACCAGAAAACTCACTGTTGGAGTCAAGCTGATGATAAAGACTTTATTCACAATACCAGCAAGAATACAAGAGACAATTGCCTCACAGTATAAGTGCTGAGCAGTGTGAATGAGTTCTACTGCAGAGAGGATACCGCTTCCCTTGAGAGTTGATCAGGCTCTGAATGTTCCTTTCAAAAAATCTACTTTTTTTCCACTTTGAAGCATACACTGATTCCTCCTACCTTGCCTATGTCACGGGGCTCTTGTTTATTAATTAGGAGGCTTCGGGCCTAATTCATATTGGTGGATTCCCTCACCCATCCAGTTATTAAAAAAACTATTATTCTTCCTTGCTGGGCGTTTAGTCTGACGTATACTTTCTTATGCTGGACTTTTATCTTTATAATTTATATTCTTTCATTTACTCAGGACCCATCTGTACCATGGTTCTGATGTAAACATCTCCACAATTTATATTTTCTCATTTACTCAGGATCCATCTGTACCATGGTTCTGACGTAAACATCTCTACAATTTATATTTTCTAATTTACTCAGGATCCATCAGTACCATGGTTCTGATGTGAACAGCATCCTCTCATACAGCAGACCCCACTCACTGCCACATACCATGGTATCCACCCAAACTAAGGTATCCCAGAATCCGAAGCATCTCCCTGCATTAAATCTTGTCTCTTGAACTGTTCATGGCCTCTTGCTTGTTTTTTGCCCTCTGCTTGAACTACCCAAGTCTCTATTCTCTGTCTGCCTGAACTGCTTCGGCCTTCTGGGTTACCATTAACATGTTACAAACCACCCTTCTTTCATATGTTAGTATAAGCGTTACACTCTAAGGTTAATATTGTGTATACTAGAACAAACTTCAAACTATTATTCTTTATGATAATAATTTCCACACTGGACAAGGGGAACAGAGAACAGGGGCAAGCGGGGAAACCGGACAAAGACACAGGAACAGGCGGACAAATGTAACACGGGAGCTTCAGGAAACGGGATTCGGGACCAGGAACAGGGTCTATAATGCTTGCCGAGCGTAAAGCTTAAGGTTCGCAGACGATCTGACAGGGAACACTAGGAGACAGGGGTTTAAATAGACAACAGATGACCGGTAACAAGCAACAGGTGAACAGGTACTGATTGAATCAGGAGCGTGAGTGAGTGGGAGGGCAAGTGATCAGAGAGAGACCGGGAGATACTACCAGGCAGTCATGACACTTGGTAAAGTTAGTTAAAACACATGTTAAGACCATTTTAAAAATCATCTGTTAATTCTTAATCATGTAATGAAAAACAATGAGAAAAAATACAACTTTGAAGAGAAGCAAAGTTATTTTGATGCATTTTATTGCATTTCAAAGAAATTCATATCCCACAATTTGCTCTTGCATTTGGTATACTGCAAAGCAACACTTTGACTCCCCTAAACTGTAACAGACCCTGGAAGAGACCCTGGAGGGTCAACTGGTTGTGGCCATCTGCACGTCACTGATGCAGCGGGTCCACACAAGAGTGCAGCAAAGTGGACCCGTGGCAACAGCACCAATAATTATGTTGACAGTGCCATGCGGATTGTCAAAGATCAGGTTCGGTACAGGTTGAAGGCTTACAAGCTCACGCAGCTAGTGGATTTCATCACCACTCGGTTTGAGGCCTACTGCATCTTCCGTTTAACCGACTTTGCCAACAACAGAGTGATCAGTCACCTGTCAAAGCCTCCCAGTTATGGTGATGTGGACTGCTAAAGGATTGTTCAGGTAATCATGGTGTCCTCCAGCAATTTATGTCAACAAACTCCTCCAGCCTTGAACACATTCCTGAAAAAAAAATCTGTTTAAAATCATGAAAATTATTAAACTCTCATTGTTGATATGTTCATTATGCATATACTTTATTATACAAACACTAGCCTATACAGAAATAATAGGAAACATAGCAATTAAAACATTGCAATTAATAGGAAACAAATAGCAAATAAACAAGGCTTACAGTTTATGTTAGGTATATAATAATGTTTTTTTTTACTTAAAAAAAACCAACATCTCCCACAACATTGATTAAGACACATACAGTCATGCTCTCCCAAACAAAAGCCCCATAATATTCATAAAGAAACTGTTGTGGACCACGGCATTTTTAACACTAGGAAATACTGCGGTAATAGTATGTTTGGTGTTTATATGCAATAATTAATGTCACTGAAATCTCTTATTTTGATGTATTTTGTTCCTATTACCATATTATTACTTATAGGAGGATGAGAGCAATTCTTTGGTACCAAGTGTCCAGAGTTCCAGCAACCTTTGGTACACTATCAATACAACACACAACTGCTGCACTTGCAGTTTGCTCTGACTTTTGAGTTAACTGAGACCTCCACTCTTCAGACTACACCACATCTGTGGAAACCTTTTTATATAATTGCATCTGGTAATTGACTTGTGATAGTTCACTAACAAGCATCAGTGACAGGGGATTGATCGCACAATTGATTGTATAAATAGATATGAAGCCTAATTGTAACCACATGACAAAAGGACTGTGACGGAATTTAAGGAGAGTTAAACTTAATTTTATGAACTCCTTTTAGCAGGCTGAACGTTTGTTGACAATCTTGTGCTCTGAAGCAGCACTCCAGCCCGTCTAAAATTTTCAGTTAATTTCATATCAGACAAACTCATTGGTGTAACATCTCTAAATTGTTTAATTGTTGACAATCTCTCCAGGTACATCAGAGGAGAGCACGACCATAGCCACACGGGAGGGTCTGGAGAGGCAGCTACAGGAAATTTTTGGGCACCTAAAAAGGAAACTCCGCAAGGACACAGCAGCATTCACTGCACCTGTGCAGTCAGCACTTTTTGCTAGTTTGGTCAGTTTTGGTAAAGACAACCTTAAACCAGCAAAGGTTTGTGTGAGACCAAAAAGCTCCCCACAGCCAAGCACTGTAGCCTACTGCAGTATCCAGAAGGAAGGCACCTTTGGGGGGAAGAAGAACTCTCAGAGCTGGTTGACCCCCCAAAAGCTCAAGGAGAGACCACCACCAGTACAACAGGCAAGGTCGAGCAAAAGGTGCGCCTCACAGTCTGTCCTTTTGTTTGCAGGAGAACACCTCTCTGAGGAAAAGCCGCTCATGCTACCCCCTTGGCAGGACACTGGTTAAGTACTACACATGTACATAGGAATTAACAGTTTTCTCCATCAGTTCACCTCAGTTAATTTGGTTTAGGTTTTCCAATCAGTTAATGTCAATAAGTTAATGTCAAACCTGCTCCTTTTGCAATCTGTGTGAATACAAGATGTGGTTGTTAAAATCTCTTAAAGTTTTTACTGTTCATTTCTACAAATCTATACAAGCATGAACAGAAATAGTACAGTCTTTGTGAACGAAGAGTGCTTATTGGCACAAATGACAGTCAAGTTGCAATAGCTTCAATCTTATGGTTGTTTAAGTCTGCTAAGGATGTTATTTATCGCTTACAGAAATCCATACAAACACAAACAAATGCATATATACCGCAATTTCCGTAAATTTAAAGTGTTCACTAACAACAGCCCAAATCCTGTGAGCAGAGAGCACATGACCACGACAACGCCAATGTACTTTCACTTCACGACGCAGCCGTTGACTACTGCACGGGAGCTACTGTAACTCACGCTCACCACTTATCGACATATTGCGGAAGTACCAATAAGCGCTTTTGATGACTCAACGCTGCCATTCACGGCTACTGCTATAAGCAAAACAGATTATTGGTCTGCGACAAGGAGGTGGAGATTGAGCACTCCACAAGTCACTCCCAACTGTATATGTTCCCGAAGATTTTTAGAACTTCTTGTTTTCTGGCAGTTCTCAACACGCTGACGGTTTGAATTGTGTGCTGGTGAGAAGCAGCCCTGGTCCCTCCAAAGAAAGTGATCGATTCTGGATCCGGCCGTCGTGTTAGAACTTAGGCTACACAGGCTTGTGCTGAAAGGACGGGTTTAAAAAAGAGAAACTTTAATTAATCTACAAACCCGAGGAGGACAAGCAGGTGACGAACGAACGCTGGGACAAAATGGGAACTTCAAACGAACTGTAGATGGCTCTCTCGATGCAAACAATGCTGGGGGAGAAGAAACTGTAGTTGTACAACAGCTCTCGTCAATGGTTTTCTCAGTCAGTTCACCTCCGTCAGTTTGGATCAGGTTTTTCAATCAGGTAATATCAATCGATCAATGTCAAACCTGTTCCTTTTGCAGTCTTTGTGAATACAAGATGTGGTTGCTGAAATCTCTTAAGGTTCTTATTGTTCATTTTTACAAATCTATGCAAGCATGAACAGAAACACTAATACCACAGTCTTTGTGAATGAAGAGTGTTTATTGGCACAAATGACAGTCAAGTTGCAATAGCTTTAATCTTGAGGTTGTTTAAATCTCTTAAGGTTGGTATTAATCATTTATACGAATCTATACAAAACATAAACAGATGCACATATACTGCAATCTCCGTAAATTTAGTGTTTATTGGTACTAACATGTCAAGTTGAAATGAGTTGACAAGTTGAATAGTTGTTTCATGATTGTTAACTTGATTATTACTGTAATTTTTCAGGCGACTTTAACATGAGCAGAACGCCTAAATAAATACGTCAGCGCTGAGTGCATAGTTAACTATCGAATTATGTGATATGTTACATTTGTCTAGAGCTGCCTTTCTATCGCTCGAATATATGTATTTCTGAAAAACGTCGTTCACGTATGGTTAATTCGTGTAACACTACATCTCCGCTAAAGAATTCTCGCCTTATTTTTCGTTAAGCTTGTTGTGAACACGGAGAAGAAGAGAGCACCCACATTGCTCCTCCCCGTAAGAGTGAGTCTGGCAGTTCTCAACATGTTGACGGTTTGAATTGTGTGCTGGTGAGAAGCAGCCCTGGTCCCTCCAAAGAAAGTGATCGATTCTGGATCCGGCCGTCGTGTTAGAACTTAGGCTACACAGGCTTGTGCTGAAAGGACGGGTTTAAAAAAGAGAAACTTTAATTAATCTACAAACCCGAGGAGGACAAGCTGGTGACGAACGAACGCTGGGACAGAATGGGAACTTCAAACGAACTGTAGACGGCTCTCTCGATGCGAACAATTCTAGGGGAGAAGAAACTGTAGTTGTACAACAGCTCTCGTCAATGGTTTTCTCAGTCAGTTCACCTCCGTCAGTTTGGATCAGGTTTTTCAATCAGGTAATATCAATCGATTAATGTCAAACCTGTTCCTTTTGCAGTCTTTGTGAATACAAGATGTGGTTGCTGAAATCTCTTAAGGTTCTTATTGTTCATTTTTACAAATCTATACAAGCATGAACAGAAACACTAATACCACAGTCTTTGTGAATGAAGAGTGTTTATTGGCACAAATGACAGTCAAGTTGCAATAGCTTTAATCTTGTGGTTGTTTAAATCTCTTAAGGTTGGTATTAATCATTTATACGAATCTATACAAAACATAAACAGATGCACATATACTGCAATCTCCGTAAATTTAAAGTGTTTACTGGTACTAACATGTCAAGTTGAAATGAGTTGACAAGTTGAATAGTTGTTTAATGATTGTTAACTTGATTATTACTGTAATTTTCAGGCGAGTTTAACATGGGCAGAACGCCTAAATAAATACGTCAGCACTGAGTGCATAGTTAACTATCAAATTATAATCTGTTACATTTGTCTAGAGCTACCTTTCCATCGCTCGAATATATGTATTTCTGAAAAACGTCGTTAACGTATGGTTAATTCGTGTAACATTTCATCTCCGCTAATGAATTCCCGCCTTATTTTTCGTTAAGCTTGTTGTGAACACGGAGAAGAAGAGAGCACCCACATTGCTCCTCCCCGTAAGAGTGAGTCTGGCAGTTCTCAACATGTTGACGGTTTGAATTGTGTGCTGGTGAGAAGCAGCCCTGGTCCCTCCAAAGAAAGTGATCGATTCTGGATCCGGCCGTCGTGTTAGAACTTAGGCTACACAGGCTTGTGCTAAAAGGACGGGGTTAAAAAAGAGAAACTTTAATTAATCTACAAACCCGAGGAGGACAAGCAGGTGACGAACGAACGCTGGGACAGAATGGGAACTTCAAACGAACTGTAGACGGCTCTCTAGATGCGAGCAATGCTGGGGGAGAAGAAACTGTAGTTTTACAATAACACTCGTCAATGGCATTGTGGTCACCATCATAGGCTCAGGCATATTTGTCACACCGACTGGAGTGGTCTAAAAAAACAGCTTCATTTGGACAGCCTTGATCGTGTGGGCTTTGCGCGGTGTGTTCTCCACCATAAGGTTAACTTTAGGCGCTCTTTGCTCTGCGGAACTTGGTACAACGGCCAGTTAATCTGGTGGAGATCATGCGAAGTTTATGGTTCTCTCCATGCTTTCCTTAAATTGTGGACCGGGTTGTTGATTATTCGCACATCTTCTCAGTACATCGTTTGTGGCGTATGTTGTCGCCACATCTCTCCTGAAACTCATCATCTTCCTCCACTGTCCTGGGTCGGTCGGAGTTTGTTCTGCAGCTTTTAAAAGAAATCTGCGCCCAGATGGTAAAAGGGAGAACTCTAAGAACAGGGGTGATTGGGGTCTGCTAAAATTGCTCTGGCTTTTTTGAAGGACCTGATTTTATGGAGAGAAGAGATGTTGTTTAGGTGGACATTGGCAATTTTGCTGCAGAGACTGACAGGTCAGAGATGTTGTCAGGAATGCTGTTTGCGTTTAGATAACTGGCACGTGTTAACACTTCGGCATAATACTTGCTTCCACAAACCATTAAGAGAAGCGATTGTTAGAGACTTAAAAATCTTACATCATACATTTTAATCTGATAGTCACTTTGCAAACATGAATACCGCATACTATACAAGAAGCTGTCCTGTGATGTAGCTTTAGCGTATCAGGGGTTAGCAGGAATCAAAGCGCATGGGCAACCGACTTCTACTTCATATTGATATCGGCAGTAGTGTTGCCTCAGTGTACTCATGCGCACATGGCGTGGGACGCAATGGTTGTCCAGCCTTTTAGCGCTTGTAATAAAAATGAAAATATTGGCATGCACTACCTTTTCAGCCCTAAAATAGCTGTATGGAAATCAGTGCATTTCGATATAGTGCGAACCATACGGGACACTAACTACTTTCCATGTCGTCTCCGCATGTTAGATGGATATTTCAGAATAGGATTCATACTGGATTTCAGAAAGTATATCCTTTTAGAGAGTTTAGGCTAATTAATTTGCTTGCCATTTATGGTGCTGGTCAAAAATGTCATCCATAATATTGGTTCACCAACATGTAGTAGAGGACTATGTTGAGCAAGAGGGTTGGACATGTGTAAATATATGGTAAATCACAACTAGAGGTTTTATATATAATAAAACATGAAATTATGTGGTTTAACTACCTTTCTCTTAACAGTAGGGGCTATTTGTTCATTTGTCTACAACACAAGTCAATGTGTTGTGCATGGTATTGAGGAATATGGGACGTTTCAGTTGTGATTATAACACGTTGAGCCTGTGTACTTATAGGTTAATGTGTTTAATCAGCTCCCCTTACTGGTAGAGACCAGAATGTATCGATGTTCACTTGGGTTACTAATGCACAATGCAGCTTTATGCATGGGTCATGGTCCACCAACGTAACCAGTGTAACAAAACCCTCAAAACTAAGTATATGAACTGAAGATATGTAATCAACATCAAATGAGACACATCCAATCCTACTCTAAACCATGCACAATGCACAGAAGTAAACATTAATAGTCATTTTTTGCAAAAATGTAGTTTTGCCTAAATAAGAAAAAAAAGTATTTTAGTTTTTTTGTAATTATTGAAAAACCTAAAAAATGACTTGGGTGATTGTTTTAGCAAGGTGTTGATAATCAATTCAAGTGTACAGTCGATACATTTGGGCAAGGAAAAGTTAATCAAACCACTTAAATTATATATTGTGTAAAAGCCTGTACTCTAAAACACATATTTAGATATACCCCACTTTCCTCCACCCCATGTACAATAAAAAGCCCTGTACAATACATGCCCCACATGGAAATTTGTGAATATAAAATAATGATTGTTAACAATTCAATATTTGAAATTTCATGTTTGGGTAGATGGGATAAAATGTTTTTTAGAATGTTTATTCCCACAGCATTTTAAATACAGATTTGTCAGTTTTTGCTGGGGATTTTCACATATTTCCACTGACAAGAATTTCTTAGACTTTTAGTATGTGATAAGGGAAGGTTTCATGAACGTATAACGTATAAATCATTTCTGTTGCAATTAGTCTTGGGTCAAATCTTATTTTGCCTGGACTATTAATTGTCTAATTGACAACCACACCAATTTAGAACACAATGTGGTTCATAGAAGTTTGGTCACATTTAGTGTCACTTAACAAACCGGTTCTACAGCCTGCTATGCACAAGTAGAATTGGCCCACTTGGGTAGCAACAGTGACATTTGACATATAGCTGAGGTTTCTGTTGACATGGCTATGTTAAAGCACATCATTATTTGACTGTACAGGTATTGCCAGAATATGCATGGACCCTAATCAATTTCAGAAGTTGCTTAGTGTTTGTAAAGTCTACGTGTTTTGCAAGACATAATGATTGTTGGTTGACAGAATAATGAGTGTTGGTTGATTGTAGAGGTGACATTGTATGGTGTATGCCCAATAAAATATGTGTGCACTATGTGTTCAGCTACAGTTCCACCAGTAGCTTTCCGAGACAATTTGTGAGTCACTTGTGAGCAGGTCTTACTTTATGTCTCCTGCATTATCAGGTTTACCTTGAGCTCCTCTGGTCCATTAGCCAGCCAATGGTGCGGCCACAAAACCAGGACATAACTCAGCTCCCTCTCTCACTACAGAAATTCAAAAATTGTATGTGTGAGAGAAAACGTAATGAATTGGACTCAGAGAGCAGTGCGTTTGAATTAATGTAGATAGCAACTTAAAAGAATGGATGAGACAGATAAGTTAATTGGGTTTGTGAATGTGTGTGAGTCTGTTAAGTGTGAATGACTGAGGCAGAAACGGTTTTGAAGTATCTGACTGAGGTGTGTGTGTGTGTGTGTGTGTCCGCGTGTGTGTGTGCATGCGCATGTGTGAGTTTGGAATGGTGGAGCTGGTGTAATCTTGTACCAAAACTGAGAGTCTTTGGTTAAACCAGAGAAATGCCAGGGCTGAATTTTTGTCCCAGTCTGTACCTGGACACAACATAGAGATTTATTATACGTTGGGGTGGGTTTCTCCAAATTTTAGCTCAGTCATTCTTGAATGGTGGTAGTTCAATGCAGCTTTCACTCAAACAACATACTTATACAGTCTCTACAAAGTGTAATCATTCAGTTGCAAATGGCAAGCTCTGTAGTTCAAACTATGGTCCTGTAAAAGATGTCAAGCAATGCAATAATTTGGATTAAAAAATTATTTTGCACAGATTGGCTAGTAGAGCAAAAAAAAAAACAAAAAAAAACAAGAACATTTTTAAAGATTTTTTTATGTCAGGATATCTGAGGATCTTACTGCCAGGATCTAGCTCAACAAAGCAAACAAATCTAAATGACAGATCAAACCTGTCAAACTTTACAGATAGAGAAGCCTATTGGTTATCATTTAAACTAAATGCAGTCATGCTTGTTAACCTCTTCTCATGTTTCCATAAATGTGTATCAGATAAGGTGCTGATACATAAAAACTAAATATACTAAATATAAATAAACTAAATATGACTAATATGTTTTTCATCTCGTGGCTTTTAGATTCTGTATGGACTCTTGAACTCATGGCAACTGGAAGCTCTTCTGCAGAGGGTGTGTGTAAAGCAGTCAAAATTGGAACCAGTATCTATTATTATGCATGTATTATTGTTTTATGGAAGAATTGCTATGAATTTCTATGCTATATTTTTCCTCAGGGTCTGATGACCTCAGGGTCTTTCTTTTGGGAAGGGAAGCAGCTGGGAAGACCTCCTTTGCTAGCAGACTCCTGGGCTGTGAGGATTCCCCTACTGAAGAAACACGACTCTGTGTGTGGAGGCAGGGAGAATATGCTGGAAAAAGACTCACTGTGGTGAACACTCCTAGATGGGACAGGGTATCTGCCCAACACACATCTGAACAGACCAAAGAGGAGATCATGCGAAGCCCCACACTTTGTTTACCAGGACCTCATGCATTGCTCCTTGTTCTTCCCATAACCATTCATGGAGATCCTCCATCAGCAGATGAGATTCAGCCAGCATCCCATCATGTGGAATTGCTGTCAATCAGGGCTGGAGACACACCATAGTGCTGTTTGTCTGTCAGGAGGAGGTGGACAAATCTGTCATTGAACAGTATGTTCAGGGTGCCAAAAAGCTCATTGACAAATGTGATGGGAGGTACTTCATCCTGCGTAGAGACTCCAGGTGACTGCACTATTGCAGATGATAGAGGATATGGTGGAGACAACAATGAACTTTTCCTGACACCCAGTGTCTCTTATGGAGTGTATGAGGAGCGGCAGGAGGAGCTCAAGCAGTGGTGTGAAACTGGAATGGAGGAGATGGAACTGGGATTTCAAAAAAAAGTTGATGGACTGGAGCAGGAATTAAACGATTATGAAACAGGGTCAACAAGGGCAAGGAGGGGAAGCATAACTTTGTTACCACCAAGAGAGTGTGTATATTTTTATAGGAATGCAATATCGTGTTTTATTACTATTATTTATTATTATTAGCTTACAGCTAAGCAACACTTTCACAAACTGAAACCAAATTTGGTCAAAGTCAAAAGTCAGCTTCATCATCCCCAGAGGGAAATTCATATGGTCAAAGTGCAGATATTAAACAGTATTAAACAGTCTTAAAAGCAGATAAAATACATACCTAGGTTTCCTGTCCTTGACACACACTGTCAAGTCCTTTGTTGTGAACTGTGTCTGATTTAAAATTCTGATACATGGATAGATCACCCCATCCTGAGGATGGAACAATAATTTGGTGGCCTTTGACCTTTAGGGGTTGCTATTTTCCGCCATATTGATATTATTGAACGTGAAACTAAATTTGCTTAGGTCACAACTTTTGTCCAATCTTCACAAAAATTGGCACATGTGGTCTTTGGACCATTCCTCACAGGAAGATACTCATATGGGGACCTTTGACCTTTGGGGAGGGCATATTTGGCAAAAAATAGCTTGTCTTGTCATTGCTTTAAAACTAATTTGGTTCTTGGGCTCATAACCGCATTGTGAGGATGCACTAGTGATTTGGTGACCTTTGACCTGTAGGGGCTGCTAGACCCCCATATTGTTGCTTGCAGTTATATTGTGTTATTATTAAAACCATTATACCATTGGCTTTATATTTTAAGTTATTAAATGAAGTGACGCAGAGGTTAAATGTCCTGTAGTTACTCTGCTTCAAGATTAATTTGAATAAAGGGAAACCTTTGATTTCTGGAACAATCCCATCCCAAATGTGGCAGGTGTTTTCTGTCAGGGTATCATGATCTGGCATAGGGTAACTTGGCTTGAATCGTACAGCAAAATTTGAAGAAACAGCTGATTTAACATTCCTAGTCCAGTTTAATGCCAGCAAGATATCAGTGTGTTTCTTATCATCCTGTCTGGATTGGACATCAAAAGTATGTTTGATGAATAATTTTTTAGTTATAAAACTGTTTTAACATATTTCTCTGTCTGTCTTCTTTCTTGCAGTGGAAGATGCTAGCAAAGACAGAGCTGCAGTCCAGCATCAGGATTCTCAAGAAATAGCTGAACTGCTGAGAGGGTTGGGTTGATACCATCATCAATCATGATTAATAATTGACATCACGATGGGGAGCCAACATCATAATGCCATGCCCTCACCCTGTCAGATATGTGCATTAAACACACAAGTATTCAGAGTTTAAAAACAATTAGAATATTTTTGCACGCACTTACATCCTGAATGGGACCCTTTATTGTGAGAAATAGACTGCTTGTTGTCATATTGGGTTTCTTGGTGACTGAATCCCAGCACTGACCCCACGCGATGCCTTATTTGCTTTTCATTAATTGAAATTTCACCTAAGTTAAAAGTAACGGGTTCAGTAAACGCAAAAATATTCGAATTTTTTTCAAACTCTTCAAAATTCTGATCACATGCAAATTTACCTGCTGTAATGTGTATGTAATTTTCAGTGTTCATATCCTGTTTGCCACTTTACAAAAGTTAAAGTTAAAGCTGCACTGGATAGGAGTGAGCAGTGACAGGCAAATCGATGGGATTGATGGAGTGTAGAAATCTGCAGCCTTAGTATCACAATTTGTTTATGTAGCTTGATATATGTGGCTTGTTTGTTGTTATACAGAGGCTGCCCAGCAGCTAAACTAACTGTGTTGTCTATGAGGGATGAACTTAAGAAGCTTCCACAATTCTTTCTCCTATTCCTTCCCAAATCAGTTCTGCTCCCAAATTCCGTAGTGTGTACCCAAGTTTTGTATCATATTCCAGGTTTACATGCAACAAATGAAATGTCTTAACCAGAATATGACAAATGAAATGGGCAATACTTATCTCAACCAAATACCTGTACTCATGAATAATTAATGACATGATGTCACAGCCAGCAAAAGTCCTTACAAAATTTTGCCACATGATGGAGCTGTTCAACTACAATTATAAATACAATAGAAAAACTTCTTTTCTATTTAAACTTTGAAAAACCGGCCTGTGCCCGGCTGTTTTCTAGTTTTGTGAAAGACAAGCTTTCTCATCCATCTGTGCACATAGTTTCAGGACAGTATTTTGGAAATTCTCACAACAAGAGAAAATAACAACCACAACACTTTCTCTGCCCATCTGCTCTCCACCCTTTGAAAACAGAGATCACAGAAACAGAGATTTTGTAAAAAAAACAAAAAAAAACAAAACAAAAAAAAAACTAATTGTCTGTCTAAAGAATTTCTAGCTTTCATTTTCTTA
The DNA here is from genome assembly GCA_015244755.2 of Tenualosa ilisha. Lineage (NCBI taxonomy): Eukaryota > Metazoa > Chordata > Actinopteri > Clupeiformes > Clupeidae > Tenualosa > Tenualosa ilisha. The sequence goes on from PYXC01002373.1 coordinate 131,830, forward strand.
AATTAAATTATATAAAGTATGTAGTGTGTTCAGACAGAATGATTTTGGTTGGAGAGGAATGGATGCATACTCCAGTTGTAGCTGCACTCCAGCCCTCATGTTGAATATGACCAGCAAGGCACCTATCATGTGATGAGAGAAGTGGTTTGCCTTGCTCTTCTAAAACAAGTGAAAACCCTAAATAACACTTTATGACTTATGGACTTTAAAATGTCATGAGTTGTATGTATGTGATGTATGTGAAATATGTCAAGTGCAAAATACAGACAACTGCTTTGCTGAGAAAGCTGAAGACAAGTACCTAAACCCACCTGTGGTGCATCCTTAAGCGGAAGGTGGAGGAGATCAAGGTGTCTAACATCCACCAGCTCTGTGATGTCATCATGGAGTGGGAGAGGATTACAGAAGAAACCTGTGCAGCTCTGGTGAATTTCAAGCCCATGGAGGTTAAGGCAGTGCAAAATAATAGTGCTCACACAAATTACTGATAGTTTGGGCACAAGGTGGACATGTTCATTGTGACGTGTACTCACTTTTCTTGTCAGCTGTTTAGATGTTAATGGCTGTATGTTGAGTTATTTTCAGAGGACAATAAATCTATGCTACGATATAAGCTGCACAATGACTACTTTAAGTTGTATCACCGTTTCATTTCTAATATCACGTGAAAATATATGACAGAAGATTTGCAAAAATGGAGCAGTATACTCACTTTTGTGAGATACTTTTACGTCCTTACATCAACCTTCTATCAAAGAATTATGATGAAATGTTATGTGCATAATGTAGTGCATAATAATGAAGGATGATAAATAAATAAATACATACATACACACACACACATACATACATACATACACACACACACATACATACATACATACATACATATGTGTATGTATACAATAATATGCATATGCCATTGGCCTGAATGGAGGATAAATATAACATCTCCTCCATTGCTCACAACTCTCCTTTTCTCTTTTCCCTCTACCTTCTCTTCACTCTCTGTCTTCTGGACTCTACTTTCTTTTTTCTATGCTACCTTCTTTCTCTCACTCTCTCCCTCTCTCTTTCTTTCCTATTTCTTTACATTCTTGGTTTATTCTTGTTTGGGGTTATCTGGTTATCTCATTTGCTTATGTTTTTTTTGGTTATGACTTGCATTCATTTGAACTGCTATTGATACTTTTGAGTTTATGTCTTACTGTTAAATAAATCATTCATTATTCCACCAGTCCATATATCTCTCTTCTCCTGTGCCATCTTGTGCTTTTAGCTGCTAAACTACTTGGAAATATTCAAGGTCAACCTATTAATTTAATGGAGTCAGATTAATTGTAGTTTCTCCCAATATTCACCATTAATACATGCTTCTGTCCAAAGTTCAAGAATTCAATTCAATTCAATTCAGTTTTATTTATACAGCGCCTTCTACAATAGTATTGTCTCATGGCGCTTCACAGAAGGAGCACCCAAGAGCAACAGGGGCAAGGAAAAACTCCCTTATGTTCAGTTAATCTAGGAAGAAACCTTGGGCAGATCCACGACTCAAGGGGCTAACCCAACTGCCAGGGGTCAGGGAGAAAAATTACAATCAGTAGTAACCATGACAGACTATAAGTTGCCTATGGTTTAGCTAAGGTTCATAATAGTTCATAATAGAGTATTATCCCACTTTTACATTACATGGTAATCAGTATAGGTGGTTATCAGGAATTATGGCTGGACAATGTAGCAGCGGCCAGGCATAGTGACAAACTCAAAGGAGTGAGATGGGTCATGGGGGTAACAGTAAGGGTCATGTAAGTAGTAAGAACAGTAAGAACATGCATTTGGGAGACAAGGCACAGGCCTTCTGTTTCTTTCCTACACCTGACACAGGTAAAGAACCACCTGAGAAGTCCAAAGAGCAGGAAGACAGACACAAGCATCTTAGACAGTGGAACTATAGGGTGTACAGCTTCAAATGGCTTAAAATTTGTCATATTATTGAGATTTAGCTCAGGTGATTATTATTACAACCGCCACTGCCTTTTGTGCTCTCCGACGCTGGACTGTGCATGGTTTTGTTTTAGTGCACACACAAGGACAGGCTGAGGAGAGCATGAGGGGGATTTTAATGCATTTTAAAAAAGAATTACAACTTTAAATGCTGATATCATTGCCTTCTTGAAAATAAATCTCATACCAAACTGTTCATGAGAATATGTGCACATTTTTGCCATGCTTTTGTGAAAATAAAAATGTTACTTATCCTTGTGACTTGATATGTCTTTTGTTTATGTGGTTTGTGGGCAAAATTTCAACAACCTCATGCTGTCTGTTTGCCAGGCTGTTTGCCTATGTCCAAATCTTTGAGGAGTTGAGACAGAGTTAAGACCAAGACAATAAAAAATGTCTGTTTTCATAACCATGAACTATTTACTGATAGGCTGGAAATCCAGACCCACATCTCAAGATCCAGGTCTGGCCACAACCGATAGACCTTTCCAATCCATGGGGTGGCACCAATGGATGCCTATCAAAATGCCTCTGCACTCGATTGGATGTGATTATGATTGCAGGCTGTTCGTTCATCTTGTCTTCTCTCTGTGATTGTATAAAATTGATGTGAATAATGGGTATTTTGTGAATATCAACATAAACATCTCAAAAAATGTCTTGAAAAAAAAGTCAAGGACTCACTCTAAAATTACGAGTCCTTCTCCTCCCACTGTGGGCTGAGACCAAGACGAGGTGAGAAAGCAGAGAAGTGTCTTGAGACTAGTCTCAAGTCTGAGAGTACCTCTACTAAAGAGGATATGTTTCTCTGGTGTTGTTTGTGTGTGTGTGTGTGTGTGTGTGTGTGTGTGTGTGTGTGTTGTCTGTTGTCTGTGTGTTGTCTGTCTGTCTGTCTGTCTATGTGTATGCATGATTACGCAAAAATCACTAACTAACTAAAATATCATGGTAAAGTTAAGATGGATCCATAACTTTTTGAAGCAGATCCAACTCAACTAATTTTCTCACGGTTATTGCATTCAAACCTGGTTTGCCCTCTAGTGTTCAATGCAAGGAAAGGCATTTCTTTGTCATCCAACAGAGTTCCTGTTAAATGAGACATGGAATGGAAACCTTGATGCCTTTTTTCTTTTATGTCTAAATTCTTATATTTCTAGTCCTATGGAAAAAGAAAAAGAGATCCCCAGTAAAATTTATGTCACATATTTTTCCTCTGATGCAGCAGATAATGGGTTACTGTAAAACAGTAAATATGTTATTTAATACAGTGTCTCATGTTGCCACAAACTCTTCATCCTACTAAGACTATCTTCTGACTTGAATTGCGTTAAGCAGAGAACACGGCCTCTGACTCTGTTTACTTGTTGGGCGTTCTCTGGCTGTATATGAAGACATGTATGAGGACATCCATTGTGCCAGCAATCACATGAAGTGAATTTTTCAGTAACCTTCGGAATCACAATTTAAACAAGCTCAGGTAACCTCACTGTTTAAGAATATTTCCAATATTTTCAGTCCTGTTGAAGTTTAGAAATACCAGTCAGTTTTGTTGCTGCTATTCTATTGCATTTGGGGCTTTCTCATCTCAGTGAAAATGTTTTTCAGCCAAGTCTCATAATTCCTCCCATAGGCTGAGCTCTATGATCCAATCAGTTAAGCTTTTTTGCCAGTGGCCACACCTCTGACGCAGCTCTCTTGACTGCCCAAAAGCCCAAAAGCCCAAAAGGTAACTAAAGTTGTGTTCATATCTCAGACCTATCAGCAGTTTAACAGACACAACCAGTCTTGAATCTTCCTGAATCCTGCAGAGGACATTTCATAGTTTATGGATTTAAGAATTTAAGAAGGTAAGTTTTAGTCTTATTCATTCTTATCCATTCATTCACAAGTTTATAATCTGTAGGTTTTGGTTTATAATTTACTGTCCTCTATGGTTGCTGTTCAGAATCTTCAGTCACACACTGAATAGATATTTATTTTCAAATTCAGTCAAGGAACATGTCAATAATATGTTTATTGACAGACAGTCAAATAACATATCTCTACACAAAACCAATGTCTATCACCAAGATGAAAGTATGGTGTATCCGTGATGTAACGTATTTCTTTGTCGACATGGCAGAAGGTGAATTTATTTATTTCAGTAGACAGACAGACTTTTCCATTGCAGAGTTAGAGTAACATGATGGATTTGATCATTATTTCTGCCCACATTCATCACTATTTAGCTCTAAGATGGTTAGTCATAAACTGGGTCATGATCCTGCCCAATCAACAGCAGTTTCATACTGCAATCTAAAGGGTTCTTGGCATATACAGAGACTTCCTTCTCTTTATTATCAGTTAGAACCATAATGAAATCTGGTCTGAAACTAGCAAGCCACCCCAAAGAACAGTGACCTCCACTGACAGCATAGTGCACTCATAAAACCGGTCTAGATTATGGGTTTATAGTGCTTGGATTTACTGTGCTTGATCTTATGATCGTCTGCAGGCTACTTTTCCTCATTCAACCGTAAAAAAGAAGACACAGTTTTCAATAAGTAACTACATTTTATGTGCGCAGCAGTCATGCCTTTGTACTTTGTGTTGTTTATGATACAGGAAATGGAGCTGTGAATACTTGAAAACTACTTGAAAACAAGGTAGCTGTTTTTCTCTTTTCTCAGATTGGAAGTTTTGTTTCTAGCTTCAATGATGATTCTAAATCATCATATTTCTGTGAGTGTTTATTCAGCATCTTCTTGCTGTTGTTGATGGCTTTGACCAATACAGAAACAGATTATCCTGGACATATGCGCCATTAGGTTAATACTGTGAAAAATTATTTCACAGTAAATTCATAGTAACCGTGATTAAATATTTTTAAAACATATTTTTACCATTGCACAGTGGTGTCCAGTGCATGATAAACATAAACTGCATTTCAGTGGGTTGACTCAGAGACTAGTGTTGCATGGTTGAAAATCGGTTTGTAATTTGCTTACAATGAGTTATTTATTTGGAATCAAAGCATGTGCAAGGATTGATAGTTGTGTTATTTTACACAAAAACATTGTATCCAAATTCAAAACAATCCTGATCACATTTATTTTTGTAAGATTTGCTTATGGATCCACACTGGCAAACACATTTTTTCATTTAATTGTATCAAGAGAGATCTGAAGGACCTAAAGACGCATTGTGGAGCTCAGTTTGCACTCATATTGCATATTTAACTCCTTTTTCAGATTTTTTAAGTGTGTCTGGTTGTTGTGCATGATGTTGTCAGTGGGTTGCATTTTCTTATGTAAGCGTATATTCTTTTGATCCCAAGAGAGAAATTTGGTCTCTGCTTTCATCCCATCTGTGAATAAGTGACACACACATACAACATAGTGGGCAGCCTGCTGATACAGCACCCAGGGAGCAGTGAGGGATTAGGAACCTTGCTCAAAGGCAGCTGAGCCATGGATATGGCCGCAATGTTCAATCATTTCCCCTGACCAAATTTTTCCTGCTGGTCGAGGATTGTTCCGGCCTCCCTTTAGACACAAGTCCGAGGTCCTAGCCAGTAGGCCACAGCTACCACCAATCAGCTAACTGTGGAGAATACAAATTATTTTTCATTAGGTAACTACAACGCTATGTAAAAGTTTGGGCACTTGTGGTTGTCAGACAAAAGCTGTGTTATTAGCTTTTGTTTTATGATGTGGTTTGCATGCTAATGAGTAATTAATTGATCTCAATTTATTATATTTATGACAACCCTATCAGTTTTATCATCATTATCATCATAAGGTGGACTTCATAAAAGAAATTGTCAGTGTGAACAGGTGGATATTAGGCTCAGTGACAGAAGTCAGTTTCCTTCTATCACATGAAAATGAAAATGAATGAAACACAACTATGCATTAATATGCAGTTTTGTATGTTTTAGGAGAGAATGAAAAATCAACTGCTACACCCACTTCACAAACATGTTCACTGATGAGAGATACTTGCAATTACTGATTATAAGAAAATTTCTCTACAACGCCAATGTAAGTTTTTAACACTTTTTGCCTCTTTTTTTTTTTATCAAAATTGAATTAATGTAAAAATGGATGGATGTGATGTTTTACCAATTTACTATGAAAATGATGTTCTGATCATTTACTGGGGTTTAGGTGCCTCACGTCTAGAAAATAGACCAGCTTTATGGTAATTTAGCTTTGTGCCCATTCATTAATTATTATGAATGGAAAAATATAATTTTCTTCATCTGAGCTGTTTTGTTAAATATTTTTATTTGCCTACTTTTTGTAACTGCCTATATTCATAATGTTCAGTTAACACTTTGGACTTGTGCTCTTTGTTCTGTTAATGTTGACCTTTTAGCTCCAACACACGCAACTTATTATGCTATTTAACTTACTTATGCTATTTAAGATAAATGCCAATTCCCCCATTAAAGTAAAACTGCTTGTTTCATATCAGTTCTTTCAGATCTGACTTTCACATTCGTCACTACTTGGGCTCAACTTCAGTCTCATATCATGGCGAGTGTAGGCATGGCAACACAGGGTGTGTATGTATAAACAAATGGTCATTGTGATCAAATGGTCACAGCAATAAGTAATAATGTGCTCTACTTATGTGGTATTTAAACCATAATTGTGTTTCTGACTTTATTTCCAAATCAAATATCTCTTAATTAGAACCATGGAGAATTGCTCTGTTAGGCAAAGCTGGGGCTGGTTTGAGCACAGTGGCCGAGAGAATCCGTGCAGATGAAAGTTCTATGAAGAAAGAAAAGGATGGGAGGAAACCCACTAGGAGTAAAGTCACTGTGGTGGACACACTAGGCTGGGACAAGAGGTCCATGGATCATACGCTTAAAACAACCAAACAAGACATCATGCAAATTGTGACTCCAGGGTCTCATGCTCTGCTCTTGGTGCTGCCTATATCAGTATCTGGAGAAGTACCATCAGAGGAGGAGATTGAGTCTCACTGCCAACACATACAGCTGTTCACTGAGGCAGCCTGGAAATATACAATAGTATTGCTTTCATGTCAAGGCCAGGTAGAGCAATCTGTTATCAACCGGCATCTGAGGGCTACTGAGAAACTTCTAGAGAAATGTGACAAACGGCACTTCATTCTCCATGGGGACACTCCAATTTCCGATCTGCAGCAGGAGATAGAGGACCTTGTGAAGGGGAATAACGGAGGTTGCCTGACACTTCAAGATTACTGTGAGGGAATAGTTCATGAGAATACAGAGCTGAAGAAGAAATTGAAGGATTATGAGGATGTAACAAAGAAGAGGCGTGTTAGTTCAGACATACCTCCAAAATGTGAGTTTTATTTATTTCTTTTCAAACTCAATATTTTTTCTTAACACAATAATACTTTTTGATTGCTTACACCTCACAATTAATAATGCCCTGCAATGAAAAGAGAGTAAACTAGTCTTTTCAGAACATAACCTAGTCTCAAATCATGGATGCAAAAAGCAAACCTCGAAGGTCCATGTACCAACCGGGGCACACCCCAACCTCAGGAGTATGGCTATATGTTCTGAGTAATGTAGGCTACAGTAAGATGTTTACTTAGAAAGAATTCTGACAAGGACTGCACATGTGCCAGTAACCTGACGGCAACGTTCTGCACTAAAACAGGGTCAGCACTTGCCTTTTTTGCCCTAGCCCAGATCAGATTACATTTTCGCCCTCACCCCCAAAAATGAAAGAAATACTGTACATGTAGGCCCACTGGTAGTTTGAGAGCAGGGACCCTTAGAAAACGGTGTCCTTTGACTTTCATTACTGCACTCATGAAGACCGTTGCTTTAACACAGCAAGGCCGGCCATACACACGCACACAGTTAAACAATGCTTTAGACATAGTTCACATGTCCTGTGAACATCACCCGTCTTAAGACACAAATTTGTCAAACCAAATTTACAGTGCAGAGTGAAAAACAACCCAAAACTTAACGATAATATGTTGAGAGAATTCAATACTGCCATGTCTATTAGTTTTCTTTCATAGGAATAATCAAACTGTCACCCTTTCTGAAATTTCATCTTACTTCCAAAAATCAAATAGTGAATGAACAAAAAAGTACACGGACCCTTGAAGGCAACTTAGTCAAGCTATGCATTCTGAAAAGAGATTTTCAAGCACCCTAGTATTCTATGACATTGTGGATCACTAAGGTATGAAAGTAACAACACAGAGTCAAACAGAGAATAAGTCATGAGAATAGAATACACAATTAAAATTTGTTCAGGAAAGTGTGTTGGTGTTGAAAGTGTGTTGGAGTTTAAACAATAAATAACAGTAAATACAATCAACTGCACTGTGCTCTGCGAAAATGGACACGTGGATGAATTTGAGCCTTTTGACAAAAATACCGTAATGATGAGTTTGAAGTGTAAAGGATGACTGCTCTAAAAAGAGCCTCATGGATATTGATTGTGGTATATGCAAATGTTCTGTGATTAGTTTTCATTAATCATTTAATTATTATTATTATTATTATAAAAAGCCTAGGAATTTCATATAGATTTACTGGTATCATGAACTCCATTGGCTGTTTTAGGTCAATATCTGTGTCCGCCAAGAAACAAAAAGTGGGTAATGATTGGATCATAAAGCTTGAAATAAAGAGGAAAACATGGAACTGAAGTAAAAACAAAAATTACAGTTTTTTTGAGAAATAGATGGCATCAAACTTTGACCAAACTCTGAGATGGTGCAGCAACCATTTAACTGTATAATTTGACACCAAAACCCCTTATGTAAAACATTATTCACTTTTGTACTCCAAGACACTGAATAAATTCAAACCCTCAGTCAAATTACACACCATACTAGAGCAACCTTGGTAGTGTCCTTGGTATGTTTTTTTTATATAATTTCTCTTTCTCTTTTATAGTTGCTGAGGGTAAAACGGTACCCCAGGAACAGGCCAAACTATTAATTCTTCTCGGAAGCCCCGCATTAATAGTCAGTATAATGGCTTTTGCTGGTGCCATCTTTGGGCTACTCAGTGGAGCAACTGAAGGAACACCTGGATCTGGACTGGTTTGTGGGTTTATTCTTGGTGTTTTCCTGGCTTTTGTAATGTTAGCAGCAATAAACCATTTAAACAAGTCCAATCCCACTGTTGCGGAAAGGAAACCTGACACTGGTGTGGACCCACCTGAGAAGTCCAAGAAGCAATAGATAAGGTGTTATAAAAACAAAGTTTGGGAGGACCATATCCAAATGTGTCAAGCCCCTAGCCTGACATGAGTCTGGTGGATGAAATGCAACATTGAGTGGAGGTACTATGGGTTAGGGTTAGGGTTAGGGTTAAGTCTGGTGGATGAAATGCAACATTGAGTGGAGGTACTATGGCGGCGCTAGCAGAGCTAGCGTCATGCTCTTTCAGACAGCTCATTTCCAGCCAGTCCCCTTCCCTCACACCTCCCATCTTCCTTGGTTTGGGACAAAAGAGGGGTGTATGTATGGATCCTGCTTGACTCGTTCCTGCTTCCCTGCACAGTTGGCCCCTGCACAAGCCCTGTAGCACTTGACACTGCTGATTTTATTTAAGGCAAATTTGGAATGTGAATTTGTGAACTGTTTTGATACATTTTTACATGTCTTACAGAGAATGTATGCCAATTGAGGGATTCAAAACATGAAGTGAAACAATGTGAAAGCGTTTAGTGCATAAAGTTAGCTTTCATTGCCTTTATGAAAACAAGTCACCTATACACCAAAATGTTACTAAGAATATATTGTATAGCCTACACATAAATATGTTTTTTTTAATTAACTTAGGTAGCATAGTAGCCTCTAATTAGGCCTATAATCAGTTATGATGTCATTTGTGTAATTTGTGAATTATTTGTCATCTTAAAATTAAAAAATGACTGGAGGGTTAATGTACGTATCACACTTCATTTTTTATTTGTTTCAGATTAGGTATCCTCACAATTATAACAGGAATTGACAAATGTGTACACATATATTTATTTTTGAAGTCAACTGTGGAGGGTAAATAGTTTTTAGTCACTGTTTAATCTTTAATTCTTCTGACAATGTTTGCTGTTATTCTGATCATAGCGATTATAGCAGTGAGATGTGTAAGCATCAAAACAGGAGCGGAATGGGAAAATGACAAAGTGTGAAAAAGTTTGCTTTATCGATTACTTAACACTTTTTTCATTAAAAATGTAAATGACTGGAGCATTTGTGGACAACAATTACTAAAACGAATTATAAAATTTATTTCTGTGGTTATGTTTTTATGTTGTGTTATGTTTCTTTCTTCGTATCATTCTGTTCACTTCCAAAAGATTTCCAATAAAATAAAGAAAATTTAGTAATAAAACAAGAGCAACATTTGAAACATTCTGCGAGCCTAGCCAAATCCTACTAATCTACTAAAGTGTGTTGGAGTTTGACAGTTGGATTGATTGTTCGAGCAGAGATAAAACGTTATTGCTACACAGTTGGTGCGCACTTGTGAGACAACTGAAATTGACTAATATTGAGACAAAAGGCAGTGCAACTCACCAATGTAAGTTCTTTTTCATTTTTGCTTGCTTTTATGAAAATGTCATTAATTTAATAAATGGAGGGACACATAATGTCTGAACATTTTGTTTGTTTTAGATGTCAGGTGACATTTTCTGAAGTCTTGATGTCTAAAATAGTGCATAACTTTAAAGTTTCTTTTTTTTTTGTATATGAGAAAAAAATACTTTTTCGGGACTTGTTTTTGCTTCCAAAACACAAAGACAAACTCACAGATATCACCTCCTGAGTTATTTGTGTTCTGTTGGTCTTGATTTTTTTTTTTGATTCAACACAAACTTCGGATTTTTATTTTAAACTTTTAAATGCTCTATATCCTTCTAAAGATTGGATTTATTTATGGGTTTGTGCTTTTGTGTGTGTGGACTTCAGTGCTTTTAAGTTTGACTTACGTATTTGTTGTTCAAGTCCAGTCTCATCATCATGGCCAGGGATTACTACTCAAAACAAGGTGTGTATTAAGAGGATCCATAGTTGGTTTGACTGTATTATCCAACCAAATGATCTCTCTAAATTAGAGAGCTTGAGTGTTGTTCTGTTAGGGAAGATCTGTTAGAACACTGTAGCCAACAGAATATATGACTAGACAGTTCTTTTAAAAACATTTGTGAGGAAACAACCAGAAAGCAAACTCTGTGGTGGACACACCAGGCGGGAGCACAATCATATATTTGGTAAAATCAAGCAACAAAGTCTAGCATATAGCCATCAGGATCTTATTCCCTGCACCTGATGCTACTGTAAAGTACCTGTGTAACAGTGCCTGAAAGTGAGCTATTCAAAGTACCATCAGAGGAGGAGTGGAGTCCCTCTGGCAACACATAGCTACAGCTGTTGTCAGAGTAGACTGATATTTGGAGTAATGAAGAAGAAAAATAATTAAATCCATCATGTTATGAGGCTGCTGAACCCGAGGTTGACCTTCCTTGTATATATCAGATATCATCAGTCCACTGTGAACACTCTATACCTTGCACATCACATTAACTGACATGTCTGTGAGACTATGGCTAATTGTGAGTGGCAGAGTGAGCAGAACGTGCAGTGGGGCTAGATGGTGTTGGTCAGACTCTTGTGCAGTACCAGCTGACATCCCAGAGAGGGAGCTATTATCCCAACTGCTCTTTGTCATATGCATTACAGTAATGGTCTGGTTTTGTGTCTCCATTGCTGTCATCACTGTGAGATGTGCTGATGACAATCACAGAGTGTCTGAGGGATCTCTATTTGTTATTGACTCACAATGAAAAGAACACAGACCCTGGATATGGTAATCAATGTTGTAGAGGACAACATTCCTTCACCTCCATTTTCTGAACTATGTATTAAGAGTGTTCACAATTACACCAGCTCTGCATCCAGATCTAACTCACTGGCCTACTTGTCATGGGATGCTCATATCAAATATCCATAACATATACCAGGTTTTTTTCCCTCTGGAAATTTCTTGTTTCAGAAAAAAATAAAATCTGTAATCTGTAAAACCATGTTATATATACCATGTTGCAGTGAAATTGAAACTGAAATTGCCTAAGATTACCTTATCAGCATAACATAAAAATGATCATCACTGATTCCTATGCTTTGGTTTGCAAACAAATCCACATGGATTGGTGAGAATGTACAATGATGTTGCTATTTTTTACTGGCACCTGTAGGGGGGGCTCTGGTGGTAAAAAAAAAAAAAAAAAAAAAAAAAAAAAACATCGCAGACTTGCCTGGTGCTGCTTTAATACAAATAGAAATTTATTGTTAGTTTTAATGAAAACAAGTCACCTGTATGTATATCAAACTGCTACAAAGAATATGTTGTGTATATTATGTGTATATTATGAAGCATTTTTTACATTTACTTCCTAAATTCACTGAGTCAAACAATATCTATCTATATAATTTTAAATATCTAAATTAATATTCCATGCAGTTTGTGCAACATTCTGTGGCTGTTTATAAACTTTCTGTCCAAAGCCCTTTCCATGAAAGACAGCTGATAGAGATTAGAAGTGAGATTGGGGAGAATAAAACGCAGGCCTGAAACTGGTATGCATCTGATAAATATAAATGAGGCTCTGATGAGGATATTCTACAGTGTCTAAATCTCATGATGGCTGACTGATGTCGTGGCTTTGCTTGGAAGTAAGAGACATGAAGCATGAGAAAAGTCATGGGTGTGGGTTAGACGTGACAAATCTGGTGAGGCCAGTCTGAACAACTGAAAGTGAAACCGTCACTAATCAGAAGGGAATTGCCAGGACAAAGTCAACCACAGGTAGCACAGCAATGAATAGTCTAACCGGACTTTCTTTTCTGATTCACTGAATGGAAAAGAGGCTCCACATAAGGAAAGGTAAGTATCACTCTAATATTCAATATATATATAATTGTGTTACACATGAAATTGTGTGTGTGTGTGTGTGTGGAGGGGGGGGGGGGGGGGGGGGGTAATCTATATTCACTAAAGACCTGTAGACAGACAGTTCAGTAAGAAATGACAGTCAGGAAATGATAGTTTGATAGGTATGTCACAAAAGGCTAGTACGACATAGTTGCAAGATATGTTCACAAGATATGTTCACAAAGCATGTGTGTTCTGATAAAAGTGTTCAAATGATCAATCTATCCAGTATACAAATTATGTGGAAGGAAAACGCATACTGTCAAGGTGATGTATAACAAAACATTTGATAGATTTAAAATGGTGTGGTGGGGATTTTTTTTAGTGGGGGTATGCAATATACTGTCATAAATTAAAGAAGTAAGAAATAGCCTACATAAATGATCTGTTCCAAGAAGTGAGGGGACTCTGTAGCCCCACATCCAACACCCATACACCCTTATCTAAATCTATATGGTCTAAATCTACATGGACAACTATAACAAGAAAGGCACAATTGCAAGTTTTTCAGTTTTCACTTTATTTTGTTTCAGAGGCCTTATTACAATGTAAGTATAGTATTAAGACCTCTGCTCTACTCTATAGTATTGACATCTCTACTGAGGACCAAAGAATTAGAGCACCCTGAGATAGACATGGTATCAGAATTTTCTTGAACTATAAGCTGTGATTACAGATGGAAATATCTTACATCAGGAGAATTTTAGTTTTTCAGCCTTTAGTCTTGTTGTCATGTCTTTTGCCAAACAGCTGTTTACTGACCTGTATGGGTACAAATTATGTTGGATCCTTTATAAGATCCTGGAGTCTGTCTGTCTCTGTCCGTCTGGCACTGCATCTGTCTGTCTGACAACAGACCCTCTCCCATTCCATACAGAGAAAGACGGTGTCAGAAGTGGCTGTTGGGACAAATGGAACAATGAACATGGACAGTGGATACAGGACTCAACATGGTAAGTATATAGAGTGATTTTACTCATAGTGATATACACTATTGGCCACATGTCTGCCATAGCTGAAATCTGTCCTTTGCTTTCAGATCTACAGATTGTCTTAGTGGGCCAGGCGGGCCCGTGGAAAGGCTTGGTCTGCCAGAATATTATAGGCCTGTGGTGTGATGGGTCCCTGATTTGCTTGGAGAGAAAAGAGCCTGGCAGAAAAGTCAGGCTGGTGATGACCAAAGGCTGGGGGAGTGAAGTAGAACATCACTCCGGTGCTGCCGTTGAGCAGGAGGTCATGAGAAGTGTGTCCCTTTGCCCTCCGGGCCCACATGCCCTACTGCTGGTGCTGCCCATTGGACTTGATGTGGAGGTCGTGAGGCGTGATGTTGAGAGGGCCCTAGAGCACATGAGTTTCTTGTCCGAGAGAGCCTGGAGGCACACAATGCTTATGCTCGTCTGCACATACAGAATTGCATCTAACAATATCTTGCTGGACAGACACATTCTCGGGGACCTTGTAGACAAATGTGGAAGAGGATATTCTGTTATTTTTGTAGACAGACCAAATTCTGAGCTCTTGCAGAACATAGATCAAATGGTGTCAATGAACAGACATCATTTCCTTCGACTTCACGAAGTGAAAGCACCCAGACAAATGGAGAGAGAGGCAAGCACTCACAATCAGGCAAATAGGAGGAGCTTCCATTCACCAGGCAAGATGATTTCTTTATGGTGTAGTAAGCATGTTGAACTGGTATTTCTGTGTATTCATGGTTTTAAAAAGATTCAATGAATCTTAAACCTTGTCAATATACAAATACCTCATTTTATAATTCCATATATGTGAGGATTTATTTTTTTTTAATTTTCACAAATAATTCATACATAAAAAAGCACTACAAAAAGATTCAATGGAACAGTTTACGAGTCAAACCTAACTCATGTTTAGTGAGTAAACATGGCAAGGCAAACAAGGCAAACAAGGCAACTGTTTCATATTGATTCTTTAAGGAGCTTTACACCCCTCTGTGTGAAAAATAGAGACAGAGAATGAGAGAGAATACTGTATTTACATTTATGCATTCAGCAGGCACTTTTATCCAAAGAGACTTACAATTATCTACTATAAATTAGTTCAGGGTCAGTCTCCCCTGGAGCAACTTAGGGTTAAGTGCCTTGCTCAAGGGCACAACAGTGGGTTCAAAATCTCAACTTCCAGGCTAGTAGCATGCAAGCTGACCACTGCTCTCTGCTATTTTTCTGTTTTAAGGCAGTACACCTAATATTTTGATAATTATCTTTTTTACAGAGTAATGTTTATGTCCTTAGTAATTTGGATGATTTCCATCTGTCCTCCAGGGCCACGACCAGAAACAACGCATGACAGCGAGATATCAATATGCAGTGGGATGCTGACTATTTTTGGTATTTTTGTTGTTTTGGGTCTTCTAAGCTTTTGCTATTTGTTTCTTGTCCTTTCATACTTTTATTTGTTACAGTATTTCTTTGATTTTGTCTCCTTTTTGTCACAATGTTTGTTGGCTGCAAGAATGCCGGCAATCTGTGCAGGCTCTGTGTTATTCGTTTTTTTTATTTTGGTGAGAGGAAACACAAAAGTCTGAGAAGTTGATTAGCAAAGCAGACAAGAAGTCTTTCTATCTGGGCAGCAGCTGAGCTAATTTCTACTTCATCCACATCTGAGCTATTTGTTATCAAGGTGAATACTTTCATGCAACCTATATTGCAAAACTACGTGCTGAGACTAGGGATATTTTGGAAATGAATATACCAACGTTTAAGTAAGATGAGATACCCTTTTCCTCTTTGTGCAAGCATTCCTGTCACTATATTAGCTAGATATAAGCATAACTCACTGGCAGTGAAATTACTCTTACATCTTTGCAAGACTTTCATTTCAGTATTTATTTTCTCAGGGAAAGTGTGATGTGCCAAATGTATGTACAGGGAAACGGAAATGTGGCTGGACTTTTTTATTCTTGAAGCCTGTTTGGTTTTGCCTTTAATTTCTGTTTGCTGATTGGCTAATAGAAAATGTAGTTGAGAAAACTGTGGCCTTTAGAGAGTTCCCTGATGCAGTTTAGCGCAATATGATACTGAGTGGAGGTTCTTTGATGGCTGACTAGGACTAGGACTAGGCCTATGTCATTATTAATTTGGAACCTATGGTGTTGTGGGTTTGGTACTGTAGCCTAATCTGCATCTAGACTAAATCTCAGATGTACATCTGCTGAGCTCATGTAATGTGGTGAGGTAATGTGGTGTGATGATCACTGATCAGTCATGAGTGTGAAACGTGACACTGCACTGTGGCTCTTTAAAACTGAAACCATCACTATTCACAGGGGAATTCCAGAACACATCTGATAAGAATCCAGAACACATCTACCACAGACAAAGAAATGACGATAAGCAATGACTTCCTATTATTAGTGAATGTTAACCAGGAGACTGTATCCACATATTCATTTTCTTAAATTTCAGTTAGATTTGAGTTCTCTACATACTCTTTAATCTGATAGCCTACTTTGAAAGACTAGGCCCAATGTAAACATGAAAACAAGGACTGAACGACAGGATTGCTTTTCCATTTGTCACATAACAGGTTGTCTGGCACAAACAAGTTTGCTGGCAACATTGTTCCAAGTTTCACATACAAGTAATTGTGATCAGCTGCATGGTTTCCTGATGGGGATTTCTCAGACAGAACACAGTATGTGAAATTCAGTGAGATTCAAGAGATAACATTCTGAAGGTGATGTGTTTCAGTTATTAATTCTCACTTTAAGTTTTGTGACAAGAATTAAATAATTGTTTGATTATTTATTTTAAATTCAATTTAATAAAAAATATGCAATACTTTCTTTTACATAGCTTTTGTTCTGTAATGTCATTATGTGTGTTAAATAATGTGAATGTTAAATAAAGTGGATAATGACAAAGTGTAGTAGTAGAAGTGTAGTAAATTGATTAAGAATAAGAGTACATTTATTTCAATTATGGGAGTATTCATACAAGGCCAAAAACAACAGTTGACTTCTCAGATTACCTCTCAGATTATAACTAATCCTGAACTACAATTCAGCAGAACTCTTGCTTGGAAAGTCCTTTCCTAGATTGTCTTTTCTTTCTATTTGATACTGGACTGACACAGCTGTACCATACAGAGAGAGATACAATATTGTCAGATGTGCCTGTCGAGACGAAAACAAACATCAAGAGGGATAGTAGATATTCAAGTAAACATGGTAAAGTCTATAATCCTTCTCTAACCTACTGATTTATCCCATAGTCCATCTCTTAGTTTTAGCCTGAGTGTCTCCTTTCAGATCTATCAATTGTCTTACTGGGTCAGACTGGCCCAAAGCCTTGGTCTGCAGAGACATGGTAGATGTAAGGTATGATGGACCCCTGTGTGTAGAGACAAAGGAGTCTGGAAGAGAAGTAAAGTTGGTAATGACCAAAGGCAGGGGACTGAATGACAACACAGTAATGGAACAGTTGTTGTACAGCTGTTACAGAGCCTGGAAACATACCATGGTGGTGTTTGTCTGCAATTATAAAATTAAAGCTGGCACAATCGTATCACACAAGCACTGGCTTTTGGTAGCCTTTCCCACGTCATGGCACAGAGAGGAGGCTATTGGGATAATGTTTTTTTTTCATGGTTTTCTTAGCCCAGGTTCCGTCTAAACGTTCTGAAAGTTTGGTGGTGTAGGCCTATCCCTGGCTGCTGACCTCACCACCCTCTGCAGGGCATATAGTCTCTAACACGGGGGCTGATTGCAAATAACTGTTTATACATTCTCATGACTGTACTTATAAGGCATTATGATGTTATCTTATAAGCGTTCACAGCTTGAAGTGTCTCAAAGCATTATAAAGCTTCAATTTGTCAATTGTCCTTTTTTAATAAATAATGAAGAGATGCAAGTGCTCAATGCATACTCTAAGTCAAGTGAGACGAACACACAATTACTGAAAATCAATAAGGCACCATTGCAGACAATAAGTAAAATGGTATGTTTTCCTAGCATCAAAAGGCCAAAGAAGATTATAAGGATTTGTGAGACTTCAAGTTGTAAAGGCTTATATGATAACATTACAATGCCTTATGAGTACAGTCATGAGAATGTATAAACATGTTATGAATACTAAAGCCATTCATTATAAGGCCTTACGAATGCATTATAATCCTTTATAAATGTACTTCTAATGCTTTATGAATACTGGGTTCATAGAAAGTGTTACCGAAATTATTGCCTGGCCATGCCTTCCTATGCAATTCTGCTCGATATCGTCTCCCTACAGTGCTAGTCTTGATTTGATCCTATTAAACTTGTCATCTCAGGAGGCATTTTAACCTGTCCAATCACCAAACAGAGGGAGGGTGTCTAAATGTCCAGACCCTCTGTACTAAACGAAGTAGAGAATGAGGGGCTGGTTTTATTACCTGGCTACCATAATGACTGACATTTTTGCAAGGTTTCATTCTGTTTCTTTTTGTAATATGCGATGGACGACCGATCAGCGACCAATCAGCAAACAGAAGAAAGGCTATGTCCTCAGTGACCGGCAGCAAACCACAAGCCTTAGCTTCAGCACACTGTGTTTAGTCATACTGGTGGAGATCAGATCACATTTAGTGACCAATTAATGCAGAAAAAACAGAAAACTTTAAGGGGTTCACGTACTTTCTACTTTGACTGTTAAAGTGATAATTTGGAGTAATTCTAACCATGGCCTTGTTGAACAAGCCTGCTGAGTGCTTTCAGTAGGAAGGAGAACAAGAGAATTTGGAGAACAAGAACACTATTGACCAAAGAGCAAACTGGCAGAGGAGTTTAAGGATGTCTTCGTGGATATCTTTAACACTTCTCTGAGACAAGCTGTTGTTCTATCATGCTTCATATCCACCAACATCATACTTGTGCCAAAGAAACCTGCTCCATCCTGCTTCAATGACTACCACCCTGTGGCTCTGACCCCCATCATCATGAAGTGCTTTGAACAGCTCATCCTGCAACACATCAAATCCACCATCTCCCCCCACCCTGGACCCCTTCCAGTTTGCATACCGACTAAATCGGTCCACAGAGGATGCAATCTGCTCTGTTCTCCACCCAGTCCTCTCCCACCTGGACACAAAAGACTCATATGTAAGAATGCTGTTTATAGACTTTAGTTCAGCATTCAACACCATAATCCCAACAACTCATCCGCAAACTAGACCAGCTGGGGCTCAACACCTCACTATGCCACTGGCTTCTGGACTTCCTCAGTGAGAGGCCACAAGTAGTACAAGTCGGCAACAACACCTCAAGCAGCATCACACTGAGCACAGGGGCCCCCAAAGACAGTGTGCACAGTCCCTTGCTCTTCACCCTGCTGACACATGATTGCACATCAACCTACAGCACCATTGACATGGTGAAGTTTGTGGATCACCAAGAACAACAAGACCCACTACAGGAAGGAGGTCAACCTTCTGACCACATGGTACAGACACAGCAACCTCCTGTTGAATGTCAGCAAGACCAAGGAGATTGTCGTTGACTTCTGGAGAGGTCACACCCAACACCCACCACTGCACAATAATGGTGCTGCTGTGAAGAGAGTGAGCAGCACCAAATTCCTGGGGGTGCACCCTGCTCCTGTACCCTCATCACTGCATCACTAGCGAAGAAAGCACAGCCGTGACACTGTTTCTTCCGCAAACTCAAGCGAGCAAGAGCCTCCTTACCCATCATACTCACTTTTCACAGGGGTGCCATTGACAGAATCCTCACCAGCTGCATCATTGTGACGGGTGGGAGCTGCACGGACTACAGGAAAACAGGAAAACCCTGCAGTGCATAGTAAACACAGCTGGAAAGATCATTGGTGCCTCACTCCCCTCCCTGCTAGACATATACAACAACTGCCTCACATGTGAGCAATGCCAGCCACCCTGCACACAATCTCTTCGGCCTCCTGCCCTCTGGGAGGAGATATAGGAGCATCTGTGCCTGCTCACCCAGACTAGCAAAAAGTGTTACCCACTGGGTTGTCAAGAAAACTGAACTCTTCAGTTGACCAGATTATTTATTTTCATCATTATTGTTATTGTTATATATGTATAAAAGATAAATTAACAAATAATTTAATATCCTTCTCCCATGACACCCCCTTCATCCCGATTCAGCTTTCATCTCCCAGGCCCAACATTAATCCAGCATGGCATATGTGCACACACACATGCACACACTGTCACAAACACACTGAGCTTAACCCAAACCTTCCTACCCACCCCCCATCCTCCCCATACACTGTCCCACCACCCATAACTCAGCTCCCAAACTCCTCCCAATCCCCTGAGGTTGCTACTGCTTTTGTTTTTGCACTACTACAGCACATCTATTGCACAATTAATTTTTTTGCACTACTACTTACATATATTTTTTTGAAAAACTCTAGACTCTAAAGTTGCTACTGGTTTTGTATATAGTATTTTCACATTATTACAACATATCCTTTTGCACAATTACATTTTTGCAGATCTTTCTGCACCATCACAAAGCGAAAGTACAAATTGACGGGATTGCCAGGAACCAGTTTGGCAAGATTGCTTGAAGTCACATGCAGAAGTATTTGTGTCTAGTAGCAAGGTTTCGTATGACGGGGATTTTTCAGAGTATGTGAAATTCAGTGTGAAGAAACAACTTCAAGGTAATGTATTACACTTTAGTACATGTTTAACAGGTAAATAGAAATAGGTAATTTTTCATTTATTTTCATTAAAATACAATTTTACACAATAGTTTCTATTATGTGGTCTTTTCTGTCAGCCTGATACTGGACTGTCACTTACACAGACACTGTCAGAAGTGCCTGCTGAGTCCAAGTCAATACCAAGATGGATGGTAGATATTCAAATGCACATGGTAAGTCCAAAAACTTTCTGTATTAATAATTTGCCTCAATGTCTGGATTTTGTGTAGGGAAAAAACAGTCTTGGGCAGTTGCAAACACCAACCTAATTATTCAAGCAGATCACAACTCAGAAAAGGTTAAGAACCAACGATTTATTCCATAGTCCACACGATCTGTTTGAGCTTGAAGTTCTCCTTTGGCTTTCAGATTTGCAGATCATCATACTGGGTCAGACTGGACCATGGCAAAGCTTGGTCTGCAGAGACATTGTAGGTGTGAGGTATAATGGACCCTTATGTGTGGAGGCAGAACAATCTGGAAGGAGAGTCAAGCTGGTGATGACCAAAGGCTGGGGCAGTGAAGTAGAACATCACTCCGGTGCTGCAGTTGAACAGGAGATCATGAGAAGTGTGACCCTCTGCCCTCCAGGCCCACACATAGTTCTGCTGGTGCTGCCTATAGGCCCTGATGTGGAGGTTGTGAGGCGTGATGTTGAGAGGGCCCAACAGCACATGAACTTCCTGTCAGAGAGAGCCTGGAGGCACACAATGCTAGTGTTTGTCTGCCACTACAGGATTACAGCTGCCACACTTGAGTCACACAGGAAAATGTTAGGGGAGCTTTTGAAAAAATGTGAGGGGAGATACTCTCTCGTTATTGTGGAGCAACCCAAAATGGAGCTGCTGCAGAGGATAGACCGAATGTCGAGAGAGAACTCGAGAGATTTTCTTAAACCTCAAAAACTGAGAAAGACACCATCAATCTTCAGCAGAATTCATCTGAGTGGATTTGTTTTTGTTCTTACCACAATGTTAGTTGGCTTTCTTTCAGGGTGTATCATTATATTAACTTTGGAATACTTGGACTGAATATCGGGCTAGTCTGTCTCAGGCCTGGTGATCCTTCTCTGTGGCACCATACAGCGTCGCTAAATCACATCAGACAGACACTTACTGTTATCATCGAGATGGCAGTGGGAAACAGTGAAAGAGCAGACCTCCTCCAGTTCTTTCAAACTAATGTCCATTTCGCCAATATAGCCTTAAAATGCCAAAGA
This sequence comes from Tenualosa ilisha, assembly GCA_015244755.2. Taxonomy (NCBI): domain Eukaryota; kingdom Metazoa; phylum Chordata; class Actinopteri; order Clupeiformes; family Clupeidae; genus Tenualosa; species Tenualosa ilisha. The sequence goes on from PYXC01002373.1 coordinate 153,716, forward strand.
CGTTCTTTTATGAACACACTGATCATAACTGCAACTGAAGAAAGTAGCTTTGCAAGTAATGGAAATGACTCTCCCAACTCAATGTTTTTCAGTTTTCAAATAATTTCAATTTGCAGGTCTGTCACTTTAACTCTTCAGTTTGATATTCCAATGCAAAATATATAAATTCTTGTGGAGATGAGGTTGGATCGGGAAATGTCAGAGTTTCTCCCTGTGTTTGCTAATGTTAATCATCCCCAGCAGGCTACACAGTTTCGCTGTTTTGCAAACAATCACGCTTTATTGTGTATAATCGCAAATAATCGTTTCAACTGAATGACAATCTCATTTTTTTGTGATGTGATGTTACCATTATACTTCACTAACAAGAAAATTACATCTTTGCAAGACCGGTGTCATTCTGTAGTAAGACTGCATTTTATTTGTGACATACTAAATAAACAGTGCAGTACTGAAAAAGATAGGTAGGTTTACCTTCTGAAGCCAGACTTAGGCATGTGGGTCTATGACATTATCAATTGGAAACTTATACTTCTGTGCCTTAGGTACTCTAATCTACATCTATAGCCTACATCTCTGGCTGACCCAGCAGGTGATCTCCAAGCAAAGGTCGTTGTTCATCTCGCTGTCTCTGCTCCGGGGCAATGAAAAGTGAATGTGATCACTAATTACGTCATCAGTCTGAATCACTGTGAGACTCTTGAAAACTGAAGCCAACACTAAACAGAGAGGATTCCAGAACACATCTACCACAGACACAGCAGTGACAGTCCTCTGTTTCATGTCATAATCGGGGAAAAAGAAACACCACAGACTGTTCTATGCTGCTAGTCTAATATTTTAAAGAAGCGCTCAGCAACCCTGGTTTTCTTTTTCGCATTGGCATACTCAAAAGCTATAAGGTGAGCTCCACAGAGAAAAAACTCGTCAAGATCCCAACACGTGAACAAAAGGCGAGTCACTTTTCAAATATTGCACTGCTGATTTTCCAAAAGGCAACGCTAGGTGAGGCAAGGAAAGTCAGAGTTTTCGTCACAACAGATCAGTTAACCAAGACAATGATTGCTAAACAGTTTTATGACTGTAAATGCTGCATAGGGTCTCTTTAGGGCAAATCGACAAGATAACAGTACTTCAACAGACTTCAGAATCAACAGAATGGATTTGTTTTTGTTCTTCACACAACTTTAGTTGGATTTCTTCCAAAGTGCATCATTAACATGATCAACTTTGGAATACTTGGACTGAATATGGATCTTCTCTCAGGCCTTGTGATCCTTCTCTGTAGAGTCATACAGCAACGGTAAATCATACCAGATAGACACTTAGTAATCATCAATTCAGCAATCACCTGAGTCCTGAAACTGAACAAAGGCAGCTCTGCAGAGTAATAGGGATGATGTTCTCCCCAATTCTGCTTGATGTTTCAATGCAAATTTTGGAAGTAAATCTGAAAAAACATTGATGTGATTTGGATTTTATCCTGTAGGACAAAATGCTTAGCGCTCTGATGATGTATTGTTGCAGTTGCTACTGAGATACCAGCTGTTGTACATGCCCATTAGTTAAAGGCCTATGGAAACACAAAGTTATCACACGCCTTCCACTGGCCTACCTTAATCAAAAGCTATATCTAGGTGCTTCACTTTAAACATAATTTGTTTTACATAATAAATTATAATAAATAAATTCACTGAAGCAAACTGTTACTGTCAAAAGTAATATTTTGGGTTTCAGGGAAATATCCCAAGTTGTGCAATTGCTTGTGTTATGATTTAGTAACTCTGTCACCTCTTTTGTCCTTTCTGTAAAGTGTATACACTTTCCATTCAGTCAGATATGAAATGCTCGATTGGAATTACTATTTCAAACATAATATTATTGTGCTTCACAGAACCTAAACCAAACGCCACAGTGCCCCCATGTGCTTGCTAATGTTAATTCTTTTTTCTTTTCCCCAGTAAATGGCCTTGTAATGAGTTGGTTCAGTTACAAGTGACTTCACACTTGACTGTTGTGACTGTTGTAGAGTCCGGTCTCAGGACAATTTTCTGCTTTTCTCGATCTCATCTTGGATTTCACCTTTTAACTTAGTCTCAGCCCTCAGTGGGAGGACAGGGACTCTGAGTGAGCGAGTCTTCAGAGTGAATTCTCGAGAAAAACAGATTTTTTTTATGTTCATCTTAACAGATTTATCCAATATGTAATTACCATTACAAATCTACTAAATAATTAAAATAAAAACATAGAGAATGTTGATGGGCATTAATATACAAAAATTCAACGCAAGAATCCAATCCATCCATTCCATCAACTGTGTAATGCGAATAAAAAGTGAACATTAACTAAGTGACGTGTTGGGTAACCAAGTGACCTGTTGCGGCCAGCTGTGAGATCAACGTCTATGGACAGAAATGCAGTAAATGCATATGCAAAACGATTCCAGGGACTTTAATCACATTATGCCTTATTTGCATCATGAGTTAATCCAACCACCTCGAACAAACTCAATTTATAATCGCAGGAGTTTCCAACCGAGGATTTCTTATTCGCAAAACTCATATGCGCATCTACTAGTTGGATGGAAACCCAGTTTATGATTCAAAGTCAGGTTGGGATTAACCAGTTGAAGCAGTTTTGAATAGCTCTCCAATAGATAGAGATTTTTTGATATGCATCATTGGTGCCAGTTCTTGTATTGGATTTGATCAGTCACAGCCCATCCCCATCACTAATAGCATACACCAGTGACAAGCTATGATTAGAATCATTGACCTGTGTCTGCAGGGCCTAAAATGGGTCCCTGGAGTACACCACAAAGCCTATGTGCTATTTGTGTGGTTGCTTTGGGAAAGCTCATTATTTTGGTCTTAGCAGTGTCGGGAATTTCGTAGAAACAAGTAATATATGTATGTGTGTATACAGAAATAGGATAGAGCATGCAACAGAGTGTTGTGCTATAAAAAGAAACTGTGTTGAAACCATGTTTAGAGCCTCATCTTAAAAGGACAGAGACTGAGGCCTTGTGTAGGATTGGCTCTATGCCAGCTACATCATCTACTAGCAGGAGTACTTAAGATAAATAGATAAGGTGTAAGGTTAGAATGGTTAGAAAGATCAGAGTGGTTAGAATGGTTGAGGATTACCACTGTTATAACCACTCTCTCGGTGAATGCAATAAAGACTTGGTTGAACAAGACAAACTTCTCTGCTTTTGGGGTTTTTCCAAGAAACTTCTCCACAGCAGTGACAGACAGAAATGTTTATAACATTAACGTACAGACGGGCACAAGGTTGTGTGGTAAAGAGAAATGCTAGAAATAGGATTTAGCTTCCATGCTAGCACTGTGTGACTTCCTCATATGCCTGGGATTATACGGTGTGTGTATTTCCTCTGGTTGGAGGTACATCTTAGAGTTCACATGCAAAAACAGTAGGCTACACAGCACCTTCTAAATGTACAAAAAACATCTAAAATATTGCCAGCACCTGGTCATTTCTATCAAACTTTTCTGGCAAATTTCTAGCAAACATCAGCATGTTGCATCTTTAGCTTAGTCTTGCTGCTTTTCTCTATTTAACATACGGAAGATCAGGCCGTATTTAGCTCAACATGCAACCCAGCCCCTGGTTATCTCTCACCTACACTATTGCGGTGCCCTCCTAACAGGTCTTTCAGCCTGTGCTGTGAAGCCGCGACAGATGATCCAGAATGCAGCTGCACGTCATACCTCAGTTCACTGAGCTCCAAAGCACTAATGTTGGTGCTCCCATCTACCTTAATACAAAACTCTAAAGCTCTATTGTCAACCCCCCCCCGGCCACTCCGTTCCTCCAAAGAGCATTGTCTAGCACTGCCAACATCTCGCACAGGTCAATCCAGACTATTCTCATCTATTGTTCCACACTGGTGAAATGATCTTCCAAGTGCTACCAGAGCAACAGATACCCTCCCACCTTCAAGTTCTTCCAAGAATATCTCTTGGCTTAAAACTTCTAACTACCTGGAATGCACTTACAATGCACCCCCACTCTCTCTGAGAGGGGTGGGAGAGTGCATGCACACACCCACATCCATAACTGCACACACTTAAACGCTATGTTGAGTGTTTTTTATCACCTGCACTTGATGGACAACAGTACTATGTGTGAGAGTGTGTGTAACACAAAGTGGTTTGTGTGTTGTCTGTATGTGTGTATTGTTGTATAATATGCGTGTGTGTGTGGGAGCGTGTCTGCATGTGTGGACTGTCCATGTGTGAGTGTGTGTGTGCATGCATGTGTGTTTTGTCCATGATTGTGTGTGTGCATGCCTGTGTGTGTATTGTCCATGTTTATGTGTGTATATGTGTGTGTGTGTGTGTGTATGTGTGTGTATGTAGTCTCTCTACCGTTTCCTCAGCCACTGCAGGAGGTGGATGTTCCATTGGTGGGGATTTCTACATGCCAGAAGGCATACTCCTCTATTGCTGCTATCACTTACAACATGATATGTGCTGGAGTACTGCACAGAGTGGCAAGGACTCCTGCCAGGTAAACATCACACAGACACAGATATAGCAAAATACAGTTAACAGCCCAAAACAGAAATATATTTACTGAAAAATATGTTGAATACAAATTTCTACTTTTTCTTCTTCTTCTGTGCATGCATGCACACACAGACACAAACGGAGTCACACATTCACACACACACACACACACGTGCACACACATGGAAGCTGCACCAGGCATTCTAAAGGCTTTTTTTCTGTGTGTGTGTGTGTGTGTGTGTGCTTAGGTGCATGCGTGTGTGTGTGTGTGTGTAGGGAGAGACTGGCGGTCCGATGGTTATTAAATAGGATTCCGTGTGGGTCCAGGCCGGTATTGTGAGCTTCGGTCTAGGTTGTGCCAAGGCTGACCTACCGGGAGTGTACACATGCGTTTCGGAGTATCAAAACTGGATCAACTCCCAAATCAGTACAGACCGTCCAGGCTTCATCACCATAACCAGCGGAAGCAGCAGCAGCAGAAGCCTTGGGAGTGTCCCTAGCCTCATCATGGGCCTCCTCACCCTCTCACTCTCCCTTCTCATGTCAACCTGACTCTTGCTCTGAACCTGTACCACTCTCATTGCAGCCTGGCTACTACTCTCTGCACAGCTTCCCAGCTACATAGTCTCAGGGATATAACAGGGAAGGGTTCACCACAGTAATAATGCTGTCTAACACTCAACATCATCATTCATATGGAGAGGTCCTTTTGAAAACATATACTGTTTGATTCATATTCATCCTTAAGACCTCATAGAAAATATATATTCCTGCCAACATTTTCTATGCAGGTTCACTGCAGTCACGATGCTATCTATCACATGTTCACCAGTTTTCTAATTCTCATCACTCGCTTCACTGCTATCACAAGTTCACCATCTTCATCAGTACTTCACAGTTATCATCCACCACTTCACAGACAATTGGTTGACCCGGATTTGATTCCTAAACCCCATGTTGCGGGTCTGTGTCACTTTGGATAAAAGCCGGTTAACTAAATGCCGGTTAGCTTTAACTTTAAGTTTCACCACTTCACAAATGTCATCGCTTGCCCTTTCGGGGTTCATTTCGTAGTTCGCTAAAGCCTCATTACACAATTGCGTGTCTAGCCTATCGTACTGCACAAAAACAGAGGTTCACCGGAGAAGAGTAACCATCCTGAACGAAAGTCTTTCTGGCACAAAGCCCATTACCCTCTCCTTTCTTGTAGTCACCAGCAGAGGTCAGCATGCTTACCAACTAAGCTCTAAGCTATTAGAATTAGACCAGGAAGTAGAATTGTTTGAGAACAGCATAGTTATGCAGTCTGGATAGAGCTCAGTGGTATTGCTATAATGTCACTAAGGCTATGTGATACACAACAGTAGCCTACTACTGATTTTTTTATAACTAGGCTATGGGTTGCAATGAATTACACCCAAAATAATGAAACAGTCATTAATACCTGTCTAAGTATGTAAACAATTCTTCAAGAGGGTTGATTACTGTGAAAAATTGGTTACAGGAAAAAAAATATGAATATGAATTCAACATTCCAAAAGGCACATATTTTGGAAACCTTTTGCAGCCTTTGGCTCGGATCCGAGGAAGAGGGGGGATGGGTCATCAGATTTCCTTACAGCACGGTGAGCTGCTGCAGTGATGAGGAAGAAATTAAGAACAAACATAATCATCTTAGGTGGCCCCTAACTTAAGCCTATATCCTATTTAACAGTCAAACATTAACACACCAGCACTTACTGTTACTGTCATGGCAAATGTGTGCTTTTGGTGACACAGTGCGTTGCTTTTGCGCAATAACATGAACAGTGTCACGAAGGGGAGAACAGGACATCCCCCTTTAACCATAACGTCAGAGTGGGCGTACCCATTCTACTCACAATCTCCACTATCTGTACGAGTTCCAGCATTTGACGTTTCGCATTTTGCGCACGCGTTCATCTTTACTCTCCAATACATGAATGCTGACTGAAAGGTGGATAAAGGGAGGATATATGGTAGTGTCAATGTTATTTCAGTGAATAAACTCAAAGTTTCTATTCTTATGGATGTGTTCACAGACGCTATCCGGTATGTGACGAGAAATAGGCGTTTATTATGATGTAAGTTTTTTGTGAAGATATCAAATTATTTTCGCATCGATGTGCTCATCCATCATGACTGCTTTGACTATTCAACTGGCAAATCCTTACAGTACGGTTGACCGAAGCTTGAATTAAATCGTTAGACTATACGTTGAATTGCTGTCCTTACTCTGAACTCTGTAATGTACAATGAGGAAGGCATTCATAAGACAAGTCAAACGGTTTCCGTGGGTAACCAATGTCACCCTCTATGGCTGCTTATTCGCCGGCGGAGACGTTGTGCATCAGTGGTTTTCCAGAAAAGAAGATATGGATTGGAAACACACAAGGAATGTCGCCATAGTGGCTTTCAGTTTTCACGGTAACGTCAACTTCTTTTGGATGAGGTTTTTGGAGCGACGATTCCCTGGCAAATCCGCAGGAATGGTGTTACGAAAACTTCTCTTGGATCAGACCACGGCGGCACCCTTAGCGACAAGCGTATTCTATACGGGTGAGTGTTGTGAGTTGGTTAGTTGAGTAGGCCAGAGGACACGGTCACGCAAGTTAAATGTTAACGCAGGGTACTTGTCACATTGTAACGTTTTGAACTTAGCGCTCACGTGTTGGCATTACCTAACAGAGGTCAAGAAGATGACACAATGGGACAGATAGATAGGCATTTCTAGGCTATGTTCTTATTTCCAAAAACAGCTGCACAGACTAATCTAAAAATATCCTCCTTTGCATTGCAGCCTGATGCTTTTTAAATGCAGCTGTCTGTCACTGTATTGTTCATGCTAGGTGTAAGTTTTCTAGAAGGAAAGGAAGATATACTCCAAGACTGGAGGGAGAAGTTCTTCAACACATACAAGGTAGGCTAAAACATGAATAGAATTGAAAAGTTCTTGACATACTCATAAAACTCACCGCCGTCATGAATTAAAGACTGACTGCATACACCCAACTGAGTTTTTATGTTCTATGTAACTTTAAATTTATATGATTCCTGTGTTTCTTTTTCAGACTGGTCTAATGTACTGGCCATTTGTGCAGGTAATGAACTGAACCGCAGACCACCCAAACAGACACTGATCTTGACAGATCACAGTCGACACTCCTAAAGTAATGTATATGCTGTGCTATTGATCCATGTTTAAAATAAAGGTTAACAAATGGATCGGTAGTGTCAAGTGTTACAAGAGGCCTGACAAGCCTGAAGTTCTACTTGACATCAAAGTGACAGATCCACCAATTAGTACAATTTGAGTGACCAGTTGATGGCTGGAATTTGTGTAAGATGTTGAAGGAAGGAATGCTCACCCAATTACAGGGCTTGTTTGACTGTTTGACATCTGGCAGGTTGTTTTGGGTAATTACCTGATGTTCTGTTTGTCCTTACTCTGACAAGATTGCTCTCACTTGGTTCTTGTTCTTGTCGCTTGCAGTTCCTGAATTTTGCGCTAGTGCCGCTGTACTTGCGAACAGCCTTTACTGGCTGCTGTGCATTCGTCTGGGCAACCTTCCTGTGCTTCTCGCAGCAGAGCGGGGACGGGACGGCCATGGCTGCCCTTGCCTGGATGCGAGGACCAGCTCCTGCATCAGACACATCACCACAGAGCATGGGAAACAACAAGTAACCATGGAAACACAGTGAAGAACAAGTGAACCTCACGGAGATGTATGTTTTGATGTGTGTGCATGTGTGTGTGGTTGTGTGACAGAGAAATAGAGCGAGACATTTTCTCCCAAAGAATTTCTGAGAGCACTGGGAATAACAGAGACCGAAAGACAGAAAGGTTGATTAAATTCCCATACACACTAAAAAAAAAATTTTTTGGTAGATGTTTTTTGGTAGATTTTGGTAGATCTGGTGAATATTGCACCTAAAGCTTATTACTTGAACATTGATCATTTAGAGTTCTACTGATGAAACTGCGCACATCATGCTGATAGGGCATATTTGGTCTTCCTGTTACTTAGAGCATGATTATTGCTCTTTTTTTAAACATACACACACACACGTGCAATTAGTAAATAATAAATTAATTTATGAATAACACTTGTATATAAATGTATTGTTGAGACGGCTTTCATCTTGCCTGATCTTATGCTAATGTGAGGTGAAGTGAAGGTGAATTGATATGAGATACCGTACCAAAAAAAGTAACTTGATTCATGCTTTGGTGTACTTTTTGTTCAGTTATTGTGCTTCCTTATGCTGTCATGTTATTGTGTCATAAAGAAGCCGGCCCCATTGATCTGGGCTGCCATATGCAGGGTTTCTTTGGGATCCTGGGCCTCCTGCTCCACACTGGAATCAATCATGGATAATAGAGGAGTCAGTGAACACTTATTTTGTCCAGAGAAACAGCTACAAGCCCGTGTGATCTAGCTAGCTTGTGGGCTGGTGACTGGTGAATGTGTGTGCACTGTATGTATAAGTGGGTAAATTAATGACTAATTGTAGTTTTAGCTAACTACATTGCACTTGGATGTTTTACAGAGAGTAGAGAAGCTGGAAACTTGATCGTTCTTGTACACACTTTGATATAAGTTAATGAGTAGAAATATTCACAATACTCAGCAGCATTCACAACTCAGGTCTCTTGTACTTGCCAAAACATGTTTTTTGGCACCATTGCAGTACATTGTTTGTAGATAAGTTGGTCCTTTTGGCTTAGACGCATAGTTTTACATTTCTACTTGCACTCTACTATCAGCTGCTTAGCATTGCTCATTGTCTCGCTCCATGTTGTTGCTGCTTAAAGCACTCTTAGTGATGTTTTCCATATGAATTATAAATGTAAGAACTAACAAAAAGAGCCTGATACACAAGGTGACATGATGCAAATTCTGTTCAATTAAAAAGTTTTTTTTTAATTAATTATAATTTTGTAAAGACCTGCAATGTATCTTAGCCATTTAGGGAATTTGCACAAACAACAGATTATGAACACTGTGTACATAAACGTATATGTATTTTCAAACGGTCAGTTTTCAAGGGATTGTGCAAACTTCTTAAGTACAATGTATTTTTCTCTAGAGTATTTATTCTGAATAATTAACTAATTTATTGGTCTACTAAAGTTGTGATTGCTGTGTAAATGTGTGGTGCTGAACTATATATAAATAAAGGTACAATAATAGCATCAGGTGTGTTTTTCTTTTGAAATAAATAGGAAGTGTTATGTAAGTCCGCGCAGGTTCAGACAGTGTTAGCAGGTCAATGTGAATGTAGGTGCACACAATTCGTATGGACTAAGGCAGGCTATTGTGAATCCGTATTTCACTTCGTCTGGAAACAGCAAACACTTCGGATGAATAGCTGATGACATGCTAAACAAGTAGGCCTAACTTGGTAATCACGTTAGTGATAGTAGCTTACGGCTGGCAAGGTTATGATTGTACAAACATACCTTGAAATGCACGCGTAGACCAGTTAAATTGTGCACTGTAGATACATCAAAAAACAAGTTATGGTTACGTCGCAACACTCCGTCCATATTGCCTTGTTTTCCTAACGTTTGCTCTGCTCCTCCTGTGTAACATACCGTTGTGCGCATGCCCGCTGCATCTCCAACATCCCAGACGTCAAAGAAGCCGTGTTTCTTACAAGGGAAGATGATCATCAACCCAGTTCGGTGGAGCGCACTGAAGGCAGGTTTCGCATGAACGGTACACAGGAATAAACTGAAAGCTCCCGAGACCAAACCCAAAGAACTGAACTGAGATTTTCCCCCCAATAGTTTGGGTTTACAGACATGTCTTTAACCGCTATGGAATTAAAAAAATCTATTTCTGACTCGGACAGAGCGTTGAAGAGCTACGGCGCAGTGCAAGACACTGACTGGAACACGGATAAAGGTGAGGGTCATCTGTTTTTTTTTCAAATCTGACGGGTTTAATGGTTTTAGCGACATGGTCATTTAAATACATTAGCTTCTCCCTCTAACTTATGCTATAGCCTGGAAGTGTGCATTGGAAGCTCCCTGGAAAACACCCTCTGTTATTCTCTTTTGTCCGGTAAATTATTTATCCTACTGCGTGGGATTGTTTCCATTATATTAGACATGCTATATCAATCTGTTAGTGATCCAGTGATAAATTTAGCCCAACACTTAACCTCACCATGGCCGTAGGCTTTCAATCAGGTAGCCTATTTCTGGAAGAAATAGATCATACTGTCTCCATTAAAAAAAAGATAGAAAAACCAGTGGTGTGCAGGGACGGCTTGTGTTCACCAGTCATGCACAAAGGACCAGAGAGCAAATCTAGCACGGAGTTTGGAAACGGGGTTCCCGAAAGATATCTGAAAGGTATAATAAGTATGTTGCCTCATCACAGAAGTGAAGCATGTACACATTAGGTTGTTGACAGCTGTCAACTAGAACTGTCAAGAACCTTCATCCTGGCAGCCAGTGGAGAAACAATTGAAGGTTCTCTTGAAATCTTCATTGTACAATCCTTGTCCATATTATTTGGTAGCAACAATTAGTGTTTGTTATATTTTTAGGATACATACCTCAACTTTCTCTGATTGTGGCTTCATAAACTTGAATATTTTATCTGTAATGAATCCTCTATTACAGTAAATATAATATCATTGGCATGTGGACCAAAAGCAAACCATTGGCAATCGAAGACATGGATAGCCTTACTGATTTAAAATAATTTGAAGTTGAGACACTGAGGAAATTTTAGTGCTATGGAAAATATTGCAAACTTAATAATCTGGATAGCACCTTTGGTTTTTGTACTGCAAATGGCCAGTCATCAGTGTATGAATGGGAAAACTTCAATGGAAGACACACTGGAGAAGTATGGTTGTGGGAAGGTTATGTGGAGAAACCTTAGAAACCATGTTCTGGGGATGGCATATTGCATTCTTTTCAAAAGAGATTAACTACAGAATTAAAGATCAGATTAATTACAATTAATTCTGATGTTCCGTATGGATAGGAGTGAGTGCCAATATTTTTACCCTCTCTCTCTCTCTCTTCTCTCCTCTCACTCACTCATTCTCACTCACACACAGCAACACACCTAATACATCACATCATGCATTTGAATGCCACATACAAATACACAAATACATACAAACCTTACCTAATAGCTTCATATAGTAGTGTACAATAGTGATTGCCTTGCATGATGATATGTTATACAGCAATCATACAAAGCAATTGGTCACACACTTGTGTTTGTTGCACAGATTTAAGTCCAATTGCAACTTCATGGCCACCTAATGCTTCATACTTCTGTGAGGTTGCTCCCTAAACACTGCCTGCATCCTAATTGTTTGCTCAGATCCAGCTGAGAAGCACCTCTGTTAGTTTTTGGTTTGTCTGCAGTTGCATTGATTTAGCTTGTGTTTATTTATTTTTTCTTCTACTGTGCATTTTCATCGTATATATATATATCTATATTTTTAACAAATAATAACAGACCTTTCCTTAAAATGGGGTAACTTTTGTTTATGGGCAGAGTGTATGTGTTCTACTGAGTCCACAGTTTCTTTATTGAATCGCACTGTAGAAAAACAGCTCCTGCTCGGGAAGAGAGGCGGCTTTAAAGCTGCTGCTCTGTGTGGATTTCATTATTAAAGACTTGGCTAAAAGCCAACTGGATCCTTCGGTCTAGTCACACCAGCCCGGAGTGGGCAGGGAGAGGGATGGCATAAATATATGTTTAGTGTGTGTTGTGTGTGTGTGTGTGTGTGTGTGTGTGTATGTGTGTGTGTGAGAGAAGGAGAGATAGAGTCTGAGTGAGGTATGAGACAGAGACAGTCTGGCAGATAAACAAGAAAGAGAAAAAGAGAGCATAAATGAGAGTGAGAGAAAGAGAGAGAGAACACAGACAGACTGGTCTGGTATGGTTTCATGATTTTGAAACAGTGCAGCACTGGACACTGGACTCAGGTAGCGCACTCTGTAGACTAACACTCCTACTTACCCTTAAGACTTCCACCCCTCACTCACACACTCTATGACTACAGAGTAGGCAGGCAGTTCATATGTTATCCACACATCATTTACTGCCAGCTCGACGTTAACTTCACAGAGACAGGAAGCAAACAAAGCACAGTTAGGACAAATTTGTTTGTGGGCATTTGAATGCAATTGAATGCTATTTAAAATCAACAGTCATCTATCTGTTCTGATTACATCTAAGGCCGTGGTGGAGAAACTACGGCCTGGGGGCAAATTGCAACCCTCTGCTCCCTTTCATGCGGCCTACCATGATTTATTGTAGCATGTTGTTACATTAATCTAATATTATACGGTACATCCATCGCACATCATAGTTTCAGTACTGGTGTGACATGTTTGTCAATAGTATCATTTAACAGTGTAGCATTAGACGCCCTGCAGGTTTTCTGATCTAAAATGAAGATGCCTTTTCACTTGCCTTCTCACAGTGCTTCTAATTTTGCACTGGCCTTTGGTAGCTTAGATTTGTGCGTGGCCAAACCTGATATAATGGTTATCTTGTCATACAATTTTGGTTGTGCTAATGCTACGTTAGTGTTTTCTGACTCATCCTGCGGTGATGGAGAACTGTTTGTGTGTGTGTGTGTGTGTGTGTGTGTGTGTGTGTGTGTGTGTGTGTGCGTGCACACTAAGAGCGTTAGGGCAAGGAATACCAGTCAGAAGTGATGTTCACCCTCCCTCTCTGCTCTCTCTGGGAAGTGTTGGTCTGGAGTGTCCCATCAGTTAGTGCTGACTGGTCGGACACGGCAGAACAGGACAGGAGACATCTGAGCTCTCCAGCCGCTTGGCTCAGTTGACAGGAATGGAGGAGACGTGATGACTCTCTCCATTTCTCTCTCCTTTTCTCTCTGTCACACACACACACACACACACACACACACACACTCACACACACACACTCATACTCTCTCTCACACACACACACACACTCACACACACTCATACTCACACTCACACACACACACAGACACACTCACACTCACACACAGACACACACACACACACTCACACACACACACACTCATGCTCACACACAGACACACACAGGCACACAAACAGACACACACACACACTCACACCCACACACAGACACATACACACACATACACCCACACACACAGCAGCTGCGGGCTGGCAGTCATCTTTAGTTATGCGTCAAAGTGTTCACCTGTAACCTTGCCCTCTGACTTTCTGCCTTCAGCTCAGAATAACACACTCTAATCCTGTATGGATGGAAATGTTCTCATGTGTTTTACAAAGGTTTTTGTGCTTGCTATATTACCTTTACTGGCCTCAATGTTAACATAGCACATTATTAGTAATAGTATGAGTAAACTGTAAAGAACGTAGTGCTTGTTTGGATATGTCATCATCATTGTGGTTTAAACTAAATCTTATCAGTACTTCTAAGACCAGGCCACTTAGATATGCTGCCACTTTCAGTGACAAAAAGGCAATTGTTTAGCACCAGTCGTTGTGTTTATGTTCCTGGCTCCATTGTTTAAGGTGCAGTGGGGCAGTGCTTATCTTGTCCTTTGGGTCACTGGAGCAGAACATTTATAACTGCCTATTGTGAGTGTAGAAATGGCCGTCATGTCTCGTTGCAGTAAAATGACACGGGATAACTCAGTGTTTTGATGCTCTGCTCTCACCAGGGAGATATAGAGCTGGGCTCACGGATACTCTGCTGGCTTTCTTCCCTCCTCCTTTAATTGTGTGAGTCTATAAATTTCTCTGCACTGTTGTTCCCTAGACTCCTATTTGCATAGCTACAGGCCCAATCTGTTTGTCTTAGTCAGCCAATGCTGACGCGGAATTGATGAGGCTTTTTGTTGTTGTTGTTGTTGTTGTTGTTTTGCCGAGTTTAGTACCTCCTTCCTGTTTCAAAGACTTAAAGATGAAAGGTGCTTAGAACTGTCAAAGAGAGAACACTGGGAAAGACTGCACTTTCTAAAGGTTCTCCTTCAGGCATGGTGTTTATATTTGTGTATTTCATAACTATAGATACAGTGAGAAGAACAAATGAACAAAAGCTTCACAAGAATAAGCTTAATGGTGTTGCCAGTGGCTCTGAGAGTATGTTTTAAGGACACAGCCAGTCTATTTATGGATCAGGCGTATTTTGCATCTTGATTTGTGTCATTAAATCAAGGCCATTACTTATTGAGTCTTCTGAGCAAACTTGTGTATAAAGTGCATCATAAAGGCTTGGCTGTGTTTCAAAACAAACCTCCATTATTGAGAGGTGTGCAGAAAGCAGGTTGGCAGAAATCTGTCCCCATGCGTGTCCATGGAGGCAGTGCCAGCAGTAACTCCTGTGTGAAAGGCCAGAGTCACATGTCTTCAGCAGAGCTTCCGTTTAGTCAGGCTGCCAACTCAAGCAATCACACCCTTGTCTGGATAAACTGAAACCCGTTTGCAGCTGTCTGGGAGCCGAGAGAGAAGGAGAACTGAGCTTTATTTCTTTCTCCTTGAAATTCCCATGAAACTGTCTCATTTATCTTGGGCATGAGGGTTTTTTTGCGACTATCCAGGAATAGGAAACACAGTGTGTTTGGGTGGTGTTTTCCTTGTGATCACAGGTTCTTTTGCATTATGGAGAAATGGACCCTGTTACCATCACTTTTTGTTTCAATTAATCATGTTTTAAAACTGTTGTGATACTGTGATACTGTGATACTCTTTTCTCATTCTCCACTGAGATCAAGAGTATTAGAGCACTAGTTTTGCAATAGCATATTACAATTCATGGTTTATTCACCTTAACAGCTACATGCAAACATTACATATTATATAACATAATCTAAAATCCATCCTAATGTACTGTACAACACTGAATGAAGTAGTCATGAAGCTAGAATGTATGTACCGTATAGCTTCGACTACACAGCATCTGAACTCTCCCGAAGAAACAGCTTATAAAGCTGTGTACAGTGACATAAACCTCCATCCATATCCTGCAATAAATTTCCTTTATATGTGATATTTTGCAGGAACAGCTTTATATAGTCCTTAATCCTGAGTTTTAGCCATTTGACAAGCACATTTATATAGTCCTTAATCCTGATTCTTAGCCATTTGACAAGCATATTTGAGTGAGTGAGGGTGTGTCTGTCATCGGCGCTGTGCTCTCCATACACTGGGCAGCAGGTGCAGCCTGTGAGGCTGTGTTCAGTGACAGATAAAAACTGCCTTCACATGTCCTCTGTCTTCTCTTCGTCCCACAGGCCATGGGGACGTGTCCATGGTGGACAGCAGCATGTCCCCAGACGAGATCGAGGTGGAGATGGCACGCATCCAACGCCTCCGGGAGGTCCTGGTTCGCCGCGAGTCCGAGCTGCGTTTCATGTGAGTCACCCCATCCATCCCCTCCCCTCCCCTTCGCACCCCACCCACCCGCCTGCAATAGCAACACCGTCGCTGCCCACGTCACCACGGCAACACCAGCCACGTCACCCATTTAAGTGCTTTGCCATGATGCCTTCTCTCCCCAGGGCGTTAAGCAGGAATTTACACATGTACATACACACCCACCCACACACACACACACACACACACACACACACACACACAAACAGACATTCTACAAATACTACATACTACAAATACTACATACTAGAAATGCCTATATATTAAGTCTTTGCTCCTCAGGAGGGAGACTAAGTTGGATTCTCACTGACCAGTCTGGAGTCAGTAGAGACGACATAAAAATGTCAGGGGTGGAGATGAAGCATGTGGTGACATTTGTGTTGTGTTGCCTGGTGGTGAGAGGCAAACTGTTATGGAAGTTACGCACACACACACACACACCACACACACACACACACACACACACACACACACACACAAACTCAGAGACACATACATGTGGGCACTTACATGTGCACCTGCACATACACACAATATACACACCTGCTCAGACAGACACACACACACACACACACACACACACACGCAAACACACACACATACATGGACATGCACACACACAGCAAACAGATGGAGAGACAGAATGCAGAAGCTGCTGGAAGCAATAATTGGGTACACGAACAAGGAAGAGAGAGGGAGAGAGAGAGAGGGGGGGACATAGAAGGGGAGGGGAACGATAAAGAGAGAGGAGGTGGGAGAGTGTGGATGAGTCATCAGCTGATTTATTGTACTGAGGATTAAGTCCCTTGGTGGCTGTCACTGCAGAGCATAGACAGGAAGAGGAGGAGGAGGAGGGGTGTGTGGAAGGGGGGAGCGAGGGAGGGAGCACTGGACCCAGAGGCTCCAGTGAGCTCCGAACAAGGACTGACAGGCGACATGTCTCCCTCTTGACAGTGGGTGATTCATCCCCCTTCACCTGGTGGCCTGGCGCCGTTTAATAAGCAGATGAAGAAGCAGTAGCATCTGGGAACCTTCATTTCCTCCTGTCTATTTATAACTGACTGAACAGGGAAATACAGAAATTTGCACAAAGCTGAACTTTAACATAACATGCCCAGGATTACTGATTTAGCTTTGCCTTGTTTGCGTAAATGGCACGCCGCTCTTCAGATGTGTGTGTGGAGACATTAGGTCAGGTGCTCAGTAGCCAAAAAAAGACTCTCGAGTGTCAGGATCAGTAGAGTTTCTCAGTGGAAGATGAATTAAGACACATGTCAACTGTTGTAATTTAGTGCTCGGGGGAAATGAACGCAAGACTCAACAGATAAGACATGAAGATATGAAATGAAGACATGCCTTGAGCCTTGTGAATATGGAGAGTGGCTTTAAGATCAGAATTAGACACTAAATTCTCAGGGGTCTGGCATTTGACTCAGTGTCGCTTGCTATCTTGTTATTTTAGTAACGTTTGTGTGATGTCCAAAAAACATAGGGAAGACAAGAACACCAGTTCCAGTGTAACCAAGGTTTGCTAACGTTCTACACGCACAGCTAGGCTAACTGGCATCTGTTACACACACACACAAACACAAACACACACACACAGACACACACAGACACACAGACTCGCACACATGCACACATACCCACATACACACACACACACACACACACACACACACACACACACACACGCACACACCGCTAAGGTAGCTGATATCCATTACACCCTCATAGAAAGGTTGGCTGGGATTGCATAAATAATATGTGGGGACTTACTCTATGTTTTCAATAGAACTCCATAAGGGATGTCTGTCATTCCTACTGATTAAGCCTAAGCCATATGCACTACCTGTCCTGGATTTCTCTCTGCTGTCCTCTTCTATCTCTGTCTCTGGTTACACTTGTACACTGGTAGACAACTTACTATTCTATTCTACACTCTCTTCCTCTAAAGTAGTATTTATTGTTACTTAGGGTGACCAGACATTCCAATTTGACCAGGACAATCCCGCTTCTGACCTGAGTCCAAAGACTGTGAATGTATGTGCATGTCTGTACTTTATTGGGTCCTGAAAAAAATGCCTGATTTCCCTATGGTTATACAGTATTTCTTATGATGCCTACAGCATTTTGCACTACAGTGTTATAGTATATAATGCTTTCTAATATGATTTTATGACTTTTCGAATTTATTATAATGTACACACGTGAGTGATGGAAGACACACAGTTGATTTTTGTTTACATTGTGGTCATTTCATGCAACAAATGCATCACATTATTGCTAAAAACTGATTTTCCATGCGTGGCCTAGATGCAAGATTTGCCGCTGTGAAAAAGCTACCACGCTACATGGCCCAAAATATAACTAAACGAATGAAAAGCTATCAGATTCAGAAAATAGCTCCACTCCAGTCACTCTACTCAGATGTGTAGTTAAACTAGTAGCTTCACTACTTGTACAGCCCAACACTGTATACAGCACAGTGGACTCTACTCAAAGTAGGAAACGAAACCCTTCTCTGAGATAGAGATGTCAGTTGTCATAACTACAGCAGAAATAAGACAGGCAAAGCTGACAAGACACGCTGACAGACGACTTTTTATTGAACCTGAAATCTTTTTGTGGTTGTTTGTCTGTCATCGTTGCAGGATGGATGACATTCAGCTGTGCAAAGACATCATGGGCCTGAAGCAGGAGCTGAGGAAGATTGTGACAGTGCCAGGTAAGCTCACCACCACTCTGCCAATTCAACCCCGCCCCCCCCTCCCCAAAAGCCATGGGAAGAACGCAGGCATCAAAGCCAGATGCTTTGTCAGAAGTATTAAGATTTAATCATGCTCCAAGCCATAGACAGATAGACTCTTTCAAGTGCACACATCTATCCGTGGAAAATTCCTCCTTCCTCTCTCCCCTCTCCGGTGATTGAGGAACTGAAATACACTGAGCTGCAGCAGAGCAATTCTCAGGCCTGAGAACAGCAAGTAGAACCAAATCCTCTGTCCGATCCTCCTCACCATCATCACCAGTGCAAACCACATATTAAAAGCCATGATGCACTCAAAGCTGTTAACGCTGTAATTTCAGCTGCAGTCTTTGCCGTAGAGAGTATCCATTGCCCCCCCCCCCTTTAACACATGAACCACAGCTCCTCTGGAGGCCAGCCCATGCCAGTTACACTAGCTGCTGATCTCAGGTCAGCATGCTGGCAGGCACCGAGGGGAGAGAAGGAAAGGCCCAGGAAGAATTAAGAGTGTCTACATATCCGTATCAGTATTTGGGAGATGGCAGCAGCAGCACTGGGCCTGTGGTGATGTATGTGTGTGTGTGTGTGCGTGTGTGTGTGTGTGTGTGTGTCGACAGACTGAGTGGGTAGATGCTTCTACTGGCTGGGAGGGCAGCCAAGATGAGTTCTACCTGCAGTGGAACTCAGGAGAGAGATAGATTCACACAATAGGTAGTGGATTTAAAAAAGTAAGAAATGAAAGTACTGCTTATCCACAGAGGAAGTGCAGCAGCAGGAAGATTCTCTATCATACCTACAGAAGAAAGCTGTGATTTTAATGACTTTATATGAGTGTCTGGAATGTATTCTTGTTTCATAATAAACATAGCAATATATATATATATATATTCATTTTCATCACTATGCTGTAGTTGCTAAACTGTGGCTAGTTGCTATAGTTACTATAGATATTAATAATTATCTGGACATCCATTGGTGCCATGTGGAAACATGAGCACTGCATCATCATATTCTCTAGTACTGTATCAGTCTAGCTTCAGTATTATGAAGCATTTTGTGTCCCTGCAGTGTTCCACATCCTGGTTGTGTTTTATGCTATGAGCGAATCAGAGGCCAGAGACCAGAGAGCTGAAGTTGCAGACCCCTGGAGCATCAGCTCTGACCTAGTTTGACTGACTCTCCCCAAATGACTGTGACACTGGGATTTATGTGTTTGCCTGTGAGCCCCAGGTGATATTGTATCGCTATGCCCCTTTGAGAGCAAGTCCGTCAGGAGGAGCCGAGAGGCTTTCACTGTCTTTTAAAGGGATAAAAAGCTGAGAGGGCACTTCTATCCGCTGCTTGGTGTTGGTAACATAGCTAGCCATTTCACAGACTGCTTAGTAGACTCCTTTTGTGTGTGAATGTGTGTGCGTGTGTGTCTGTGTGTGTGTGTGTGTGTGTGTGTGTGAGAGAGAGAGAGAGAGAAGGTCAAGGGAATAAAGAACAACAATAGTAAACATTCCTAGTGCAATCAGATAGATGCAAGCTCATGAATCCAGAAATAAAGTCTATGGAGATGACCTTGCAGAAAACAAAACAGCTCTTGACAATGTTTGCTGACTGCATCTGTCATAAAGACATTTATCAAATATTTCTGTTTCTACACCCACATCCACCTTCCACAGAAACAGTGGAAGGTCATACTGCAGATAACAGATATCTGATACCGACCTCAGGGAAGACATAACAGTAATGGTCATCAGTTGTAATGGGTATGCTAATGACCTAATAGGCTACAATACCTTGATGAGAATGAGTCTCTGCAGACCATAATGACTGCAGTGTAGCCCAGACATACTGTCTCAGTATAAAATAAACACTGCTATAGGTATGTTAATCCTCATACATATATATATATATATATATATATATATATATTTGAGTTGCACAGGTTTGATTGTTACTGTGCTGTATCTACTGGAGTTGGTTGAGCATGCTCTCTGAGCTTTTAATGAAAGAGAATACTTAACAGCCTGACTCTCTGGTGCTGTGCCCTCCTGGGCTTTGCCAACCTGATTAAAACATTCATGTAGTCTGCCCGGCCGTAAAGCTCGTGCCGCTCGGAGATGGAATTAAGTTAAACACTCCCATCGGCTACATCTGCAGCTCTCCCCCCGCCAAACACCCACCACAATATATCAACGTTAGCCAATCCAATTAGGAGACATCGTGCTCCCATCTAGCTTGAATAAAAGTCAGTCTTATGTAGTGTACACACATGGCAGTCCTTTCTCCGAGATTGTTTTTTTTTTTTTCTGTTTCACGTGCATTCATCTTCATAGCAGACTGATGTATCTGCTTTGGGTTTATGAGGACAAAACTGAAGCACTTAGGATCTCCTCCACCACACTGAATCATTTGCTGTCAAATACGACACGTACTGTCTATATGCCCTGCAGTAATGTTTATGTGGCTAATATGTTTACACAAATAAATATTGTATTATAAAAAATAAACATACTGTATTATGAAATTAATGTAACTACAGTTAGCCACTTCATTCTAATTGCTAGTAATATGTTATAAGTTGGTCCTCCTGTTTGAGTTCTAAAGGCTTCCACTCTTCGGGAAGAATTTCCACAACAGTTTCAGAGCAACTGTGGAAATTTCTCCCATTTGTTCGGAATATTTCTGTCAGGCACTAATGTTGGAAAAGAAGGCCTGGATCACAATCTCCTATCTAGTTTTCATTCTAAAGGCATCAGCAAGAAGGTATTAGCCTAACGTGACCAGACCTCTTGAGTTGAAAATCATGGACATTTCCCTGAATTTCTCTTGGGAATCAGGGCCATTCTTATTTCCACAGTAAAATATCATTAAAATAAAATAAGTGATGTTTTAGCTTGAAAACTGGGGACAACGTGGGTTTTCCTGTTTTTTACTGGGGACAGACTACCAAAATCAGGGACTGTCCTCAGAAATCGGGGTGGTCTGGTCACTCTACATTAGCCATATTGGTATCTTTTGTGAGTCAATCAAGTCTTACCAAAGCCTCCCATTGAGTGAAGCCTGATAGACCAGCATGCCTCTCCATGTGTCATGTGATCCCTGTAGAGAAGGACAAGACCAAGAAGCACCGACAGAAAGAAGAGGAGTTGATCCAGAAGATCCATAAACTAGTGCAGAAGAGGGACTTCCTGGTGGATGACGCGGAAGTGGAAAGATTGCGGTGAGACATGCTCCAGAGGGGGGAAAGATGGGGGTGATTTGTAATGTGGCCATAACTCTGAGGCATGGTGGTGGTGGTGGTGGTGGTGGTGGTGGGCACCCCGCCACCCTGTGATAGATATGAGGGATTAATCCAGAGTAAACTGGTGCAAATGGATCACCCCATCCACAACCAAAACAAACTGTATTACTGTAAACTAGGCAAAGCGTGACCTGTCACCATTTACTATAAACACCCCTGGTGCAAATAGCATCTGCTTTCTTAGAATTAAGATTCTTAGAAGACAGGATTCTGTTTCTTTCTTAGACATTTCTTTGAAGTGTTCTGTGTTCATAAAAATTCTTCATGTTTCTAAATGTAGAAAGACTAAAGACAATCCAATAATGATTAAAAAAACATTTAACTAGTGAATCCCTTGTGTTCGTTTAGCTCCTTAGACTGTAACTAGCAACTCTACTTCTCTATCAGAGAAGGTAAAGCCTCAGGCTGGCTTTTTTCAAGCGCTGACAGTCCTATTGGTGCTTCATTCTATTTCTGGGTAAAACTGATGACTATGCAAGCGCCCTCTCAGGGAGCTATAGCCAGCGTCCAGTAAGAGTCATTGATTGGAGCGGAACAGGTTTATGTAATGGCCTCCAGTAAAAGCTCAGACTAATGACTTCGTCTCGCAGGATTGGTGGCTCACAGATCACAGGTGAAGCTCCCCATTAAACAGCCCACTGGCAGCTCTGCTGTCGCTAACGATATTTATGTCTTTGTTCATATTTATTTTACGCTTTGACAACCTCCACGGTCCCCTCCGGAGCCGCTAGAACAGCTCTGTGGGAGTATTAGGGAGGCGGGGGAGGGGAAAAACAGTGGTGATTATCTTGCTTGTCTGGTGTGTGTGTGTGTGTGTATGTATGGGGGTGGAGGGACTCTTCCAGATACTGTGGCCTTGGTCTCAGCCTAAGGCCAGGATGTTGTGAGTCATCCTCCTCTCTTCTTTCTCAACCCCCCCCCCCCCCCCCCTTGGCGGCCATAGAGAGCAGGAGGAGGACAAGGAGATGGCTGACTTCCTCCGACTCAAGCTCATGCCCCTGGAGAAGCTCGCCAAAGTGGCAGAGGGTGAGTACCCATGCTGCCGCCTGCTGCACCCCTGCCTCCCAACCAAGCCGAGGAATCATGCTTTTTTGAATCATGCATCATGAAGAAGAGGGGAGGAGAAGAGAGCCAAATTATGAACCCGACTTCAAAGAAGTCACTCCCCCTCCAGTACTGTCTCAGTAGCTGCCTATGAAGATGCCATCAACAGTCATGGAATTTTCTGATGGCTTGATAAAGGCCTGAATGCCTTTGCCTTTTCATTGCAGCCACAAGATCATTCAATTCTTGATTGATCCTAAAAAAAACTTGTTTAGGGATAGTTGAGGGAAATTCTATCTGTATTCAGGGAACAATTTATGGAGGAAAGAAAATGGCGGACACTTTCAGCATAGGTGCAGAGGGAATAAAATAAGTGTTGTCTACAGATGAGGTTTGAGTGAAACAAAATTTTACTGATGTGAGACAATCAGGAAGATCAGTGTTATTAAAGTTCTGTTACCTTTGTATGTTCTGCCGCAGGTTCTACCAAGCCCAAAGAACCGTCCCAGAACCTCCCCCCAACAAGCCCTCTGTCGTCAAGTCCAGCGTCGCCATCATCAAGGACTGCTGCGGTGCCACCCAGTGTGCCATCATGTAACAAAACGTCCACACCCCCACCTAACCAACCTCCACCCCTTCCCCCTCACAAAGCCCTCTTTCCAGCAATCAGACCCTCACATAACCTCAACCCACCTCCCCCCCAATCTGAGAAACCCGGGTGCTGAATAATCCTGCCAATGTGACAGAAATTAGGCGTCCGGGGATAGGACCATCGTTGGTTTCCGAGGCTGCAAGGGAAATGTTTATCTGATTGAGCAGCGTTGCTGTCGCTTATTGAACACTAATGGACTGAGACATCCGCCCGCCTTGGTTTTAGCCTGTCGGATCCGACACGCCGACAGTTGTCACATTAACATTCAATTAGCCAATCAATGATGTGTGGATAAGGCATTTGTTAGCATACTCCCCACAAAGCACTCCCTAGGTAACTTGTTCTGCCACCATCCTATAGGACGCACAGTTGGCTATGTTTGGTTTATATAACTGTAGTGTTACAGGCCTCAGCAGTTTTGAGACAAGAGTTTGGCTGAAAGTGCACAGTAGTTGTACTCATTTTCACCTGAGACTTCATGTGGTGATATTGATTCTTGTATTCTTTCTTTTGAAGCATTGCAGCATTTAGGGTACATACACAAAGGCAACACATTCTCTACTGTGCCTTCTTTCAGTTTGATTATTTTGTTGCACATCTGGTGGCGGGATGTGAAGAACTTTACAAGTCTGCCTTTAAATCAAATCATGTGATGTGACTGGCTGACAGAAGGCCTTTTCACCACAATTGCTTGCCACAAAAGCAACTTCTGGAATGGGCCTTGGTTTCCTCTGTTGAATCCTATCCTCAAATCAGAATGATCTGTGCAAATTTTGTCACATTCACAATTGCCAAGCACAAACACCTTGATGCTTTCACACGTACATACGCACCCAGGTTTCTCACTCCAGAGGTGAGTTGAAGGGCGTAAATTTTTTTTCCCTCCACCATGTAGTTGAATAAGTATACACTCACAAATATCCCCCACATTGTAACCCTTTAATGGAAACAGATCTCTGATCAAGGGCCAGTCTTGCATTGTGAATCCTGACAAGCCTGGCTGATCACTATGAGATGTGTTACACTGAGACCCCCCCCCCCCTCTGAGGTATTGAGGGCCTCTGGATCAGTAAACTACTGTACCTCTCCTGCATCATGCAAAGACCCCCCCATCCCTTTAATTAATTTCATATGCAAACCCATGAACAGAATATGCATTGATTATTGATTTTACATTTAGTTACCGTCTCATTTACAATTAATGTGTCAACATTGTTAGTATACTCACTGGAACTCTTTTTGCAAACAAAAAACAAAAAAAATCTGAAATGTAATGCAAAGATGAATGCAATTCCTGTAAATACTTCTCTGAATAAGCTCTGAAAACACCAATGGGTGGCATCTCCCTCCCTGTAGATAGTGATAGAGGCTAGTGATTAATTGCCAAACTAACGAGATCTGGTAGTTATTTGCTGCTCTCCTCTCAACTGTTCCTCACTAAGTGTTTGTGTATTAATCTCTCTTTGGGCCTTTTGCTATAGATCACATCCGGTACTTACACACAGAAATGTGCTGATCCATCTCCATGTCTGTAAATAGATGTTTCAATAAAAAAGGCATCTTTCTGGACTTGAGTGCTACCGTTGCCTTAATAACATGAGTCATTTAATTTTACCATTGAGCCAACATGGTTGTTAGTATTCATAAACCACCACGATGAGACTAGGGTGTTTTAGCAAACACATCAGCAAAATCAGGCAATTTAATAAAATAGGTTTTGATATACTGTGAACTCCATGCCTGCATTAAACACTAAAAAGGGGTACAATCTTCTCTGCAAACTGAATATGTATAACATTATACACTTGATATAAGACTCAGATCAAAGCAGAAGACCAGTTATTTCTTACTGCAACTAAAAGATTTTTCCCCCTGGATTTATAACCTGATTTAGTGATACAAGCAAGATTTTAATGTGCTACAGCGTTCCTTAGCAATTCACCAGGCAGTACCTGAAGCATAGGACACTTCTCCACTGATAGGACCAGAATATTTCTAATAGCTCAGTGTCACACACAAAAAGGTTGTCAACATTTAAATAAGCCCCGGAAGGAACAAATAAATAAATAACAAAAACACACACACACACACAACTACAGAAGGTGATTGTATGCTTTATTCACTGGCTTTTTTTGGTCCCTTCAAAACAAATGTAAGAACAGAAACAGGGCTGCCAACGGGGGGTTCAACTCAATTCAGTAGAAGACGAGATGGTACAATTCAGTAGAAGACAAGGGGGAATGAAAAATGAATTTTAATGCAAAATTTCCAGCCCTCACCAACAGAACTCTGGGTTCCCAATGAATACAGAAGTAATGGCCGTGCAGCCTCTGCCAGGAGCATGGTCTTGGGCACTCACCACAGTGGGACTTGAAGAGCTACTTAAAACACTGAAGCACTGATGTTCACACCTTTTCACAAACAAATTAACAAAACAGAATACTTAAATTTGCCTTGGGCCTAAAAAAATAAGCACAAGGGTGACTACTTTGGCCTTGGGCAACAGTTACTAAAAATGACAGAAGTAGTTTGTTCCCCAAACGAGGGGACAAATGAGCAATTTCGTTAAACAAATTATGAACCCACAGGCAATCTCCACTAGGTGATGATGGATTCAAAACTTAACACTGAATAAGATCAACGTCATACTCTACGGCCCAGGTAAACAAACAGGGTTCATTTTCCACCTATAGTTCACTGACATCGCTACATTAACAAGTGTAGATCACTCAAAACTATGCAGACATGCATAGATCAAAGAAAACAACATTGCACTGCATAGGGTGGCAATAAACAAGACTGCGTCTTTGGAGTTGGTCAAAACTATGCAGGGGCGTTTTCTGCGTTTTAAGAAAACTATAAAGAAACACTTCATTACGGAGCACCATTTAGAACAGCGTTAAGCTATAACAGGGTCGTAACTTATGATCTATTTGACCAAAATAAATCTTGGGGCTTTGACAATGCATTAGGTGACAAAAAAAATACTCTTAAAATTTTTGTTGCATTAGCGTTTGCACGAGATGATCTATGCAGAACTGCCCAAAAATCATGAATGAAACGTGTATATATAGAACTGCAAAACTGGACTGTTGTCAAAAAAATAAATAAATACAAACACATGGCCACTGCATCATCTGCAAGACTAGAGTCTATCCCAGTCAAGTTTCTCATCTGTGCCATCTCACGATTCATCTCTAAATCACTGGAACGTAAAAATTCTACAGGTTTGTCTGTGCCATTCAACTACACATGGTCCTCTCGATTTTAACTAGCCTGACCAGTCAGTCCAAACTGACCTGGGGGACAAGCATCCTCCAGAACACTCAGGAGCTCCTCTACAGGCTCCAACTACCCTCTACAGACATTTTCTAAAATGAAAACCTCACACTAGTGCAACTATACTACTGACTACCCCTGTCAGACAGACGCTGGCGATCATCTCCGATAGCTGGCTCGCATGCTCATCCTCCCCAATGGTGCCCTGGCTGATACAAGCCATTGTAAGAGCCAGGCCGTCCCCACAGTTCCCCAGCAGGCCTCTGTGTGTCCCGCTGAGGGTTTGGGGGCCCCCGGGGGCCCCACTGGTCTTCAGGCTCGAGCCACTTCAGTTTGGTCCCGCCATGCCGTCAAGGGGCGTATGACAACCAAGGCCTGACATTATATCCAAGGCCTAAAACTGGCCTCTATGGATATGAATAAACCTCCTCAACACCATACATTTAGGGAAAAAAACACAACAGGGATGCAAAGACACAAAAGAAAATTCAAGACACAGGGCTGCAAGGGCTTTAACCTTGGCATTCCACAAGATGACAGCTGCACGAGACAACCGGCACTCCCGTTTACGTCATCTGTGGATCAGTGCTACGCAGAACAAGGGGAACAAAAAAACTAACAAAAAAGGAAAACAAAAAACAACACCACAATCTACACACGCAATTATCTACTCATAACAACTTCGTACCCCAAGTGCAGCTTTGCCAGCTTTCAGATAGTAATACAAGCATGTTCAGAGCTACATATATGCACACTGACGTGCATAGCTACAAGTCTCCTCAACACCCTACCTTAAACCACACTCTTTTAAGAAGAGTGCAGCAAGGTCACACACACACACACACACACACTCACTATCTCTCTCTCACACACACACACACACACACACACACAGACCACCACCATTATAGAGCCTGAGCCTAAGCTGCGAGAGTCCTCTTCAGAGTCTGGACATAGCCCTCATTAAAAGAAGAGGAAGGCCGACCCGTTAGAGGTTCTGTGTGATGGCACACATATAGAGGAGAGATGTTCCCCTGCACGTTCCAAAGTTGATATCTGCTACACAGTCAGGCCCAAAGAGGATCCAGATCTTCAGGACCTTCCATGGATACAAAAACTAGAAGCCACAAAAAACGACACCTCACACAACCTATGCGTTTGCTTCTTCAGAAGTGTTAAACTCAACAAGAGAACTCAACAGAATTCGCAAACAACTGTTCTCTTTGCAAAACACTACACAAGACTTTAAATGAAGGACTGAAGGAACGCCCTCCAGGACTAAATGAACGTTTTCTCTTCAAAATACTATCTCATGACTGGGAGATCTCTTAAATTAAACATGGATGTAGACCATAGACCCATTGTCTGCATAATCAACATTAGGAGCGACAAGCTCCCATTTTCCATCTCAACACATTTTT
Organism: Tenualosa ilisha; assembly: GCA_015244755.2. Classification (NCBI taxonomy): domain Eukaryota; kingdom Metazoa; phylum Chordata; class Actinopteri; order Clupeiformes; family Clupeidae; genus Tenualosa; species Tenualosa ilisha. Next base: position 182,110 of record PYXC01002373.1, read on the forward strand.
CAAGCCGTACACATGGTTAGGACGACAGGTGCTAATATTTAAAAAAAAAAAAAAAAAAAAAAAAAAAAGGAGTAATTTTTGACCAGTTAACCTATTTCTACAGGAGGCAACACATAGAAATGTATAATTCAAATCATTTTTGCACTTACTATTGATCATCTTGATGTGTAAAGAAATGCTAGCTCTTTAAAATAAGTACTTTGAAACTCTTCATGTCTTCTTTTTTTTTTGTTAAAGTTACAAGACACCTGATGACAGAAATTAAGGAGAAACTTAATTAGCCAGAATAATAAATTCCTTTGATGCTCCAGGGTTGTCTACCCCTGTACAGTTTCAACCAACCACCGTGACAGAACATCTGATTTTTTTTTGGGTAAACATCTCATGCAAAGTCTACCAGAGGACACAATTTGCAAAAAATAACTGATTGGAGAACAGAATAAAGATCCTCAATCCTTTTCATCTACTACACTTTATAGTGCTGTAGGGAAAAGCAAACAAAAACAAACATACCGCCACGTCGCTTCTAGTGACACACAAAGATGCACCAGGCTTGCAGCAAGGGAATGGCAGAGTGCCCAAGACCACTACACATGAAAGACACATTAGTGCCAGAGACAGATGGCACAGGATATAGCTTGACAAACAAAGATGTTTGAAGGGTGGGTGGAGGCGGGCGGGGGCGTCACGCCGTTGAGAAGGGGGTAAAAGAAAAGTTGGCTGCCAGTTTGACCTTGCGGGGGGCTCGCTTGCTGGGGCTGTCTGTCACCGGGGCGGAGAGGCGGGGTGTCTGAGGCTGCTCTGGAGCCGTGGTGGACTCCTCAGGCAGAGGGGTGGAGGGGGCGGATGTGGCAGTGATGGTGCCAGCGTCAGGCTGGGTGGGCTGGGTGTTAGCACAGTCATCCTGACTGGTGGAGTCCAAAGGCTGGGCTGGGCCATCACAGGCATCTGGAGCAGAAACTGAAGACAGAGGAGCTTCCCCTGTGTTTGCTGGCTCTGCTGGCCAAGACACAGAGAGGGAAATTGAAGACTGTCACACTATAGGCAGGTTAACCTGCCTGTGGACACTATTTGACACAGGAATGTTCAATTGCATCACGCAGAAACGCAACATTCTTCTACGAGTTCTACAAGATTCATAAAGTTCCTAAAGCTAAAAGAATGTGTTGTTCTCATCATAAAGTAAAACCTTCAGAAGTATAAGTTTAAATGTGGACATTTTTAAAAATGACAGAAGCAAAGATCTACATGAATTACATCTACAAGGTAGTGGGACTGTATTCTTCTATAGAGGATTCTACTGCTCAGACTGAGCTCTACTGAATTTGGGCAGAGTGAGAGTGAGAGAGAGAGAGAAAATGCGTGTGTCCACAGGCGCGCTTGCGTGTGTGCACGCGTTGGGGCCTCACCTGTCTCTGGTTCAGTGTGCTGGTGGGTCCTCTCCTCAAATTGGATGAGGTCTGCAGGCTGGGGGGGCACGGGGTCGGGGCGGAGCTGAGGGGAGGGCAAGCAGGAGGGGACAGGCCCACATAGCAGGTCCACTGGGGAACCTGAGCCCAGGCACAGCAGCTCTGCATCGCCACCTGGGGGCCATGGCAGGGAACAGCAGGGAGTGGGGAGGTTAACACATCGCACACCCTCAAAGTGAAGATAAGACTAGCATCCATAAAGTGATAAGTAAGATGTCATCAGTCAAAGGCTGAATGAAATAAGATGCCATCTCTTAGTGGTCTCAAAAATGTCTGCCAAAGCCTACTGGTGTGTGTGTGTGTGTGTGTGTACCTGGGCTCTGGCTCCCTGACTTGGCACTGCTGGGACTCTGGCTGTCAGCTCTGTGTCTGTCACCTTCTGGCCCAGGGCTGTCTCCTGGGGCTGAGCTAGTCCGTGCTGCGTGACAAACACCACACACACACACGCACACACACACAAAATACATCAATTTACAGTCTCCAGGTCTTTTCTCAACTACAGGAACCAGCCTAATGACTGCCAATGTTTAGTCAGATAATCATTAATAGTAATGAGGTTACCGAGTCATTTGCCTGCATGACATTCACAAACTCATTAGAGTTGTCACTGTCCTGCAGAACACACATCTCACAACCACAGCAGAGCTAGTCAGAAACAAAGATCATTTGGACCAACAATGACAAAAAAGCTGATCTGTTTCTGAAGCTGATCTGTTCTGTAAAAAAGGCCCAACTGCCTCACACTGAAACACTGAGAGCAGCGCTTACCCTTCATCTCATTCTTCAGCACAATGATCTTCTTGTGCCCGTGTCCTTTGATCCAGATGACCTGCGCACACAGAGCACACAGGGCAGAGGTGGTTGGGCCAACTGTCAACATATCAGTAGACTACCATCTGTAAAGACTACAGTCCTGTTTCTTCAAAGGGACTGGAAAGGATCCCAGAGAACACCCCTCCCCCCAAACAATGTGAGTTTTTTGTGACATGGGACATGGTCAGGAAGGCTGCTTCTAGGATTCGTGTAAGGTGAGCCTTCAAGTGCTTGAGTACAGCACTGACTGCAAGCAGAGACCATTTTATACATGCAGCTGCTTAATTAGCCAGCACTAAAATCCCCTACATGGGATATTATAGAGAGAAATGAGCCTAGGAATGTGAGTGTGTGCGTGTGTGTGTGTCTCAATGCAAGAGAGAGCAAGATGAGATGCAAGATGAGATGCGTGTGTGTGTGTCTCAATGCAGGAGAGCGCAAGTTAGCAGGTTCACACATGCATATAGTAATAGTGAGTGAGATGAGCCAAAAGGAATGTTTGTGTGAGTGAGTGAGTGAGTGAGTGTCTATGCGAGATAAAGTTGCACACATGCACACAGCAGCAGAGACTGAGAACCCACCTGTGGGATGGCGGCGAGCAGCTCGTCCAGAGTGGCGTAGCCGTAGGCGCGGCTCTGCAGACTGACGCCGGTGTATTTAGCGAAGGCGGCGGGGAACTCGCTGAGGAAGATCTGGTGGTAGTGGTAGGTGTGCAAGAGCGCTCGCACACTGCGGGCAAACTGGTAGAGGTGCGTCAGCCTCACCCGCTCCCTACCGCCAACCTCAGCATCCTCCTCCTCCTCAACCTCATACAGCTGCAGAACACACGTATGGGACAGATGGTCAGAGGCACGCATGGGACAGACGGTCAGAGGCACGCATGGGACAGACGGTCAGAGGCACGCATGGGACAGACGGTCAGAGGCACGCATGGGACAGACGGTCAGAGGCACGCATGGGACAGACGGTCAGAGGCACGCATGGGACAGACGGTCAGAGGCACGCATGGGACAGACGGTCAGAGGCATGCATGGGACAGACGGTCAGAGGCACGCATGGGACAGACGTTTAGAGGCACGTATGGGACAGAGGCATGCCTCTGACCGTCTGTTCCACACACAGTGGCTATGCATCAAGTGCCTCAGTCACCGAAAACATCTGGGATACAAACCATGACGTGGTGATTTTTTTAGGTTTAGGATTTAAAATGGACCTACCTCCACCAGGAAGGGCAGACTCTTGAGGAGCTCGCTGAGGGACAGGAAGCCGTACTCGCAGGGCTTGAGCGGGACGCCGTGCGCCACCTCGTAGCGCTGCTGGAGCTGCTCCACGCTGGGCCAGGACAGTTCCCCCGCCACGGCCCCTCCGTTGCCCTTCCCCGGGGGCGGCCCCATCAGCAGCGACAGCAGCTGGCAGGTGAGCGCCCGCAGGGACTTCCTGTTGATCAGCTGCACCTCACGCCCCTCCAACCCATCCGCCAACTGAAAAGGGGGGAGGGGGAAAATGGCACAGGTGGCACAGATTTCACTGCTGTGGCATGATGCAACTCAGCTGGTGCTGGCGAAGGCCATGTGTGATTTATAGAGAAAAGCACAAGGTGATACAGTAACTGAAGCATTAAATAACACAATAAACACGATTAAGGAGGAGGAGGGAACAACTAATCACCGAGATATTTCTCCCTCCGCAAGCAAAAATCAATCCCCTCTCCTCGCCCCATTACTCTTTACAAGCACCACTAATTCTAGAACGCGTCACAACAGAGGCAGCCTTTAGCATTGCATAGTTGTTAGTTTTGCCTTATTCTTTCACCATTCCCATTCATTCATTTAAAGCTAATTTGATTTTTGACCACTTCTCTGCTGTGCCTGACTGGTCAATTTTATATGCTACGCCCTTTTCTATGTACCGATGTCTAGTGTCCAGTTTCAACTTTGGACAGCAAACGTACCCAAAAGGCGCCATATAAATTAAATCGGCACAGGGACTAAAATTTGGTGCTAGTGCTACTTACCTTCACCACGTGGCAGAGCTTGTTGAGCAGCTCAGGCAGTGAGTTGGCGTCGTAGTCGTGCAGGCGGAGGCCGTAGCCGAAGGTCTTGCTGTACTCGGCCAGGAGCAGCTGCACGGGCAGACGGCCGTCTTTCTGGGCACGCAGCAGCTTCACCAGCTGGGCCGCCAGTGCCTTCACCCGCTCCACCTCCGTCAGACACAGCACCTTCTCCTCACCACACTCCAGCACCTGGAGAGAGGGGGAGAGAGAGAGAATAGAAAGGGGGTTGGGGATGCAGGTAGAGGATATTAGTGATCCATTTTTCAAAACACAACACTGTCCAACCCTGAACAAATTTAAACAAATATATAACAAATTATAAAACAAAACCAAATCCGTGATCACCCCCCACACACACTCTCTTTTAGACACAGATGCACTTTTCATCCAACAGGCCACCGCACACAGTCTCTCTCTCTCTCTCTGCCAACACTGGCCCACGCACCATCAGCACATCGGGGATGGCCTCGAACAGCTCGACCAGCTTGGTGAAGCCGTAGTGGGTGAGCTTGCACTGGCGGCCGAAGTGGTGGTGGTAGGTGGGGATGAACTTGCTGAAGGCCATGCGGCAGTGAGGCTGGTGGCGCAGCAGGTCCACCACCTCTTTGGCAAACTGCCTGGTGCGCTCCTGCTCCTCCCCGGTGCGCTCTAGAAGGGGACAGAGGGACAGGTGAACAGGGGGCAAACACAAGCATCAGCATACACGCATTAATCACCATCATACCAGCATATACTATCCATGGATCCAAGAATGATAAGTTGCAGTTTTTTTAACCAAACTGCAACTTATACCAAACCTTAGTTAAGACCAAACTACTATTACGTCTGTCTTACATGCCAAACACATCCAAATATATAATAATACTTGAGTCTTGAATGTGCAAGCTGATGTGCATTGGATTATCAGTCACAGTTTACCACATACTCAATTAATATGCAACTTAAATTCAACAGTAGTTAGCAAGCAAACACCACACTAGCAAGCCAAGGTTGGAAGTTGTTTACAACTTGCTAACGTTGGCTAGCCAACACCGTGCATTAACCTTACTGGGCACAAAGGTAAATGCCACTGATAATGGTTGGGATCAGACAGTTACCTTCATGTGGTCAGGCAGGTTGGTAAGATTGGATAATGGTGCTCACATTATCCAATCTGGCTACTTAAGGTATGAAGTTAGGCACATTTTAGCCAATTAGCCGTTAGCCTCCATAAAGATGACAATTAGTACTTTGCACTGACACCTGACCTTTGTTAGCTAGAATTGACATTTAACTCTAAACACCTGTGAGGATTAAACAGAGGTGATAAATCACTGAAATATTTTCATTTGTGTCTACCAGCTGTGGTCAAACTTACTCATCTTGTAACATTCCCGAAATATCCAAGTGCTGGGTCGTAGTTACCACTAGATGGCGCTACATCCCTATACTCGGAAACTCGGAAGGCAAAATCATTTTCAATCAACAGCCAAAATCCTCTTCCTAAAATACCAAGTGCGCTCACATCCAAACAAAAATGCTTCTGCAAATGTCTACTTTAAATATCATACTGTCTTTCTCTGGAGAAGCTGAACATAAAATAAAATCCTAATGAATGTGGCATTAAGCTCCTCCCAGACCTGTTAGGCAAACGTGTGATTCTTATTCATTCCACCTGCGGTTACCTGCACATTATTATACACCGAAATGATAAGCCTGAGCTGAACTGAAATCCCATTAAAACAAAAGATGAGTAAGAGTGGTATTTTCATTAATCAGAGCTTAGGGCAAGCCTTGGCGCCAAGAAGTAGGAGTTATATCGCCCTCTCCTTTTCTCCCTGTGGTCTCCACTGAGCTCTTTAAGCCCTAATTAACTCTTCCAGGTAATTTTAATGAGGTAGGCTTATTAAGGGGTCAGTGTGTGTGTGTGTGTGTGTGTGTGTGTGTGTGTGTGTGTGTGTCAGGAGGCTCACCTCTCTTGGGTACAGAGATGACCGTATCGTCATCCTGCTGTGTGATGGTGATTGTAGTGTCAGGGATCTCCGTCAGGAGGTCCATCAGGTCACACATGCCGTAGTCAATCACATGCCAGTCTCTGGAGAAGCACCTATGGACACACAGGAATGGCTTTTCACATATCGTTGGCCTGGAAATTCATCATCAGAGTCATCTGTTGGACTTCTATGTCTGTGCTTAGATATGCATGCTGCATCTACTGGAAATCACTCAGACATTCAGACATCCTGACAAGATAAAGGCAGTTTACTCTTAATGTTAGACACACCATTCCTAGAGCCACAGCTGGACTGGGTGAGCTGTACCAGCTGAGAATGTAAATGAATACTGAAAAACAAACACGATCCCTCCAAGAACGTACAATCGATTCGCTCTCTACAGCAGAAATCCTATAAGTCAATAGAGAGACCCAACTACCAAAAAGCCGTGCACAGGCAACAACGATTCAGACTATTCTGTGGCAGCTTGGATTGGCGGCATTCCAAAGACGATCCCCAGAGAAGTACTACTTGCCAGTGGTAGGCCTGCATGAAGTCCCGGATGACCACCTGCTTACTGGCCTGGAACTTGAGCAGCTTGAGCAGGTCCTGGGTGAAGCGCTTCACTTGAGAGCGGTGGGTCAGCGTCAGCAAGCGCTTGGATCCCAGACCCAGAATCTGAGCAGGAACACAACAACACAACCACAAACACATGGGGGATTCAAAAGGTGGAGATTATGAGAGACAAGCAAGGGCTAAGCTCTAATGTCCTCACAATCTCAACCACAAGAACCCTCTGAAAAAGGCCCACACACACACACACAAAGCCCTAAGCCTCACCTGTAGTACATGAGGCACGGCCTCGAGCAGCTCGAGAGTTTGGAGTAGCCGTAGTCGGAGACGCGGCACTGCTTGGCGAAGTGGTGGTGGTAGGCTGGGATGAACCTGCTGAGAGGCATCAGGCATGTGGGCTGGCCCTTCAGCAAGTCCACCAGCTCACGGCTGAACTGGATCAGCTGGGGGTTCCCCACCGGACTCTTACAGCGTGGCACCCAGGGGTCTATATATGAGAGAGAGAGAGAGAAAGAGAGACTTAGTACAGAAGACAGCCACAGCATGTCTGGCTCTCCAAGCTAGAAAATACACAATTAAGTGAAATAATTTTATGAACAGGAGGTCTACAGCCCTGCTATTGTGCAGCTACAGAGCTACAATCAGCAGAGTGAACGCAGATTATCTGTTGGCCACAACACGACCCCATGTGGCAAAGCAACACCTCCTCCTACGACATTAAAATTATACCATCTGGCTTTGGCTCATAATTAAATCTTGGTACTATCTACACTGACAAGTAGACACTCCCACACTCTCTCTCTCTCACACACACACACACCACACCACACACACACACACCACACACACACGTGATTGTAATAAGTATAATGAGCTCAACACCTACACTGACTAGTGTCTTTACCAGCATTGGGTGGGGGCGGCTTGTTGTGGATCCACTTGACCACCTTGAACCCGTTTTGCGCCGTGACAACGGTGACACCTGGGATACAGGTGATGAGGTGCTCCAGAGGGACTCCGTTCTCTAGCTCGCCCTCCTCACCTATCGTGAGCGGGCTGAAATCTGCTGCGTAGCATTCTGGGAAACTGGACCAGAGATAGGAACATTTAAATTCACAAACCTGATGTCATTAGAACAGACACCACATCCAATCATCATGGACACTTCACAACAAATGGGCAGTGCAAGGTCTATCACAACAAACTGTAATTCACACACTGTGCATTCAGACTGGGAGCACTAAACTAAGGGCATAAATACCACATTTTTTTCAGAATGTGCAGGTACAGACAACACAGATATGTCCACTAGGGGGCTCACCTCAGCAGTGGGATTGTGCCCTCGTGAGACTGAAGCAGACTGTGCACCTGGGCAGCCAGTGTCTTCACAGACACCGCAACAAACGGGATCTTATAAGAGTCTGGGTTATAATCTGCCTCACTGCACCACAAAGACACAAAACTTCACATCAAATCTAAGCAAACAAATTACAACTAGACATAACAAACTTAGGCAAACAACAAACAAACACACACACAAACACACACACACACACACACAATAAGACAAATGACGCAAATAGCCAGACACAACAAAACCAAGCAGATATACTACAAAGCAAGGTCACTGCCCAGTCATGATGGCTTCAGAAAAAACACTGACCTCAACATCATGTGACTTAAGAAATAATAGATGCTCAGCAGAGTGATCTTTTAGAGATCACTGGTTACTCCCAAAATTACCTGGGTTAACCATGAATCTCGCTTAGTAATCTTGCCCTGGGACAGGCAATGGAGTGGCTTTGAGAGTGAAAGACCAATAAGAAGTCCCCGTCACCTGAAGTTGCTGTTGGTGTAGTGGTGCTTGCAGACGGGCTCGTGGTACTCCAGCTCCTCAAACACCACTGGGCTGCCGCTGGTCGAGGAGCCGTCATGGGACTGGGAAGAGCCCAGGGGACTCTGCCGGGCCTGGCTACTGGGGAGAAGACACACCAGCCGCCCGCCGCCCTGCTCCCGTACCGCCACCACATCCGACAGACGGTACAGCTCATTCACCACCAGCTTATGGCCAAATCTGAGCAGACCAGGGATGGACAAACACACACACACACACCACACACACACACACACACACACAGGCACAGACACAAAGGCACAGACACAGACACACACAGACATGTAAATCTGAGCTTCAATGTCAAAAACATTAGAATTGTAAGGGTGAAAACACTGTTGGAGCACTCTTACTTTTTCTCGTAGATTTCTGTGAATTTGAAGAGGGGAAGGCAACTGGCTGGTGCATCTTGAAGAATACTAACAATTTCAGAACTGTCGAATAACCAGATAACATAGTGAGAAAGTGACAAGAACAAGAACAAGAACTTGCAGAATGCTTTGAAAACCTTAGCACGGCAAAGAAACTCAAGTTTGCATTCACAAACCATAAAATCACAAAACACAAGCTGAATTTGAATTGTGTGGCTCTTAGAGTGCAGGTGAGCACTAACCTGAAAACGGCGAGGGACTTATTATTGGCACCGGTGAGGAGAGACACCTGGATGCGCTTTCCACCGATCTTGTAGCGGTGCAGTGCTCCGATGGCCCCGATGGCCTGCTGAATTGAGCTCATCTGTACGGTGGCCTTCAGCTGATAGTCTGTGTGGGGACTCAGCTCCACAGACTTCACCTGGAGGGACACAAGACACAGAGGCGGAGGTGTGAGCAGACCTTCAGACTGTTCTTAAGGAGCCTTGTGTAGCCTGCCTTCCTGTTGTCAAAAAGCTAAGTCTGTTCAAGAACATTCCTTGATTCCACAGGTTACTATGAAGTTCAAAACATGCTGAGCGTCAGGGGCAAACAAAATTGACGAATTCAAAATAATGACGGGGCTGATGTGTGGAAGCCCCTTACCTTTCCATGTTTGGCAAATGTGTCCAGCAGGATCTGCTGAAGCTCCTTGCGGGACATGCGGTAGTCCAGGTTGGAGACCTGGATGTCTGCACCGTCGGAGAAGGGCTCAGAGGGGGCACTGGCATCAGGACAGGGGCTCCTGGGTGCACTCAGGGGGGATGAACGATTGGACAGGCAGGGGGAGCCACTCCTGCAGACAGGGATTACAGATCGAGGACAGTCAGGTTTTAGAGAGACACCTTTACTACTTATTTATGGAATACAATGCCTTACAGTGGCACAAAAACTAGGGCAGTGTGACACTTATTTCAAGTCCTAATTTTAATGATCTATTATAAATTTTTACATCTAGCTGAAGATGTCAGACCAATAAATCAACACCAGAGGGAAAGAATGAAATACAAATGTGATCTAATCAAATCATGTTTGCGCTATTTTATTAAAAACAAAGCTCCATCCTCTACAGTTGAAAATATAGCTCCAACTTCCACATATTAAAATTACCAGGGAGGGAGATCACCTCACTCTGAGTTTATTACTGCATCACACTGACAAAGACCACCTACAGTGGCCTGATTACTTTGCTCAGGTGGTTCTCACCGTGACGACCAGGAGCCCTGGGAGAGCAGCATGGGGCTGAAGCTTCTCTGCAGGCTGAGCTTGCTGAAGGCCGAAGGAGTGCTGACCTGGAAGTGCTCCACGGGGGAGTCAGTGGCACTTCGAGACACATTGAAGTCCCTCCTGGGAAATGACGACACAAACATGGGGTTTGGTACAGTCACTCACATTCATAACGGCATCTGTCCAGAGGATCATGCATACATAGACATACTAATAAAACTAGATTTGATGAAAACTTCTACTCTGACATGAAGAACCCTTAAAATTGTCCAATACTACCACCGAAATCAAGGAGAAGAATGCTAATTTATGTTAATTAATGTACAAAATCAATAAATATGTATATAGGATTCCCCAAATGATGTTACCTGATGACTTAACTAATTCATTAATTTCACTGAAGTCCCTCCAAGGCAAGGGGACAGAAACATGGTGTATTGTACAGTGAATCATATTCTAATAGCAATCTAACCAGAGGGCCATCCACTCACAGAAAACTAGATTGATACTTCTACTGTAATAAAGAGCCAATATTGACACCAAGGTCAAGCAAACACATACATTGGGAAGAGAATTTAAATGCCTGACTCCCACCATCACTGGAACCACCGAATGATAGTTTTCTATTTCACTGAACATCTTTTATGAAGAACTTTGTACCTCTTGCCACGGTAGAGGTTGTCTCCCACTGGCCCAGCTCTCTGGTGGTTCTGGAGGGTCATCTCTCCGTTACTGTGGGGAGAAGCTGAGGACGCACGGCCTTTGTCAGACAGGAAGGCCATCCTGGGCTTGATCTCTGCAGGGCCTGGTTCCTGATCCAGAAAAATGGACAGCCATGGCACATGTTAAAGTGGAACCGAGCGCCCAATGCCGGCTCTGTCTGCTAAAACAAGGCAAGCGGCAAGCAGGGAAATGATGGAGGAAAACGGCTGAGATGGGAGGAAAATCTATAACATGGAAGACAATCCCAAGTCTATTCAAATAAAACACAAAGGGCTTTGTACATAGAGGACATACACACATATATAGTTCATCTATGCAACTATGCAACATTTTGTTAGTACGGATGTAAGTATAGCCACATGCATGGTTACCCTCTGGCACCATCTGTTGGCAAAGCGGTTAACTGGCAGGCAGCACGCAAGGACAGGACAGAACAGGACAGGACAGGACAGGGCAGAGAGACAGCAGACTCTTCCAGAAGCTATAGGGAACAAGGAGGAGTTAGGCCAAGGAGCAAAGCAAATGGCACGTTAAAAATGATAATAATGATGAAGATGATGATGATGTGGTGGTGGTGATTGTTAATGATGATGAAGGCTGTCAGAGGAGCAAGCAGATGCTGATAGGGCATGAGGGATAGGGTACGGGCATGAGGGTCAGAGCATAGGAGTTAGGGCATAGAGGTTAGGGCATAGGAGTTAAGAGTATGCGGGAGCAGGCATGCGGGCACAGCAGTCATGCATGCATGCTGACCTGAGTGGGCCTGGAGGCAGAGTTCAGACCGCCTTTCCTGGGGCTGTAGGGCCTCTCGGGCACGGTGTGTCTGCCACCCCCCTGCTGCTGTTGGCACAGCCGCACATGAGCCGCGGCGCTGACACTCGCACTGGCGCGGCGGGGCCGGCGAGGGGAGCGCGGCTTCTCCACGGGGAGGAAGATCGCAGCAGGCAGAGAGGAGTAGGAGGAGAAGGTCGAGGAGACGGCTGCGGGCTGACGTCTGACCCCGTGATCAAAATTCCCCTCCGTCTCCTCTCCTCCTCCTCCTCCTCCTCTGAAACCTTGCTCTTCCTCCCCCTCCCCTTCCTCCTCGTCAGGGGAGAACGAGACGTGAATGCGGCAGCCGTAGACGTCCTCGTTCTCCATGCGCTTGCGGGCGCGCTCGGCCGCCTCCAGGGAACTGAAGCGCAGGACGGCCGTGCCTGCCGACAGGCCAAGCACCTTGCCCCCGCAGTTGTCGGACAGGCGCCGCAACCTGTTGGCCACGCTCTTGCTGTCGCGGTTGGTAGGCAGGTTGTGCACAAACAGAAGGTTGAAACCGGGCTGGTGGAAGGCAAAGAGAAATGGACCACTCGCAAGACGGGTTTTAACGGCCAACTCGCCTTTTCTCCACAATGACAGTCAAAGAGCCCAAACTACAAGAGAGGGTCAACCAGCTCAGCTTCAACTAAGAGCCGATTTATGTTACAGCTGGTCACAGCCCGCTGACCTCATCAAGTATGAGCAGTAGAGATGCACTAAATCTTAATTTTCTGTCAGAGATGGCTGTACTAGCACCTTTATATGGCCACGTGACTAACAAAGACATTACCGACCAAATGTGACCACCTAAGCTTGTTTGTCTTGCTGCACTTGGTCCTACAGCATGTTTATTTAATAGCAAGCTGCTCTCTGCTGTCATTGATAGCAGTTTAGGACCACTAGACATCATGAACATATATTTCACATTCATGCAGTCTCACTTTGGCTGCATCTGCAAATAAGCATTCTCCATGCTTTGAGTTAGTATGTATGAGCCTTTTTTTCCATCAGTGTGGTGGCTTGGAGTTAAGCTTATAAAAACAATCCCATGCAGGACTGAAGGGGTTTCCTTGGACCATTACTATAATAAGTGTTTCCTTCAGGAAGAGCCAAGGAACTTCAGCATTTAAACAGTGCACGGCATGCACGGACACTAACCAGCGGAACACAACATATACAAACGCAAACACACTCACACACACGTCAAAGAAGCACCTACAGCATTCTCAGTGGGAAACTGCCGTAAAGTTGAACCTAAACGTATTTTTCCCTAAGCAGTTAATAGCTGGGTTTCTATCCAACTTGTTAATGTGTGTTTAAGTTATAAGAATAACAAATCTTTGGTTGGAAACACCGGAAAATTTGCATCAGTCACCTAATGTGAATATAAATTCAATTCGCTTGAGGGGATGGAATAACTCTTAAAGCACATAACGAGGCATAATGCGATTAAAGTTGATGGACACAGTTTAATTTGCATATATTCGCATTACTGCATTTCTATCTATAAACATTGTCCTGGCGGCATTGCGCTTTGATCCAACAGCTGGTCAGAACACATTACTTGATTAGCCCAGTGTTAATTTTTTATTCGTATTACACAGTTGATGAAAACACACGCATACACGCATATTCTTGAGCTCAATACTTGCTCATACGAATATGAAATTTGAATAAGTTAGATGGAAATCCAGCTAATGAGACTGAAGTCTAATCTAGAATTTGGTGACTAAATGGCCGGTTTCAGCGGCCCTACCTGAGGTTTCAGAGGCATCCTGGGTGGCAGGTCAGTCAGGAATTCCTCGAAGGCCACGTGACGATGAGCATGCTGTAGCAGAGCACCTGACACCTGGTTCTTGTGCACCAGGATCACCTGGAAGCCGTGGCGATGGCGCAGGTCACTCAGCTCGCTGGCAAAGTTCACATCAGCTGTGGGGGAGGACTACATGAATCACCGGTTTGTGACACAAAGAGCAACTTTCTGACTTGTTCCAAACCCTACAAGGCCACTGCAATCACCCATATCAACAGCTCCTACACCTTTCAACATGACTCACACACACGAATGCACGAGTGCAAATTTTGGTCCCAAGACAGGCCTAGCAAACACAGGAGGACAGACACCCTTGAAGATGATAGAAGCTCAAGTTAAATGGATACAAGCTGAAGTTAAATGCATACAAGATCAGCAAGAGCAGGCTACTTACAGGAGACCAGCACTACAGTAGCGGGGGCCGCGTGCGTGTCGGCGAAGCGCCTGAGGCTCTGGCGCAGCTTGTCATCAGCCGCGTTCTTGGCCGTGGCATTGATGTGGGCAACAGTGACCTAAAAAGCACAGGGTGCATCCAGATTGATTCAACAGATTTTTCAGACAAGGCGGCCGAAACCACAAATGGTCAAACACTATTGGCCAGTCATTCAAATCAATCTGTTAGGCCAATTAGAAATGTATTGTGGAAGCAGTGTGCATATTAAAGGAATATGCTACCTTTTTATTAAGTTGGGTTATTCACCAATTTCCCTGGGCTTTCCTATGTGTGTAAATGAGAGCTGTTGGTAGGTATGAGAATGGCAGAATTTGGTTTGTAGACCGAATTTACAAAACAGCAACTGATGCAAACTGATGGGGACACTAATAACTCTGTTTTAGTGTAGTTTTCCTGTGCCCCCATCAGTTAGCATTAGCAGACATTTTGCTATTTGGTCTCTCTTGTTGTCATACCTACTGACAGCAGTCAGCAACATCAAACAAGACTATCGATTGATTGACACAGGACTTTCCCTTTAAGTGTACCTGGCAGTTGTTCAGCTCTTGGATGACGTCCTTGTTCTCCTTGCTGATGTCGCACACACAGATGAACTCGGCTTCGCGGTGCCCAGGGAAAAAGTGGGCGCGGAGCCGCTGCACTACGCTGGCGGCCGAACGGCCCGTGGGCACCGAGCAGTTCTCTATGTCCCAGAACACACCCACTGGAGGAAGGCTCTCCTGGGGCCCACTGTCTGGCGAACCTGAAAAAAACACACCACACACACACAAAGATTTTCAGTCTTCTGATTGAGTTTATGCCCTTGCGCTTCATCAAGCAACACAATCCAATTTTTCTACCTTAAATCAGACCTTGTGTCTTCTGCATCATCTTATGAGTCATACAGTTGTGTATATGGCCTTGAGTTTCTTAGCATTCAAACGAAGATTAAGCAGATTTCCGGCATCCGGTCACCTTTGAGCAGAAAACTGACCGTATTTTTGGCTGGTCTTGCCCAGGCTGGAGCCAAGCAACATCAGGCTGTCTGAGGGAGCTCCACTGGCACCGCAGCCGTTGCACATGGGCACAGGGATGGGGGCCGACTGAGCCTGAGGAGGGGGGATATTGGGCCAGAGTTTATCTGCCTCAGAGAGAAAACCTGGAGCAGGCTAGAAAAAAAATAAAATAAAATGTACAATCAGAAGTGAAGCCACACTCTGATTAGTTCTACTTCCCTCTAGGGAAATTGTCAAAATATTTAGATGATAAACACTACATGATGGATAGGTGACAGTGGTGACATCAATACTCAATGACACATGCTCCTATGGTTTACCACAGGTCATAAAACTGTGGACCTGTATCTGCTGGTTAGCATCTCCTAAACAGTAACATGAATTAACCAACCTTGCTCAGGCAATCCTGACAGTAGTGTGGCCCTTTCACACAAACCGTGCACTTGACACTGTGGTGCAAAGGGTGTGCGCAGACGTGTGTTGGTGAGGTGGAGAGGCCACCGTGATGGTGATGGAGGAGAGGGTGCTGAGGCTGCTTCCCTGCTGACCCAGCGCCCAGCTCCTCGCCACAGTGGTAATACCCAGAGGATGAAGCCACCGTTGCTGAGCACGTGCCATAGCTGGGCTGCTTGTAGGCCTGGGAGAGCTGGGGGCAGGTGGGAGCGTGGAGGGGTTTCAGGAGCCCCGAACAACAGGGCAGCTGGGGTAGGGAGGCCATGGGCTGGGCAGTGGCCACCGTAGCGAGGGAGGGTGGCACCTGGCCAACAGGCCCGGAGAACAGAGAGATGTGGTGAGGGACTGAGGAGGAAGAGGAAGAAGTGAAGGACATGCAGGTGGAGGAGGAGGAGGAAGACGTGGCTGACCAGGATGAAGCAGCACCTAGCTTGGAGAGGTATAAGGAAGAACCACCAACGCCAGCAGTACCACCACCAGTGATGCTACTACCTCCACCTGCACCCACATCATCAAATCTATGGGTCTGATTCCCTGGCAGGTCACGGCTGGTTTGGGGGTGCAGGCCAGCCTCATAGCGGGAACAAGAGCTTACTTTGGGGCTGCCAGGCTGGAGTGGAGGGGGTAGGGTGCCTCGCGTGGAAAGGCAGGGGGGAGGTATGGGAAGGGGGGCAAGCGGGAAAGGTTGGGAGGCAGCAGGCCGCGGAGGTGGGGGCACATCTTTCAGCTCCAACACAGGCGGTTGACTGTCCATGTAATTTTTCTGTGTGGGGAAAGAGATACAAGTGATACTGGTGGAGATCAACAGAGAGTTTCATCTTGCAAAATCTACTAATGATTAAACAAAATGTTGTAATCTCCTTAGATAACGTTGGAGAGACAGGCCATTGCGCTTCACTTATGGTCTCTCACCTGATTTCCTGTAGCAGGGACAGCTGACTCTGAGGAAGAGAAGCAGTCGGCGAGTTTCCAAAATTTGGACGGGGGGGCTAAGGTTACGTTTACATTTTCTGGTCGCTCGAGCCATGAGAAGGATCTAGCGCTGCATATCGACCTTTCCTTCCCCAGCCCTTCCATTATATTTTCTTTGCGGGCGTTTCACCATTCTCTCAAAATTCCTGTCATTCATGCTTCCTAGGAGGAAAAAAGAAAGTTATGGTTGACGTTAGCATGGAAGCTAGATAGCTTCCTGAGTTAACATTACTCTGGGTAGCAGCTCTCTCATGACAGCAGGTTGAGGTTTACCTCACGTAGTTGACAACTAAGCATAGCTAACCAACCTGTTCGGTCTTTCTCTGAATGTTTGTCCCTCACAAATGTTACTTAACGTTAGCTGAGCAAACGGGCTCGACAACATTACTGACAGGCTAAACCTTGGCGTTAGCTTGTTTAAGTACTTTGAAATCTACGTATGACAGCGTCGTTATACTACATATTTATATGGAAACAGTTCATATTTTTGTTCATGTCTGCTTGTCATCGGTTAGGAAGTGTAATGTAAACTTATAAACTCTGTACTCTGGACAACAGTGCCGCTCTACAACAAGAGTTCACGATTTAACATTAGGTCTAGTTCCTTGACATCTTTGATTCCCTTTGAAAATGGACAAACGTATTGAACGGTCTGCTAACCGTTAACCTTACCAATGACATAACCGTATGTTGTTTACTGAACAAACCATGGGCTAAATATCGCTAAACATAAGCAAAGAAACCAGACTAGGCAACAGCAACGAACAAATCGGCTTGAATAAGGTTACGTTACACAATTCAGTTAGCCTTACTAGCTCTGCTAACTGTTGGTAAACAGCTCTACTTAACGCTCGCTCATTCGGAGGTAATAAAAGTCATTATCTGAACACAAACCAATTGACGCGACAGAGACCACTTCAAAAAAAACTACAAAAAATCTGTGCTTTAAATTCAAATTCGAGCATTTAAGTAACCTATTATGTTACCTAGCGTTAAGTCCATAGGTTAAGTCCCATCTTTCCACCTCGCCTGCCTCCTAGCAAGCTCGCGCAAAAGACCGCCACAGTTCCCTTGGTAACCCGACCTTTTTCAGACACCACAAACCTTGCAGCAGCTGTCGCAAATTAACAAACGTCTGGGATTTCGTCCAGTACCATATCAGAACTCCAGCTATTGAGATATATTGACTGCTAACATTTAATGACTTTTATAATACTGTTATTTATTATGAACTTTGTTATAATTTATATGGACAACGATGACTTGCACAAAAAAGTTATATAAAAAAGAAATAGCTACAACTCAGTTGCGTTTAAAACCGCAGGTTAACTGGCATATTGCGACAATAGCCTACAGCATCATTCACCTGTAGCCTAATCCAAACCATCTAATAGGCCTACAGGGCAATGGCTATTGATACATGCTCTTTGATTTCGTTGATACATAGCTAGCTTCTTTTTTGTCGTTGTTTTATGTTTTGTTTTGTTGTTGTTTTTTATCGCATCTTTCGCATTTTAATCAAAATTTGAGCCATGGTATAGCCATATGGTTATAGGCTATTCCTCAAGACTTGAAAATTTGGATACAAACGCGTCTTTTCTGTACAGCGCTGAATGCTACCACAACTCGGTACAAATGACTGTTCTATGTTATTTATTTTTATTAGCTCAGATAATCGTGGGACATTGCGTCCTCATTTAAAAGTTGGGTTTAACCAGCGCTATAATTGCACTGATTGTTTAACATAGTAGTAAGACATATCGCATGCCGAAAAGCCCAGGTAACCTTGAATGACACGCGATCATCGACGCACTAGTTTACTGTTCGATTTGGGATCCTTGCGATCCTACAGTAAAGCGCAGACTACAGTGTCTGTGGAATTCCTCATCGGCTGCTAGTCTGAGCTGAATTCTGAATCTCTTTTGTCCACACGGACGTTCCATAGACTGATGCAGGCTTGTGCGAAGAAAGAAACCTGAGTAGGCTAGGCTTTACTGCTTGCCTCAAGCGTCCAACACAGTTAATGTCCATAAAAATGGCTGCTGCATTTATTCAACAATATTAAGATACTGAGCAGCATACATCGCCACGACTTGGCTTATTGCTGGTAAGTCAGTTGCTGCACCAAAATAGCATTCCCAGGCTTTGATCAAACGCCGCCATGTCCTTGCTGAATTTGCATTTGGCGTTTTCTGAATATCTCTCGTAATGTTGCTGTGCAAAGCAATATTATCGATTGCATTAATGCTACTTTGGTCGTGCGGGTAGAATCTTTGTAGTTCTCTTTTTTTACGCAGAGGCAGTCGTGTTGCGCCGAAGGGGGCGGTGGGAGGGCGCGCAGAGTGAGTTGATGGATAGAATACATGGTAGGCAATTATAATCGTCTTCGGTGATGATTGCCTAATTAATAGAACCCCCGTACAAGTGAAGTTGTCTGCGTGACGCAGTTGTCTGGACATTTCGCTTACTGCCTTTCACGGTATAGCCTACTTTGCTGGTTTATAAAATGGCCTCCCTTACGAATGCGTTTTCCTGAGTCTAGTGTCCCTCCTATCCTGTAGCAGTGTTTTTTTGTGGTCAGATGTTGGCCTTAAAAAATTAGGTGCATGTAAAATGCACTGGATTTCACGTAAAAAAGGGTGAATTGTTTTTAATAAATCTTGATTCAGCCATATTAAGAACTTCCCTGACCCTCAGACATAGCCATCTAAAACAAACTTCAAACATTTCGAAAAATAGAAGGGCTTGAGTAAATTATTGTGTTATTTTGCCATATATAAAATAGTTAAACTAGAACTAATCAGGAGCCAGTTATGGCTTAGTCGATGTCAGAAGGATAGTATCACTGTACCCCTAATCAAAACATCTTGACGAAAAGGTTTATTTGCTCTCCAGGATAAAAGGATGTCTACTCCAGACCCTCCAGAGGGAGGGACCCCCAGGCCAGGCCCTTCCCCTGGTTCTGGTCAGTCCCCCGGCTCCAGCCACAGCATGATGGGTCGCAGCCCAGGACCGCCCACCTCGTCTGCCCACTCCATCCCACCATCCGGCCCGCCAGGATTCACCCAGGAGAACATACACCAGCTGCACAAAGTAAGATTGCAGTTTTTACTCCAGAATGACTTTTTCATCATGTTGAAGTCTTTGTCTAATGCCGTGAATCCTCAAAGACATAACTTGCATGTTTAATAAAAATGTATGATTGTATGTAGGGTGAGTGGTACATTGTGATTCAGTCTATACTGCATGCAGTAAGTTTGATGTTGACCATGGATGGTTTGGATGTATTCTTTGCAGCCTGGGGAGGGTACATTGGAGAAGAATATGACTGACGACCCTCGTTTCAGTCAGATGAAAGGGGTGTCAATGAGGCCTGGAGGTCATGGAGGGATGGGGCCTCCTCGGAGCCCCATGGACCAGCACTCCCAAGGTGTGTGATGTAAACTGCATCAATCTGTATCTGTTGCATTGCGTTTTGCTGCTTCAGGCACCATCTAAAAATCATCTGCTTTCTGAGCTACAACACCCAACTGGTATGTGTGTTCTGATGTGTTTGAATCACTGGAACTTTTCAAGTTCTTTACGATTCTTGTCTACCTCTGTAGGTTATCCTTCTCACATGAGCAGCTCTGAGCATGGCAGTCCTGTGTCTGGCAGCGGTCCTCCTTCAGGTCCTCTCCTGCCTCCCTCTTCCTCCTCTTCCTCCACTTCGTCCTCTGGGACTGGTTCTGGGGCCATGGAGACTCCCGAGACCCAAACTTCCATGAGCCAACCGGGTCGCTCAGTGGGATCCCTCGGGGGTCCCAGCAGCGCCAGCCTCGGCGCAGATGGTCCCTGCGGACCCACCCCCTTCAACCAGAACCAGCTGCACCAGCTGCGGGCCCAGATTATGGCTTACAAGATTCTGGCCCGGGGCCAGCCCCTGCCCGACCACCTCCAATTGGCTGTGCAGGGCAAACAGCCCATGCCAGGCATGCAGCAACAACAGCCCATGCCCAGCATACCGCCCTGCCCCGGGGCACCCATGGGCACTGGGTTTGGCAGAGCTCACGGTGAGAGGAACAGTGAGTACTGACTTATCACACAGTACAAGATAATGCTACTGCTTGTGAGAGAGTAACAGTAATATAAAGTACGTTTATCAACCTTTTTCTTGGGAAGCTATCATTCTGTAGCGTGTGTTGGTTTATCCTATTAGAAAGTTCTAGTGTTTCCAGTGATAGACTTGATTTTTAAGTTGCTCAAAGTACACTGTCTGATATTTTAACTTCTCTGACATGGAAATGACAGTGAGTAGCCTGACTCCTCACATTATTAATTCCAATGGTGTGCTGTCTGAATAGGCAAGGTAGGCAGGGAAGCCATGTTATATTTCAGCTGATTTCAACAAGTTCACGATTCTGTAGAAATATGGTTTGTAGAGTTCAGTAAAAATGTGGTGTGACTTGTGTTCATTTCTTAAAGGAATGGTTGGGCCCAACATGCCTCCACCTGGACCATCTGGAGTCGCCAACATACAGGGTCAGGCTCCCAGTGGCCCGTCCAAAACCTGGCCTGAGGGTGAGTTACATACTGCAGAGCACCTGGACTGGTCAACCTAAATGTACAACTTGTTGCAGGTGCTAGGAGGTTATAATACCAAGGAGATGTTGCATGTACAATCAAAAGTTATGCTTTTTGAATCTCAACATTCTCCCTGAACCCAAATTCCTAACCGTCAAAAACTAAACTGGCATGAATCAGCCAATCACAGCCAAGTCAAGTCAATGCAGGTCATTTACTGTAAGGGATTAAGGAGAATATTATGATTCAGCCAAAGATGTTTTTCTTAACTGTTAACTGACTGTCCTGGGGCTTGTAGGTCCCATGGTGAATGCTGCCACACCCTCCAGTGCTTCTCAGAAGCTCATCCCTCCACAGCCCACTGGCCGACCCTCCCCCACTCCCCCTTCCGTGCCCTCGGCCGCCTCCCCGGTCATGCCGCCCCAGACCCAGATGCCAGGGCAGCCGTCCCAGCCCACACCTATGATGTCCCTGCACCAGAAGCAGATCCGCATCACCCCTATCCAGAAGCCCTGTGGCCTGGACCCCGTGGATATTCTACAGGAAAGAGAATACAGGCAGGCACAAACCCCATAGAGGACATGGCCTGGAAAAACTACAAGATTATTGCTCAAGACAGCAGTTTAAAGCCTTATAATATACTAATCTATCTATTTTTTAGAAGTCAAGTAATGCAGTTTTAGTAGTTTGATGAAATTTGATTTGAAGTTCAATGAAAATTTTTGGAATAGGGTGCTATTTCTATCATTTCTATCTATTGTCCTAATTTTGTTCTTCTTCCTTCTCAGACTGGAGGCCCGCATCACGCATCGGATCCAGGAACTGGAGAACCTTCCAGGCTCTCTGGCTGGAGACCTGCGCACCAAAGCCACCATAGAGCTCAAAGCCCTGCGGCTGCTCAACTTCCAAAGACAGGTACTTCTCCCACACCTGACAGGAACTGGACTGCAAAGGATCTCATGTATCAATATTGATTTTGGGTATTATGTAAATGACATCAATAAAAACATGGCACCCATTCATTGTCTCGATTTTGTCTATTTGTTTGATTGTGTTCATCCATCCTTCTCTCTCTCTCTTTCTCTCTCCTTTCTCTCTCTTTTCTCTCTCTCTTCCTTCTCTCTCTGTATCTCTCTCTCCTCAGTTGAGGCAGGAGGTGGTGGTGTGTATGCGGCGTGACACGGCCCTAGAGACGGCTCTGGATGCGCGGGCCTACAAGCGCAGCAAGCGTCAGTCCCTGCGTGAGGCCCGCATCACTGAGAAGCTGGAGAAACAGCAAAAGATGGAGAGGGAACGCAAACGCCGTCAGAAACACCAGGTCAGCATAACTACTAAGCACTGCCAAACTCACGATGAAGGTTTGACTGAGGTGGACTAATGTTGAGTAAGTTTCAATGAGATCTCGGTGTAGAATCAATATAAGAATATCGCACAGTTAGTTAGAAATTTTATATGCATTTTGCTTACATTTTCTCTAAATATCTGTTTATAGAGTTAAAGTTTCCTTTCAATCACTATTTTCAGTTAATGAGTTGTGGAGGTGAACTTAGACTTTATGTCATGGATTCCACAGCATTAGAAAGGTGATTTGGGATATATTTGCCTCTCTACACAGGAGTATTTGAACAGTATCCTTCAGCATGCTAAAGACTTCAAGGAGTACCACCGCTCCATCACTGGGAAGATCCAGAAGCTGACCAAGGCTGTGGCCACCTACCACGCCAACACTGAGCGTGAGCAGAAGAAGGAGAATGAGCGCATTGAGAAAGAAAGAATGAGGAGACTGATGGTAAGTAAAGATATGCACACACACACACGCATAAAATCTCACAGACACACACAAATACACACACAGACACAGTCAAGACACAAGGAATTGGGTTTTTACGGATAACAACATCAATTAGGCGTTGGTATAGTCAGATCTTGTTAACAGCTAAGTAAATTGTTTGTCAACAGCCAAGTTAATCCACTTATCTTGAGTTTCTTATGAGACAGAAAATCTACTTAGACTCACGTTCCATCCTCCCCTAGGCTGAGGATGAGGAGGGCTACCGTAAGCTCATTGACCAGAAGAAGGACAAGCGTCTGGCCTACCTGCTCCAGCAGACAGACGAGTATGTGGCCAACCTCACTGAGCTGGTCCGCGCCCACAAAGCTGTGCAGGCCCTCAAGGAGAAGAAGAAGAAGAAAAAAAAGAAGTCGGTGAGTTAAAGACAGACAGACACACAGGTTAGAGAAGTGGGTCACCATGTCTAACTAACATTAACATGTCTCTAAGCAAAGGTTGCTTTCTGCCACATGAAAGCAAATTGTTTCAGTGAGGGCATATTTGCAAGTCCAAGTTCACTCCAAGTCCAGATAAGTATTACATCATTGATTCTGCCTTGTTGTTGAGGACTGTACTCATTGTTGTATACTTTGGACCAAACATATGTAATAGGTAGATATACAATGATAAAAGTGAGGAGTGTACTGTAGATATGGTGGCCTGAATGAGTCATGCTGGAGCTGAGATGACATGATACGAGATGATAAGTTGGTTTCTGTCTCTGTCTGTCTTGTCAGAAGGCGGAGAATGCAGAAGGCCAGCCAGGTGTGGGGCCCGATGGAGAGGTGAGTAGGAGCGCAGAACATACCTGTCCCCAGATGTTTGTCATGGCCCAGACACTGGTGGGTCAGCAGCAAAGGACCTAAGGCCAGTAAAGCCTTTCCTCATGATGGGCTCTGTCAATCAAAATGACTTTCTTGTGCTGTACTTGACTGAACTGGTCCAGTGCATCAAAACATGCAGTTTACTTCCTGAAAAGCAAAGGCTGCTTGTACCACTTACCAACAGAATTGGATCAACAATCATCGCAACAACAATCACAATGTACCCCCTAAGCCTCAATGACCTAATTGGCATCAATCAGTCTCATGATTGGCTGATTCATGCCATTCAAACCTTTAAGGGCCCATGGCCCCAGGCTTAGGGAGGACATTGGGATTCAGCCTACAACTTAAGGGTTGAGTTCACAAAGTCGTCACTTTGTCAGACTGAGTGTACCGGTATTTACCGATGGTTCTGGTTTCTTGTGGTTCTGTTGGTTCCCTGTCCTGCTGTCCCTGGTTCCCTGCAGCCACTGGATGAGACCAGTCAGATGAGTGACCTACCGGTGAAGGTGATCCACGTGGACAGCGGGAAGATCCTGACCGGAGTGGAGGCCCCCAAGGCAGGCCAGCTGGAAACATGGCTGGAGATGAACCCGGGGTGAGTGAAGGGTGTGAGTGGAGTGAGTGAATGAGTAGAAGGATGTGAGTCAGTGAGTGGATCCTCTGTGAACTCTTATGTGTCTCACTCTCACTCTCTGTCTTTCTGTCTATGTGTCAGTTATGAAGTGGCCCCCAGATCAGACAGTGAGGACACAGGCTCCGAGGGGGAGGAGGTATGGCATACTTTCTGAGTACAGCAGCTTCTGGGCCAAATACATGATAGCTTTTCATATTTGGATAGTTGGAGTTGGTCTAATTTCGACAGTCCTGTACCCTTGCAAGCGACAGTACATTGACAGACAGTTGGTGATCTAGTGGTTAATTACACACTAATTAGTGGGAAATGTTGGTCACTTTGTTCAAGGATTGCACTGAGGAAGTACAGAAATGTGTATATAGTGTGACGGATTTCTATTGTTGACAATGAACACTATTTAGAAAAGTTAAAGTTTGTTGACCCTGGTCGAGTTGTAAATGTGTGACCTCTGCAGTTATTGTGTTGTTGTCGTTTTGTTGTTGTTTGTCTGTCTCAGGAGGAGGAGGAAGAACAGCCTCAGTCCTCTCAGGCTACCACAGAGGAAAAGAAAAAGATCACGGACCCCGACGGTGAAGATGTGTCCGAGGTTGATGCCCGCCACATTATTGAGTAAGAAGCACAAAGTCCTACATATGTACTAGATGTCTTTGCAAACACTAACCAGACTAGGGTCAGCAATCAGGAGTCTGGACTGATTGATGCATTCAGACTGGTGCATTCTCAGACACAAAGAAACCAGGCATCATTAACAGAGACAGCTTGTTCTCAGCTGGCAAAAGCCTCAGCAGTTTGTTTCCTCGTGTGTGTGTGTGTGTGTGTGTGTGTGTGTGTGTGTGCGCACAACTGTGTGTTCCACAGGCATGCTAAGCAGGATGTGGATGACGAATATGGTAATGCAGCTTTCGCCCGTGGCCTGCAGTCCTACTACGCTGTGGCCCACGCCGTCACTGAGAAGGTGGAGAAGCAGTCCTCTCTGCTCGTCAACGGGCAGCTCAAACAGTACCAGGTGAACCCCTCAGCTTCTTTTTAGTTGTTCTTTTTGTCTATGAAGTGATAAGCCATACCTTCATTTCGTGTTGTATGCTGTGGGAAATCACTTTTGACCAGCACCCCAACTTTTGCAAAGCACCAATACAGTTTTGATCCCACCACAGAATTGAATTGATGGTTTGAAAATGGCAAAACAAATAATGCTTCTTACTGACACTTTGTACTCCCATATTCACATTCACTTATCGGCTGTAGGTAGTAGGTTACACAACTGTTGACACTCCAAGAGTGCGATGGTAGTGTGAAAAGTGAAAAAACAAATTGTAGAGATTGTCTATAATCTTCCTCCTTCCATTCCTTCTCCTCCTCCTCGTCCTGTTCAGATCCAGGGTCTGGAATGGTTGGTGTCCCTCTACAACAACAACCTGAATGGGATTCTGGCTGATGAGATGGGCCTGGGGAAGACCATCCAGACCATTGCCCTCATCACCTACCTCATGGAGTGCAAGCGTCTCAACGGGCCCTTTCTCATCATCGTGCCCCTCTCGTGAGTAGCTCGACCTGACTCTATTCGGAGGGACCCATGCTCTCGCACTCTTACTCCCAATTGTGAATGACACACTTGTTTGGAGCAACCCCTGCACCCGCACACTTCCACTCAGTTGTACAGTGGGAACGAGACACTTGTTTGGAGGGATTCGCAGGTTCTAGTTGGTGTGGGGCCATATTCACTAAGAATCTTAGGCCCTAAAAGTAGGTGAGGTAAGACATTAGCCTACCCAACTCCCGTGAGGAGTATGCGAAGGCCTGGAGTGCCGCCTCACAAAGGTGCTGCGACGCTGGGTCCGTCCCCTGCAGCGTCTGGGCGAGGGCCAGCATCAGGTGGGACATAGAGTTTCGGATGCGTCCCATACGCGCCGCCGTGTCGTAGCCCCAAACAATGAGGTCGTCAGTCATGCGGCACTGAGCGCGGGAGCACCGGGCGTCAGGCCGCAGAGCCTCGTTAGGAGACAGAACCAGGGCAGCCATGGATGGCTCTATGTTGGGCATCTGTTGCATAGCTGCCAGCGCCCTGTAGTCTCTGGGGAGGTGAGAAAGGCGCTTGGGTCAGCCCAGCACCTCTGCAGCTCCTCGATGTATGGGCTCGAGGGTGGCACAGTCAACGTGGGGGGCTGCGCGGAGCCCCTGAATAAGGCACTCTGCCTAGGCTGGGCCACTGGGGGCGTGTCCAACCCTAGGCGGGCCAATGCTGCCCTCAAGATCGGCTGGATGGAAGGTCGCTCAGCCTCTGATGCCTCTGCTGTGCTAGGGCTGGTGGTCTGGGAGCCAGCCTGAGGGGTCGACTCGTGGGGCTCAGACTCATCACATACCAGGCTCTCAGAAGCTTGGATGGAGAGAACGTCTAGGCCGTGGGCCTCGGCGGCCGGTTACAGGGATGGTGGTGATGGTGACCGTTCAGGCTGCCAGGGAGTTGGGTTGTGCGCGAGGACACTGCCACCCTGTGCACTCTCTGCCAGAGGCTAGAGATTGGCCAGTAGGGTCTTCATCACCTGCAGCTCAGCAGACATCTTGTCGACCTTCTGGGCCAAGTTGCCCGGACGCTTCTTTTTCGCCTTGGGGACAATGCGTGCAGTAACCCCGCTGGATCCTGCCGCTGCGGCCGGCGTCGCTTCCTGCACCCTCGTGGCCTGGGGGGCGTCTGGCTGAGGGCCCATCTGAGCCAGCCTGGCGGTTCATGTTGCCACGCTCAGGCACATGCAGTCGGCACAGGCCATGTCAGTTAACCCCTGCCGTAGGTGTTCAATCCCCAGACAAAAGGGGCACTCACAGTGGCCGTCCTCCGGCTCGAGGAGGGCCATGCAGTTGGCACAAGAGTGGAACATCTGTGACATAGCAATGAATTGGGGCGAGAGCACCCCAATAACAAGACGAAATAAATAGCCAAACAGGCAGAAAACAAACAAACAGCTGGGGCGAACACACCCGCTGTCGGCAGTAACGGTGTGAGGGCACGAGCGAGACCACCCGGCTTCGCAAAACCGTTGACAGACCGTGAATAAAAACAATTCAGCGTGACGGTATGTTATAATTAGCGTATTAAACTGAAAAGATAGCTAGCCTGTTAGCAGGCACTGACCGAAGGCTACACCAAACAAAGTTGGCGTTCGATTAAACTGAAAGGGCGCCGTGCGCCACAATCGGTTTGGCAAGCTAAAAACTGCGGTGAGAACACCGCTCAAACCAACCCGTATTAAAATTAAACAGCTTGCCTCAAAAGTAAAGCGCCTAGGCCAATCTCCAGCGGCATGGAACACCGCCTCGGAGGGCTAGGTCAGATAGCTCCACCGAGCGAGAACACTCAGACAAACGGAGCACTTACAAAACGAAAAAAATCCGAAATAAGAAAATGAGAATTATAACGACTAATACGCAGTTTCTTGGGGGATGCGAATGCATGTTCGCCGGTCACGGGGTCACGGGGTGACGTCACCCAGGTCACAAGTGACTTTGTTGTTATTATTACTCGACCTGCACGTTCGTGTTGATGGACATCCATGTGCTGAAAGCACCGCCTCTGGCGGTCAGGAGAAACGAAATAGAACTAATGGTCGTGTCAACCTAAGGGCTAAGTAATGCACAAAGAAATTTAGCACTACAAGTAGCACCCAAGTCTGGAACAGCTGAGAAGACGTTCAGAGGACTCCTAACTCCACTTTAAGGCCCATTCTTAAAATATAACCTGTTGAAATGCACACGCGGAGTTAAGTATTCAAGATATATCACCACGGAATGACTGTGCACTCCACAAGGAATGCAATAGCTGACACCATCACTCACACTGTTTCTGCACTTCCACTATGTTCCACTGGGGGGCAGTAGAGCCATTGTTTTGAATTTTGTATTTTGGTTCATAGGACGCTCTCCAACTGGGTGTATGAATTTGACAAGTGGGCCCCATCTGTGGTGAAAGTCTCTTACAAGGTGAGAAACATTGCAACAGTTTAGCCTTTCCTTACAGGCAATAGCAAAAGACTATTTTTAAGAATGCAAGCTGGATACTAAGCTTTTTGCTGTGAGCTGAAGGGTATACTACGAAGCCAGGTGACTGGCTAAACGGGGTAACTTCTGGAGTAACTGCTGATGTGAAAACAAAATGTCAATTCAGAAACAGCTGATGCTCAATGGAGGGTTCTTTTAGAAATAACTCCCAAAGCTACCCAGGTAATCCAGTAACCTTGCTTAGTGGTACAGATCCCTGGTCTCTGAGTCAGGTTTCTCTCTCTATCTCTCTACCCCTCTCTTTTTCAGGGCTCCCGTGCTGCACGGAGAGCATTTGTCCCTCAGCTACGCAGTGGCAAATTTAATGTACTGTTGACCACCTATGAGTACATCATCAAAGACAAGCAAGTTTTGGCCAAGGTATGAAACTAACACCATTCACATACATATACACACACACACACACACACACACGCAAACCCTCACACACATACTACATTACTCAAAGTGTGCTTTACCACACTAGACTAGTGATTTGAACAGTTTGGCTTAGACATGACTTGACAAATTTGTCCTCAGTGCAGTTCTGTGTAGCAAAACCTCCCCTGTAGCATAGGCTCTTCCTTCATGATCATCATCATCATCATCATTATCATCAAAGCTATCTTATCTTGCATCACTCTCTCCAGCTTGTGCTCCAAACCCCCCAGGGTCCTAAAGTCCCCTCTATTGCGTCTCAGTGCTCTTTCGTAGGTGCGTTGGATGATATAGTTGAGCGGCGCGCGCGGCCCACTGTCCCTTGCATCTGCTAGGCATTCATGTATTCATTTGCGCTTTGGCTCCTGACAGTGTCCAGGTAGGTGCACTCACACACGAGGGCAGAAAATGGTTCCCAATGGTTTGGGGGGCCAAGCTCTTGCAGTCAGGGACTACATGGAGCCTCCCTCTCTTTTTGTTTTGTTTTGTTTCGTTTGTTGTTTTGCTATGGAATTTCTTTGCTTGTTTTGCTTGTTTTATCATTCAAATATGATTGGTGCCAACAGTCGATCTTGATGTCCTGTATGTGAGCGTGTTTGTGTGTACGTCTGTCTGTCTGTCTGTCTGTCTGTCTGTGTATGAATTTATGTGTGTGGTCGTGCATGCTCTGTGTGTGTGTGTGTGTGTGTGTGTGTGTGTGTGTGTGTGTGTGTGTGGACACAGATCCGTTGGAAGTATATGATTGTGGACGAAGGCCACCGCATGAAGAACCATCACTGCAAGCTGACGCAGGTGCTCAACACACATTACCTGGCACCGCGACGCGTCCTCCTGACGGGCACGCCACTGCAGAACAAGCTTCCCGAGCTCTGGGCACTCCTCAACTTCCTGCTACCCACCATCTTCAAAAGCTGCAGCACCTTCGAGCAGTGGTTCAACGCACCCTTCGCCATGACCGGCGAGAAGGTGTGACACCATCTCCATCCTTGTGAGAGATGTGAACACAGATACTTTTGTGGTTTGGCACAACATACTGTATCTTTATGGTTACTACAATATTTAAATACTACTAGTTAGCAATAATGATTGTAATAAGTTGATAAAAACATTCAGCACACTGTTAATAATAGTAACGATAACAAAAATAGCAACCATGAAATTGCGATAATAACAATGACAGTTGTAGTATTCATACACATAAAAACATACAAATATACAAACCATGGCTCTGAAAAGGAATTCAATTGGTAGTTACTGATACATGGTACACAAATGTGTCCTTAATCTATTAGAATAACGTATAATATTTAATATATAAAATAACAGTAAATTCATTCCACCAATGACGTGGGGTGGATGGATGGACGAATGGATGGATGGATGGCTGGAGTGAGGAGAAGTGGATTGACGGATGTGTGACTAGGTGGATGGAAGTGTTAAGAGGATGGATGGATGATGGAGATGATGGAGAAGGATGGAGAGAGGGAAGCCTGAGATAATCCGGTGGAGGAAGAATGGAGAGATCTCAGGTAGACGGAGGAGAAGTTCTCAGCGTGAGCAAGAGGGTGAAAAAGTCATACTTGGAGGCCAGACCTTGTGTTTGGAAGCGGAAGCGACATCACATCCTTTTTTTTCCCTGTGTGATTCAGGTGGACCTGAACGAGGAGGAGACCATTCTCATCATCAGACGTCTGCACAAGGTGCTCCGGCCCTTCCTGCTGAGGAGGCTGAAGAAAGAAGTGGAGGCTCAGCTCCCTGAGAAGGTACAGGGAATACTGGGAACTTTAGTCTAATGATGCACCAGCCCAGAAGATTTTAGTATTTATAGGAGGGTACTTCTGATCCGATTACATCTGATGAATGTGAAAAGCAGTAACTAATATAAACAACTCCAGTACTGGTTGATTGCCTCTGCATACACAGTTTTAAGGTTACTTTTTGAAGTAAGATATAATATATTTGTCCACTGGTTATTATTAGGAAAATATTTCCTGACATGGCGAACAGAACAGGGTCTTGATTTGTCATGAAGGAAATATATTAATCAAAGGGAAATATACTATTAAGGAGATATATATTATTCAAAGTTAATGGAACCTCCCGCAGCATTCTGGAGAGCCAGATCATAAAAAAATGAACAAAATCTCTGTCGTGTGTGGCTGTTGCTGTTATGTTTTACAATTGGCTTATGGCCAATGTGCAGGTTTTAATTAATTTTTATACTGATCCGTGCATATGCGATGATTAGTTAGTTTAGTTAGATTAGTTAGTGTAGATGTGATGTTGTTGACTGAGTCTTGCCTGCTGTCTGTGGCTGTCTGGCCTCCGCAGGTGGAGTATGTGATCAAGTGTGACATGTCAGCCCTGCAGAGGGTGCTGTACCGCCACATGCAGGCCAAAGGAGTTCTGCTCACCGATGGCTCTGAGAAAGACAAGAAGGTGAGGTGAACTGAGGTGATTGTTAGTGTGTGTGCACATGTGCACACGTATGTGTGTGTGTGTGTGTGTGTGTGTGTGTGTGTGTGTGTGTGTGTGTGTGTGCACACATGTGTGCATGCACATGTATATGTGTGTGCGTGTGTGCATAGCTGCTGTAACCTAGTTATAAACCACTTAAAGAACAACCATGACAAGAACATCACCTGGGTCTGGTACTATGTGGTGTGGTGTGATGTTTGTGTTTGGGGAGGTGGGTTATAGTAACCTAGTTATGAGCCTCTGTCTTCAGACACTGATTTCAGATTTGGTGAAATGGTTACATTGTTTTACAGGGTAGAGGAGGGACCAAAGCTCTGATGAACACCATTGTACAGTTGAGGAAAATCTGCAATCATCCTTACATGTTCCAGCAGATTGAGGTACAGTGTGTCTCATCACTCATTGAGAAAGGATATAAAAATCCATAAAAAAACAACATATATATGAGAAATGGCAAAGAATATGTGCACATATGTACAGTATTGAGTCTACATGGAATTCAGAGCCCATAAACAACACTTGCCTTCTTGCAGGAATCCTTCTCAGAACATCTGGGATTCTCTGGTGGTTTTGTTCAAGGGTAAGCATGTTTTTTTTTTTTACGTGTTCACCATAAACTGCATTACCCAGAATGCCTTGGATGAATATAAACAAATACTCTCTGACTGTGTCCCTGTCCAGCCCCGACCTGTATCGTGCCTCAGGGAAGTTTGAGCTGCTGGACCGCATTCTGCCCAAGCTGAGGGCCACCAATCACAAGGTGCTGCTCTTCTGCCAGATGACCTCCCTCATGAACATCATGGAGGACTACTTTGCCTATCGCAATTTCAAGTATCTGCGTCTGGATGGTGAGGGAAGGGGATCCACTAATTTCTCTTCCTCTGGCTCTGTCTTTCCCTCGGTTCTCCCTCTCCCTCTCTCTCTCTCCATCTCCATCTCCATTCATTACTCCTGGCACTTGTTGATTAGCCTCTCAAGGAAAGCAACTGTGTTTCTGCCTTTTCATGCGTCCTAATTTAATCTCAGCCCCTCCTCAATCTCTATCCCTCCTATTACAATCCTATTTCTACTTTTGTTTTGTTTGTTTTTTTTCTTCTGATATTTATCCACCATGTCCTGAGCAATGAATGCTCTCTGTCTGTAGGCACCACCAAGGCAGAGGATCGCGGCATGCTGCTGAAGAACTTTAACGACGACGCCTCCGAGTACTTTGTTTTCCTGCTAAGCACCAGAGCTGGAGGCTTGGGCCTCAACCTGCAGTCCGCCGACACCGTGGTCATCTTCGACAGCGACTGGAACCCACACCAGGTACTTAAATAGTGCCTCCACACATCCTTTGTCTCAACCAACGCTCCACTCAAAGTTGCCATCTGTTTTTTTGAAAGGGCTGTGCAGGCATTCTCACACAGTGTGAACATGGACGTTGGACATTTTGTTTGTTCAAGTATACTCATTTTTATGTACTTAGTTATGATCATTCTGTGTTTGCCAGGCCATTCTAGCTGAAAAGTTGTGTTATGCACTTGATGCTGCCATCAAACACCAGCTTTCATCTCTCTCTCCCCATTTCCATTCCCCTCTGTCTCTCTCTCTCTCCCCCATCTCTCTCCCCCCTCCTAGGATCTGCAGGCGCAGGACCGCGCCCACCGCATCGGGCAGCAGAATGAGGTGCGCGTGCTGCGTCTCTGCACCGTCAACAGCGTGGAGGAGAAGATCCTGGCTGCCGCCAAGTACAAGCTCAACGTGGACCAGAAGGTGATAGAGGCGGGCATGTTTGACCAGAAGTCCTCCAGCCACGAACGTCGGGCCTTTCTGCAGGCCATCTTGGAGCACGAGGAACAGGACATGGTCAGTCATTCATTCATCTATCCAGCAAGTATACAGTGGGTTCATTTGGTTAACCTCTTCTTTTCAACTGTTTCCCCAGTTCCCCTTTGATATCCATATTATAGATTATATATTGAGTCTGTGTGCCTATGTGTTTATATGGAGAGCTCAGATGCAAAACCCATTTTCAGAAATACACACACATTCAGTTGTTTGAATAATAATTTAAAAAAGTAATGTCTATCAAACAGCAAATTAAACATTATTATCAAGTAAAAACAAATCAAGCCAATTGGAGGTGGACTGATAATTAAGTTTATCAAAATTTATATAAATATATTTCTGTCAATTCATTGCAAATGGACATATGTTGTTGTATGATGTACTGGACACCTTAATTTCCTTCTGCATAAATAAGTATGCATCTATCTATCTATCTGTCTATCTATCTGTATTATACAGCATAAATGCTCCACTGCTGGTTTCAATTTGTTAACCTCTTCTCTTCAACTTTTTTTTCCCCCACTTCCTCTTTGACAGCCATATTATAGTTTTGCCGTCTGGTTGTGTTGCTTCTCTCTGTAGGGCTAGCTGTGTTTGCTTGATGTGTGTGTTAATATATCCTCGCCTTCATCACCAGGAGGAAGATGAAGTTCCTGATGATGAAACTCTCAACCAGATGATTGCCAGGAGTGAAGAGGAGTTTGACCACTTCATGGTTACTGCTTTTTTCCTCCTTGTCTGTCTAATACCCCATCAAGCTTCACATGATACATAAACTGCAAATAGCAAATACCCTGCAATAATGAATACTCTCTCTCTCTGTCTCTCTGTCTATTTTTCCTCTCTAACCACACACGTTCCCCCATGCCCTCTTTGCAGAGGATGGATCTGGACCGTCGCCGAGAGGAGGCACGGAACCCCAAGCGCAGGCCTCGTCTGATGGAGGAGGACGAGCTTCCCTCCTGGATCTTGAAAGACGACGCAGAGGTGGAGCGGCTCACCTACGAGGAGGAGGAGGAGAAGATGTTCGGCCGTGGCTCGCGTCAGCGCAGGGAGGTGGACTACAGCGACTCGCTCTCTGACAAACAGTGGCTAAAGGTCAGGGGTCAGGGCCCACAAGAGGTCACCGAGTTCATGATCAATTTGTCGAGTTGATCATGGTTTGGTTAAACCAAGAGAATAAGAGTGTGACCTAACTTTAGTGTAAGTTCAGAAATCCAGTGTTAATCAATAGTTCTGTTTTTTGACATTGCTGAGAGCTGTCAGTAGCTATGAGAACAGACAGAATTTGGTGCAACTTAAACTGAAGTTACGAAACAGAAACTAACACTAACTGGTGGGGGAAGAACTTGGGGGAACGTTTAAGTTCCTGCAACACTCTGCAACGTCAGACAAGGAGTATGGATTGATTCACACCGGATTTCTCCTTTAATAGAATGCTTCCCAGTTATGGTTTGGCTGCTGGTGCTGGCGTTTTATCCTCCTTTTTATCAAATATCACAAGGCTTTGGCTATTGCTGGCTGTTGTCCTCATCTTCACTGCTGAGTATGTTGCATGTAAAAAAGTGGAAACAAGGGGAAGTGCAGTTAGCTCAAGTCTCACCACTGGTTGCTCTGTTGATGGGCTTGTTTGTAAACTTACGGGCCTTAAGACAACAAGGTCCATTCATGGGTGTAATGTGGAGCTGCGGCCAGTCGAGTGCTTCTTCCGAAGAGGCTGCTCCTGTGACCAGGGCCTCATCACATGCTGCTCTTTAGGACTGAGATAATAACAACAGAGCATCAAAGGTCTTGCACATCCTGCCCCAGCAGAAATGTCAATACAATAACAAGGGGAAATACCGCTGTTGCTCAAGGGAGAATAACACATAGTAGCTACCATTTACTGTCAGGCCTCATCTAGACCTGAAATAGCTGACGAAAACTTGTAAAAGAAATGGTTACAAATTTTCACTTGCTTTTGTTAGGTTGGTTGGGTTTTTTATTTGTGATTTCTACATTAGTTTTACAACACACATTTTCTGACATTATAATGAAAGTAGTTATTTTATGAGAATGACTAGACATATTGTCGCCTCCCTGTCCCTAGGTTGTATCGTTGTAGATGTTGCGTGTCTCAAAGGCTAATGTGTCTGTCCCCATGG
>PYXC01002373.1:220000-330000 GCA_015244755.2 Tenualosa ilisha
GTTTTACTTGTCTTGTGCATTTGAGTGTGTCTGTATATGCTATGCATTTACCTGATGTGTGTGTGTGTGTGTGTGTCAGTTCGCACAGTTAAAGTGAAGATCAAGCTTAGTCGCAAGGACAAAGAGAAGCCCGCTGAGAGGGAGAAGAGTCGCAGGCGAGGGGGCCGTACCCGGGCCAAACCCGTAGTGAGCGACGACGACACTGAGGAGGAGCAGGAGGAGGCGAGACACCTGCACACATACACACACATGCAGACTGCACACACATAGTGAATATACACATTATGCTCTCTAGATCCCTCTTGATGACTCAGACACACACATACACTCTCACTCACACACACATACACACACACCCATACAGTAACAATCTGACTTCTGCTGATGCCACTAGAATTACTTTTTGAACTCTCACACACATGTATACACTGGAGCACTAATTTTGAACTCTCTCACACAAACATTACATTTACATTACATTTTACTTCCAAAAAGAGGATAAACATTCAAGTTACAGCAGAAGTACAACTTCCTAACATGGAATTGGCAGGAGGTGAACGTGCAGGGGTGTGATAAGTTCAGTGGAGAGAGAGTGGGAGATGCATTGTAAGTGCATTCCAGGTAGTCAGAAGTTGGAAGTCGGGAGATATTCTTGGGAGGGCTGGGTCTTCAAGAATTTCTTGAAGGTGGAGATGGTATCTGTTGCTCTGGTAGCACTTGGAAGGTCATTCCACCAGAGTGGAACAACAGATGAGAATAGTCTGGATTGACCTGTGCGAGGCGTTAGGTGTGCTAGACAACATTCCATGGCGGAGCGGAGTGGCTGGGGGTAACAATAGACTTTAAAAGGGTATTAAGGTAGATGGGAGCAGATCCATCAATCACCCTGTAAACCAAAAACAATGCTTTGAATTTGATGCAAACAGCTAAGGGTAGCTAGTGGAGTTCAGTGAACAGAGATGTGATGTGCTCTTTTTGGCTGGTTGAAAAACAGATGTGCAGCTGCATTCTAGATAATCTGTAACAGTCTAACAGCACAAGATGGAAGTCCTGTTAAGAGTGCATTGCAATAGTCAAGGTGAGAGATAACCAAGGTCTGGACCAGGAACTGAGGTTGTTTGTTGGGTTAGGCCTGATCATCTTTATGTTGAATGGAGAAAAATGGCCCGACCGAGCTATACAGCAAAGGTCAGCTGGTCATCAATCATGACACCCAGGTTTCTTGCATCCTTGGTAAGAGCAACAGATAGGAAGTCTATTTAAATGCTGATGTTGTGATGTATGGTTTGCTTAGCTGGGAGGACCAGCAGGTCAGTTTCGGAGAGGTTTAATTGGAGGTGATCCATGCAGCCATTTCATCCATGCAAACATGTCAGAAAGACAGTCAGAGATTCAAGTTTACACCATGGAGTCACCTGGAGGAAAGGACCAATAGAGCTGGGCATCATTTGCATAGTAGTTATGGGAGAAGCAATGGGAATGGATGATTGGACCCAGTGAGGTGGTATACATGGCAAAGAGAAGGGGCCCCAGCACAGAGCCTTGGGGCACTCTTGTGGGGAGTTGGTGCAGCGCAGATGTTTGCCCTAGCCATGATACATTGAACAACTGCCTAGTGGGATAGGATTCAAACCAGTAGTGCACTTTGCCATTGATGCCCGTGTTTGTCGATTTGTCCAGTGGGAAACAATGGTTGACAGTATCAAATGCTGCTGATAGGTCAGGCAGGATGAGTATTGAGGATTGACCTGCCGCTTTCATACACATACACAAACAAGTAGTAACTCTCTCTGACACACACACGCACACTCAAGCACTAACATGCAGAAAATTTTAACCACCCGAACTGCTGGTTGTTGTTGTGTTGTTGTTTCAGGAACCCTCTGCCGCCGCCAGTGAAGAGGACTGAGGCCCTATTGGCCCAGCCCAGCAGCTCTCCTAACACAGAGGCACAGACAGACAGACAGACTGATGGGAACACAGTCGTAGTGGCAGTGGTAGAAGGCTTTTTTTTGTTTTATTTTCATTGATACTCCTAGAGTGAGTCTCAAGCAGAGGATTCGGGTGGAGAAGATTTAATTAAAAAATAAAAAATGTAAAAGAAAAAAAGAAGAATCAGTCAGTGGTTTCAGTCAGGGTTGTCTAGTAGAGAACAAGAAGAAACAAATTGGATGTCAGTGACTGGTGCGTAACATATCAGTGGTCACAGATACTATGGAAGAGTACAGAGACCCACTGTGTACAGAAGATGGGTCGTCATAGACTGAGCAAGATTTGCTATGGTGTCCATGTACTTTAACCACTCCCTAGGTCTTAAAGTATAGGCTAACAGTCATCCTGTGGGCCAAGGGCATTAAAAACAAAAACAGAGACACAAACAAAAATGTTAACTATATGCTGTGTGCTGCACCTCCTTCCTGCAATTGACAGCTGACTGAATTGTGTATTGCAGTCATCAAACAAGTGAAGCACATTGTGAAGGTTAGGGAAACTTTTTTTTTTTTTTTTTTAAATATACAGTATATACCAAGACTCAGCCTTGGTTTCACTGCTCAAGGTGAATCAAGGTAACTTCTTCAGATAGATTAGAATCTACCAGAACTTTTTAGAAAGTACTGTTTTTTTTTTTTCCAAGAGGCGTTTTGGAGACGTTCTCTACAGCAGCACACTTTCCCATCCGAATCCCCTGCCGGGGCAATCCTTCTCGAGTGGCAACCAAGCCAAACCTGTAACTCAAGTGACTGTTGTGGTTTAGCTAGACAAAAAAACAGTGCAAGGATGTAGATGTTTGTACAGAAACCCTAGCATAGACATAGAAACTCTCTCAGTGAGGTGCTCTCTCTGTCTCTCCTCTCTTTTTCTCCTTAAAACTCTGCTTACCCTCTGTGCCCTCACACTCGGCTCTGTAGGTTTGTGTAATGTGCCCTTTTGTTTCCGCGGCATGTGTGTGTGTGTGTGTGTGTGTGTGCGCGCGCGTGCGCGCGCGCGCGTGTGTGTGTGTGTGTGTCAACGTTTTTATTAGAGATGCTTAGAGCTAGCAGCCCTGAAGGGTTCATTTCTTAAGATCATTTATATCCTGTGTTGTGTAACCAATGTCACAAGAAGTTTAAGAACTGCAATAAAAATGTAATGACAGTGTCGCCTGTTGAATAGCCATTTCTGACCTCTTGCATCTAATTTTCAATCGATTGAGTTTTCTGCTGTGGATCACATGTATTTGTTTTGAAAACTTTTGAAGAATTTATCACATTTCTCAAGGTGTATAGCACCCAGTACTGCCACTTCCTTTCTATACAGCTAACAGGAAGTTGTGGCTGATAGTAGACCTCCATAGTGTTACTTAGAAGTGGGTTTACCCCTAGGCGGGTCAATAGAAATGCCTGTCTGCACATGGGAAATACATATGGAATGCACACATAACATGAATGTATTTCTTATATGCTTACCTTTGACTTGCATAATGTGAGAATGCAGTATCCCAGAGTCACCAGATGGGGGCAGTATCTACAAATGATGCATTCTCCCTTATGAGCATAATTCTGTATTAGCAGTACCTACCTTTATTTTCACAATTATCATACCAGCATCTGTACTTACATAATGTTTTGTGTGTGTGTGAATACCAGAGCGCTGTATGAGGTGTTTACCAACTCCACCGAACAAACTTTGCTCTTTAATCGAGTTGGGTGTGAAAACACGAGAGTCACCAGATATCCTTCCTGTCCAAGATGTTTGTGTGTGGAGCAGTGGGTTGCCCGTTGCCCTGCGGCCGTGCATCTCGGGGGGGATGAGGGAGGGCCGGGGTTGGCTAAGAGAAGAGGGATCGGTCAGTCGTTGCTCAACCATGAAGCCTCACAACAGCCGACTGGCAGGAGATCTTTCCTCTTATAGTCAGCTGACTTCTAGAAAACTCTCGGGTTCTCAGCGAAATATTCACTTTCACATTTCGATCTACTGAAAAACACTGCCACTACCTACGAAATGCGTTGCTCTCAAACGGATACCGAAGTACGGAAGAACGGAAGTTCGAACGACATAACTGGCGAAATCCGACTGCTTCCCCGAAAATCTCTCAAAACTTTCACAATGTCCTCCCAAACACAACCACTCTCTATGCGCACACTTTACTCAAAAACAGAACCACATTCTACACATACAGTCAAAAACACTGCAGGCTACAAAATATCCACACTCTTCTCACAAATATTTTCTCCACTATAGCATTCACATTATACTCAAAAAACCAAGCATGGGAAAGCCATACATCTAGTTCCCCTCTTAATTTGCTACCGATCATAGCCTAGCATAAATGTTTTTGCCATGCAGGTATGTCTAGAAACTAACCATAGTGCCTCCGGACATGTATATATTGTTCTTACATTTTGATATTATACTCTGGCTTGTCAGGCTATAGGCCAACTGGTCAGGGATCCTAGCCTAGAAATCTAGACATACCCTAGTGGTAACAAATCGTTTAATAAATTGTCAGGCTACAGGGATCCATGAACTGAATCAATTATCATCAGCTCAACCAGAAACTGATCTTGGGTCAGCTCACATTAGTCTGTAGCTGTTACCTGTAAGATGTTGGTGTGGGTTGATGTTTGAAAGACAAAAGAAGAACAAAGAGAAGAAAGGCATCAGCAACCCTCAGATAACATTTTTATGTAGGCCTGTTTGAGAAAGGAGGGATGGAGGGCTGCATAGCGAACGAATGACAAAACATAGGAAGTAACTGTGTGTGGGTGTGTTTGTTGAGGGGGGTGGGTTTCCTAGGGGAACTCGTCTTTCTGTAATCGGTGGGGCTTACACTTGAAGTCTTATTTCCAAAGAATAATAAAGTGTAGTCATTGTTACACGAGAGTCGCTGCAGTAAGACTGAAACTACATATCTTCGGTGCTGTCTGATGAGAGAATGAGGTTAGGGAAAATTTCAGGTCAGCTATTACCACATATGTACCTCTCACTCTCCCTACTTCTCTCTCACTTGCTCAGGTTTGGTGGGAGGGAGTGATTCACACACACTCACTCACACACACTACTGGCTCTGGAGGCTCTGGTCTATGCCTGGTCCCAATGTGGGTCGGGGCTGCACCAGCAGCTGGCTCCTGTGGCGCTAATGGCCCAGCATCTGCAGCCTAATCCCATCAGTGCATAGCATGCTTAGCATCACTAAACTCTGATTAGCACCATTAGCGTATCCCTTGTGGCTAGACACTAACCGACCTTTTTTCCCTACTCCACTCACTGTATAGACAGATTCCTAGCTGGAAAGAGAGAGAGGGGGGTGGTTGGAGAGAGTGGGGAACATGGAATACAGATTTAACTGGGGCAGAGCAGCAGTACAGAGAGAGGCGGGTAGACCTTGCACGGTAAGGCTAGTGACGTAACCACCAGAACACTGTGCTGGATGTCC
This sequence comes from Tenualosa ilisha, assembly GCA_015244755.2. Taxonomy (NCBI): domain Eukaryota; kingdom Metazoa; phylum Chordata; class Actinopteri; order Clupeiformes; family Clupeidae; genus Tenualosa; species Tenualosa ilisha. Next base: position 225,417 of record PYXC01002373.1, read on the forward strand.
CTGTCAGTTCCGGGTTTCGTAATGGATCAGGGACCCTATCCATCAAGGTCGGACACGGGGCATGGCACCATCCAAGGCCCACCCACATACACACGCAGTAGGGCTAAATGCTGCAGGACTAAAGTAATGTTGATGTTGCTGAGCCAAAAGTTCTGACATAACAGGTTAAAAAAACGAAGTGCACACACTTCTTTTGAATTTTAGGATAACTGAAATACAGGAGCCAGGGCCGCTCTGTTGGTGACACACAGTGTTACCATTAACATGTAGGCAAATATGGGGCGTGAAGTGGGAGAGAGAGAAAAGTGCTCAGCAGTTTCACACCAGCCTGTGACTGAGAGGAGAGTTTCAGGACCTCACACTCCCATGTGACTGAAGCACCCATCACCTCCAGTGTTGACTCTTCTCACCAGGCTCTTATCAACATAGAGAGGGTGCCACACTTAACACACAGATCCTAGGGTGTGGGTGATGGGACATGTTCACCAACTTTAGCTAATTAGCCAAAATGCTAGCATGGTGTCATGGCATTCTTTCCCTGTGAATTATTACTGGAAGCTCAGAAAAGCGGCTTGGTCCACACACATACTGATCTGCTATGCAGTATGTGTGCGAACAAGAGTAACAGAGGAGAGCATTGGGGGAATGCCAAATGGTCCTAATCAGAGGACCCCACGGGGACAAGTTGTGAGGAGATCAGAAAGTTATTGAGACTGTGTAAATGATTTGTAGAGGAGCAGGACTTTGTAAAAAAGGTAAAATTATGTCTGAGAGCCTCATACTCAAAAAGGAATACTTTCCAGTTCGTCTAATGTTGGAATACAGTACCTTGGACATGAAAACTGCATTAGGCTACAACCGCATTATATCTCTGTGCTGCCTGCTCAGTAGCAGACTCAGCTTGGCCTCATAAGGAAGCCCCCCCAATATTCCACTTTGGAAGGCAGATCAAGACACTGATGCTGTCTTCATACACATAAGTATGTTGGGGTGTAAATAGTATTGATTGCTACAGACACCCAGGTGCTTGTCTCTGCTGTTACATGCTACATACACCTGGGTGTAGGTAACCACATTTGCTATGCCCTCCGGATGCAGATAGCATGTTGGACTATGTACACCTGGGTGCAAATAGCATCTGCTTATATTTTTTCAGAGTCAGTCTTCCGCTATCTGATTTACCGGATATGGTAGTACGAAACATTTACGCACAGCTTCATGAATGTGCCATGCCCTCATCCATCAGGTAAGGTGATAATATTTTCAAGTCACGTTTACAGAGGTTAATCTTAGGTGCGATGGTAGCACAGGTGGTAGAGGTGCAGTTTAGCAGTTGGAGGGTTCGAGCAAGGTACTGAACCACAAATTGCTCCCAGTGGCAGGTTGGCACCTTGCATGGCAGCTTCTGCCACTAGTGTGTGAATGGGTGTATGTGAGGCGTACATTGCAAGGAATTGTACAGCTCTTTCAGTGTGTGTAGGTGTAAAAAAGTGCTTTATAAATGCAGTCCACTTAAAATGGTATGATTCTATTTCTGTATGACATTAGTAGAGGTACTATACTTCAACAAGACACCGATGCTTTCATTGATTATGAATCATAAAGCCCACCCCATGTCGGATAAGCAGTTGTGATTTGTCCCTGCATTGTTGGTAAAACGGGTTGTGATGGCTTCATAGCCATGACCTACAGAGCAATTTTAAAGTTTGCTCGTGGTACGGCTGCGTTTCCCCAAAAAATGAGAGTCTACTGCAAATATCTCATTGGTCAACTGTCAATATGATGAAGTAGGTAATACCCCATGAAACTGGCCAAGAACCATCAGAAAATTGTGCAAGACTGAGAGATAGACTGTGCGTGTGTGTGTTTGTCCTGGAGGAAAGGTGGCATTGGGAACCACTCCCAGATCAATGCTACGATGAATAACTGGACAGGTTGGGTGGGAGGGAGTCATTCAAACACACACACACACACAAAAGACAGTGAGAGCACTGTGCACACTGCGCTTCATTGTCATGTGTGTGCACGTTTGTCGTTGTGATGGTTAAGGGTGGGAAGTTTTGGTACTATGTAATCCAGCTGCCTTTTCCACATTCCAAACATACCACACACTCTATACGATCTCTCAGCACCAAGCATGACTTTCATGGGGCAACACACACATACACACACAAAGTGTTCATTCATTCACCACCACCCCCCTTTCTTTTCCTTATCATGCATTGGTATCCTCTGATTCATGTTGAATAGATTATTGACATAGCATGAGGTTACATCACTTTATCAGTCACCCATTTGTCTCGCTGATGTTAATTTCAGAGGCAGAAACCAGGCACCTGCCGTGTCCATTTATTGAACTCCCCATGCCACACCCACTGAGCCCTGGGAGTAGCTGATGTGACAGAGCATATACATGGCCCCGAAACTGACTATGCACACATACATGAGAGGAATTTGGAACATATCCTAAGACAGCCTTTGCAAACTAAGACACAATTAGAGTTAAGAGCATTCATTGGTTCTCAAAGTGGCGTCCACAGCATGTTGCCTGGGGGTCCATAAAAAAGTTAGCTAGAAAATAGCATAGCTTCTAAAAGAACAAATAGATATAAGCATATATGGTAAAATTTGTGTTGTCATTATAAGAGGTCCGTGGGAAATGCTGTGCTCCATGAGGGGTCCCTGGCCCAATAAAGCTTGAGAACCCGTGTTCTAGGCTACGTGATCTGTTTGTATATTTTAGACTGTCATGCTACATAGTTTATAGGTCACTCATGACCTTCCTATGTGATTTTGGTCTCATTTGCTTTGCAAATCGTGATGGTCCCTTTCAGTGGACTCACTCGCGGCAAGACAAAATTTAGCACCACCCATTAAAGTATGTGGGGGGTGGTGTTTGTGTGTGTGTGTGTGTGTGTGTGTGGGGGGGGGGGGATTATAGGCTAAATGTGTGTATGTGTTTTGTTATTTCATAGACCTGTTGTCTATGGGTGAGTAGGGGGATTTAGCCACCTACAAACATCACTGTTTTTAATGATTACAAGCCGAGTCTCTCTTATAAATTAATCTATAAGGCTACTGTAAGCTTACTTCAATAAGAAGCCTAACCAAATAAAGTTGGACCATGTCCCAACATCGACAGGAGCTTTTTCCTCTCGTTGCCGTCCATGGGTGAGGTGATGAAGCACGGTGTGTAGCGCTAATGTAGAGGTGTGCTTGCCATTCTCTGAAATGGGGAGCTCAAAACGGCACTTGTACTGAAAGACAGTAGCAGCTCCACTGCAACTCTCATTTGCTTGCAAAATCATCTTCTGATTATTATTACAATATATCCATTACTGAGGGATTATTCACAGTTGATAAGGCAATGTTTTAACAGGTTTGACATGCTCTACAGTGAGTTTCCCAGCTTGGGATCAATAAAGTACATCTATGTGTCTTGTAAGGTGAGGACAGGTTTCTTAATTTTCTTTCAGCCAGACAAGTTTCTTCAAGTTTCTTCACCTTGATGATGACATTGACATTGATGACATTGATAAATAGGTTGGCTGTAAGAGGCTCCCTGTGAAACCAATCTCATGTAACCAACCACTGCTTTACCACATGCCAGCTGTGTTATCAGAAGGTGGTTGTGTTGCATTTGTCAAATATTGACACTGTATATTTATTTCTGCAGGTCAAAGACCGAAGGCTTTTATGCGTGGTTATGTCTCCATAATATTTAGGTTTGCTAGTCTGGGGCCACTGCTTCATATTCACAAGAGGCTGGATGGGGGTTTCCATGTAAAAGAACAAAAAACTATGAAGGAATGTGTGGCAATGGAAGTGCATAGGAGGTCCATTTTGGTTTTCATGGTTGAGGAATATTTATGAGTGGACCATGCACAGTTGCACCTCTCAAATTGCTAACCTGTCATCTTCAAGATGTCATTCATTGCCTTCAGCACCATATAACAACCACAGCAAAGGTTTTATGTGGCCATATTTGTCAAGGTGGCATGGCAGATAAACACATACCAAGTGATAAATGAACTTCTCACTTGTCAGTTCCCATGATGTGCCCATGGACACATACACACACAGTTAATGAATGTTTTATCTAGTTTCCTACACATCTCTAAATAAAGCATTCACAAATTAAATTAACACAGCTGATAAGAGGGCTATCAACATCATGCTGCTTACGTGGCTCCTCCCCGTGGTTGTGATGTAGAGCATTTCAAATATCACACCACTCGCAAAACCCCGCCCCACGATGGACCACATAGAAATGGTCAGATGAGAGTCTAGAACATTAAATTTCACTTGGCATGTCAATGAGGTGCATGTCCTCAACCTATTCGTGTAAGAACCCACAGCTTTTATCTACGTTTTAGTAGTTTCCCCTGTGCTTTATCACCTCAATTTATCGCTGCACCCGGCACGCCTGCCTACACGCGCCACAACTGTCACTGAGAGCCGGGGTTTGGCATCTTCTAACACCCGAAATCCCACAGAATCTCTTAACAGGAGAGATGTCTTTACCGAACTGGATATGGAGCTTCAGGTTTACGTTGTCTCTGATCCTCCTGGTCTACTGTATTTGTGAAACACGTAAGTAGCATTAACTTATCCACTACCATACCGATTTTTAAAATGATATCCTGCAGGTAGGCTATGGTTACGCATCAGATAGCCTTCATGCAGCTGAGGATGCTGTCTCATTGTGCCGTAAAATAACTGCCGGCTACTTTAGACATCTTACAGAGTTTTATAGCCTACCTACATTACATATATATAAAACTACGTTAGAACCGGTTATTATTCTTTGGTCGACTCTTATTATTAGGCCTATAGCGGATTGCAAGCACACTTTATAATTCCATTATTAGCAAACCTACACAACTTATGATTTACCATGTTGGTACATAGTAACATTTTCACAGGAAATCTTTGGTGTGCTTAATTGTAACACGTCTTGTTTAAATTGTGTCCAATCATTTGTCTCTCTGGTGGTTTCCTGAGCAATTCCCTCCCTTCAGAATTTACCTACGACACGAAGAGTATGCCAATATGTTTGCTAATGAAGCAATTTATGAAAGTTATCTTCATTTAAATCCGTGTTATCATAGATATTAATATCTGTGGTGATTATGTCCTAAATTGAACTTGTGATCTTCAGTTGCGTATAATGAGTTGATCTGACGGGGGTGGGGAGGGGAGTTGTCGATAAGACTCAGATGACACGTCCAGAATGTGGCCTATAATAAACACAGGGAATTTTTCTGTAGGCCTAATTAATCTTTGTTTTACTTTTTCCTTGTGATATGGACTTTTCCACCTTTCATATTTCTTGTATTATTGTTCGACACAACAGTAGTCTATTACTCGAAAGGAATGAATGAGTAAAAATTCAAGGCACCAATTGGCTACTCTTTGGGATAGCATGTGTTCTCAGCCAATGGAAGAGGGAAATGTGTTCATCGTCCTGCTGCATGTGAGTAGGCGGGTAGCCTCTGCTGACGGGGAAAAAAATACCGGCGTAATAGACATTGGGCGCGGCAGACGCGCACATCGGATATTTATTTATTTTCACTTTTATCACTAAACTTAAAATGAATATTAATATAATTTCTGTATATCTAAATGTTTATTTGCAAATCTTATCGGCATTTTATAATATACCACCCTACTAGGCTTGGCAGAACAATTGTGCACTCATCATATCTTTACAGCTTGTACTAATTGTGCGGTATCATTAGGAATTCTGAGAATTCAAACAACCTCTGTCAGTGCCTATCAGTATACCAACAGTTGCAAAGCTGGTGTATGAATTATTTGTATTTCCACACTAGCTCCTGCATGACAGCGATCATGATTCCAATCCCAACTGCAGTGTCACTGGGTTCAGAGGAGAAAGTCCCTGAACCTCTACTGGCTTATTGGGTGAAGGTGCATTGTCCAGTGTTGGACAAGCAGTAGCTTCTGTCATTGCCAAGTTGAGGCTGTCCTTGTTAGCACTTTTAGGATTTTAGGATTAAGACCCCCCTGCCCCCCATCCCTTACCTCTGTACTTTTTTCCCTGTAATTTAGCAAGTCGGTCAACTGGATGGATTTTTAGTTTCTGAACCCTCCCAGGATTTAGTGAGAACCAGGGTTATAGCAGGGGGTGATGTGTCTTATGAAACACAGGCCTTTGACTCCTCAGCAATGTGAGACTGTTTTGTGCACCTTCCACTGTGTTAGAGTTTCAGAGGAGACACTGCATGAAGCCCACAGGCACGTTCCATCACAGATCAAGATGCTTGCAACTCTTGTGTCACTCTGTATCATAAGCCTACCACTGATAACAGTCTAACACACACACACGTTGGTACGCGCCCACACACACGTGTACAAATCCTAGACATGTTTGGGTGAGTTTGCAGAAAGGGGTGATGTTTGCAGATGAAGGCTTGTCTAGTGTCTCTCAGCAGAGCTGTGCATGTGTGTGAGTTGCATATTAACCTGCTGTGATGTACACCAGACCCTGAACCTGTGGCAGCTCACTCGCGGTGAACAAACACCTACACTCCATGCTATAAAAAGGTTACGAAAGGAAGCGTCTGCAAATTTTTCCCTTTGAATTCTGCCGACTGCAGTCAGTTTTGGCCGCTTTACTGAAGTGATGTGAAGGTTTGTGCACTATGTGCATCATATATTTTGTCTTAGCATATAATGTCACATGAAAAGCTTATTTTCCACAGAGGTTTATGAGACATGCTTATGGGATTACAATCAATGTGGATTTTTTTTAATTGACTGTCAGGACTGAACTGGCCTTTTCTTTTATTCATTATTATATTGACAAAAGCAGACATCACATCTGCATAATAAAAATATAACTGCAGATGGTTGTTTTACATAATGAAGATTAAAAGTTGAAAGACACATACTCATTTCCTGTCAAGTCACAGAAATTATATTGAGTGATCTCAGAATTCTTGTAGGTTGTGGTTAGAGAAAGCGACTGTGTTGGCTGAACAGTTTGCTGCACACTGCTTGCTCCTCCTCTCCATATTAAACTTGTGTGTCTGCCCTCAACCACTTAACTGAAAATTGGAGCAACCAAATTCTGCAGTCATTTACAGAGAGAAGCATATGCATTGTATATTTGTCTAGTTCTTCAAAATGCTACGCACAAGTCAGTGGTTAACCTCGGTGCCCGCAACCTAATGCTTCCTCATGGAGACTAATTAATTTGCTTTAAATTGCTATTAAGGGGAACTCACCTGATTTAGTGAAGGTCTACATGCAGTCCAATGAAAAGCATGCTTCAGTGGACACTTAATGAGCTACAGACAGCTTGATATTAGCCTTTCAGTGGGCCAGTGAGTTATTGGGACTGCTGAGCGTGCTGTCTTGTTTGCACAGTGCAGATGAGAAGAGTTCCCTTGCTTTCACCAAAGGCTAATAAACATGTCGGTGTCCCCCCTTTTCTTGCCTTGGGAGGGTTCTCACACTCATCACACGCCTTTGAAAGTCAAGTTTGTGAGGTCTTGGCGGGTGGCTTGGGGTGGTTAGTTGACCTATATTCCTGCCACACAAATGGAACGAGTGCACACTTTAAGTGAACGGAAGAAGCAGTCTGCTACAGAGAGAAAGAAAAGGATGGGAGATAGAGAGAGAAAGCAGAAAGAGGGCAGAGAGGTTGGGGGAAGTTCAGTGGTACAGTGAGGGTGTAACTTCTCCTTTCTCATCTCTTTCGTGGCACCCCGAAGGAAAGAGGGATTCGGTTGTTGTAAATATATCCGGGTTTTCCACTAACAGCTGGATGTTATGAGGGGGGGCTATTCCTGGAACCCACCCCTGGCAACGAGCCCAGACTTTCTCTCTCTCTCTCTCTCTCTCTCCCTCCCTGTCTCTGTCTCTCTCTGTGTTTATACTGGGAGGTGGGGAGAGAGCGGGAATAGAGGCAGGAGAGCTGGACACCCTTGATTTTTTTCCTTAAAAAGGAAAGGATGAAACCATCCTCATGTCTGCTTTTCACTTTTTTTTTTCTTTTCTTTTTTTTGTTTATCTAGAGCACATTTATCAGGCATCGTCATGTTTATTTTTCTAACTTGATTCTTCATTTGCGTGAGACATTCAGTTTAACACGCGTTTCTTCGGCTGAGTTGCACTAGTGGCGGGTAAAAGGCGACCACTGTGGGATCTAGTGGTTAGATGCTAGGCAAGTTCATGAATTTCCTGGTTTTGTTGCCACTTCAGATCCCCCCCCTCAACCCTCTTCTCTGAAAGTCTCTGTAGTATTTCTTGTTATGAGGAATTTTTGTCAGGACCCAATCAGCAACTGGTGGTGTGATTATCAAGCTCCTCCCCTTTCCCTTTGTCTTAAAGAGACAGCCAGTGACTTGTCGTCCAGTCACACACTGGAGTGAGTGGAGTGGAATTTTTGTCTCTGAACAAAAGCGGGAAGAATGTTGAGATGACAATCTCACGTGTACTTACTTCCACTGTCACCCTCATGTACCTGCCTGGTGATGCCCGCTTGTGTGTGTTTGTACCCTTCAACCTCATCACCTCACACTCACACACACCCATACGCTTTCTCTCTCTCTCCTCCCCTCTGTCCTGGCAACATCTGCACACCAGGTTTGTGTTGATGCAACTGCTGGGTCACCCATAGGCCACACAGAGTGTGTTTGGCAGCACAACCCTTCAACTGTCTCATTTGTCTTTTGAAAAGTTATGTTCCATCAGTAAGCAGCGGCGCTTAGCTGATATTCCATTTCTGAAATATAAATTCTGAACTTCTTCTAATTTTTTAAATCCCCTGACTTTTTTCATTACACCATTTACACACGCACACGCACGCACAACGCAGGGCTTGTCCCTTTGAGAGTTTATTTCTAGCTGACGTTACAAAGCGAGCAACTGGTCAGTCCTGTTCCAGGTGTCATCAGTGGCCTCCATTACACTTCTCGAATCCTCTGTGCTCCTTTGTCAGAGTGGCAAAGAATAGAGTTCATCAACTTCCTCCTCCTTCTCCGAGAGAGCGAGAGAGAATTAAATTATTAGTGTCATAGCTGTTCCCGAAAGGTTTCAATTTTAACATTCTATGTGTTCAAATTAAAATGAAAAGCGCAACACTGTTACTTGATGGACAAACCTTTTTTTTATTGAAATACTGATGTTTCAGTCAGTCAGACCGCCAGCACACTGACTGACTGAAATGTCAGTATTTCAATTAAAAAAAAGGTTTGTCCGTCAAGCATCAGTATTGACCTTTTCAGTTTAAATTGAAGTTGTATCTAGTGCAAAATAAATGCATCTGTAGTACAACTCAGGTGTGCAGGCTCTCTTCAGCCTTTGTGAAACATTCCATATGTTGTCTTAACGTTGTGGAAGGTGTTTGGGAAAAAGATAGAATGTTCAAGTATTGTTTTTGTTATTATTATTGAAACAGTCTTTATTGACACTCTTATTGGGCATCTGTTAAAGTGTTCAGCATCAGTGAACTGTATCACAGTAATCCACACCTTCGTAAGGCAACATGTTCACCTAACGGGAGTTTTACTTCCCTCTACCTTTGCTCATATGAAATGATTTGTTGTTAATTACTGTTTTATGTTTCTGTTATCGTAATTGCAGTGGCTCAATCATCAGGAGGATGTTTATTGTTTATTTACTAATACAAGCTTTATGTCCTCCTTGATATTACATTATTGCGTCATAGTGTTAAATATTAACCTGTAAGGGAAGATGGTGCTGTTTGCACCTGATAAGTAATGTGTTCAGATTCAGTGGGGCTATATTGTCGACAGAGACAACTGTAATATGAGCTGGTGTTGTTCTATGGCGTGACATTAGACACGTCAGGAGTCAGGCCAGCCCCCTGTGGAGGATGCTGTCAGCATCAGGTGTCACATTCTCTACGCCCTCGCTCTCTCTCTCTCTGTGTGTGTGTGTGTGTGCCTTGTTAAAAAAAGAAGCTTTGTGTGAAAGTTGTGGCTGCTAGAAAGTGGTTACTCAACCCTGTGACCCTCTCCTCTTTACCCCCTTGCCCTCCCCCACCCATGTTGTGTTTCCCTCCTGTTCTGCTTCTCAGAAGCTGTTACCTGTACCGCCTCGCAGTTCCAGTGCGGGAACGGGAAGTGCATCACCTCGCGATGGGTTTGTGACGGATCGGACGACTGCGGCGACGGCACTGACGAGCTGCCAGACACCTGTCGTAAGTGACGAACCCAAACTATTTGCACCTTCCTCCCTCGTCGTTCTCATCGTCTTCGTCGGTGATGAGGGCTCACCAGCTTGCTGGCCTATGTTGGACCATCACTGATGTGTCCTCTCTCCCCCCCCCCTCGCAGACAACAAGACATGCATGCCAACTGAGTTCAGCTGTGGTGGGCGTCTCAATAAGTGTGTGCCCAAGGGCTGGCAGTGTGACGGCAAGAGTGACTGTGAGAATGGCAGCGACGAGGCAGGATGCGGTAAGAGGGCATCACTCTCTACACACACACAGACACACACAGACACACACACGCAACCAACAGCAACACTGACCAACAGCAAAATCAGACCACATAGATGACATAAAAGTAGTCACTGTAATTGGCCACATTCTCACATTATCGAATACTAATAGGTCCTAATTCTGGCCCCATTCTGAGGCTCTTGTCTTTAGTGTTTCATTAGTCTGCCCTTCATTAGTTTGTTTCTCTGTCTAATAATGTCTGTGAATATATTGCAGAACTGTCTCTGCTTGTTTGAAATTAGTCTACATTTCTTGTCCTCTAAATCCACCTTGGTTTGTCTGTGTGTCCGAGTTGGAGTTGGAATGATTTTTGTCAATCTAATTTTTGACAAATTCTAATGTCATTCCCAATCCCGCAGTCCCAAGGACGTGCACAGACGACGAGTTCCGCTGTACCAGCGGTCAGTGTGTTGCACTGTACTTCGTCTGCGATGAGGATCGCGACTGCGAGGACGGCAGTGACGAGGCTTCGTGTCCGGCGCCCACCTGCAGCCCAGGCTCCTTCCAGTGCAACAACTCTGTGTGCGTGCCGCGCCTGTGGGCGTGCGACGGAGATGCCGACTGCACCGACGGCTCGGACGAGTGGCCGCAGAACTGCGCCTCTCAGCCCGCGGCGCCCACCAAAGCGCCCTGCTCGCTGCAGGAGTTCCGCTGCGGCAGTGGCGAATGCGTACACAGCAACTGGGTGTGTGACGGCGGTGCTGATTGCCTGGATTCCTCCGACGAAGTCAACTGCAGTGAGTACCAGATCATGGTACACGTGTTCAAATGATGCTAGCAATTTTCTTTGAGGCTTCCATTTGATGAATATTGAGTCCTGTATAGATCATGGTTACAAACATGGATAGTACATAACAACAACATGTGTGTCTGTGTGTGTATGTATATAATACACATTTAGACAAATATAATATAATATAATATAATATAATTTAACATAATATGATAATTAGATTATAATATAATATTAGAATGTTGTCTATTTTGTTCTGTGCAAGGATGAGTATCTGGTCTTGTATAATGGTTTTGTCATTGATTATAATTGTTATTGATCTTTTCTTCTCAGCCCATGTGACCTGCCAGCCAGATGACTTCCAGTGTACTGATGGCACGTGTATCCATGGTAGCCAACAGTGTGATGGGGAGTACAATTGCAAAGACCTCAGTGATGAGATGGGCTGTCTGATCAGTAAGCTCACACACACACAGACACACATATACACACACACACACACACTAATGGGCTTTTTGAGCAATAAGTAAACACACAGACACACACACACACACACACACATACACACACGCACTGAAAACAGCAAAAGCCAAAGAGCATGTCCATTTCATTCCCGTCTCGGCCTGTTCCCAAACCCCATTTTCCTGAGTGATGTTTATATATTTTATATTTTTTCCACATAGATTCTTGAAAATGTAATGTTGTGTTTTATGGCATGACTTACTCCTCCTTCATGTCCACAGGGAATACTTGTGAAGGCCCAGACAAGTTCAAGTGTCGCACAGGCGAATGCATCAGCATGGACAGGGTGTGTGACAAGAACCGCGACTGCAGGGACTGGTCCGACGAGCCTCTCAAGGAGTGTGGTGAGTTGAGCCTCCCTCGTCTGGTTTCCCCCGCACACGCACACGCGTGCGCGCACACACACCACACACACACACACACACAGAGGGAGGGAGAGGGAGAGAGAGAGAGACAGATGAAGACACACACATACTCACAAAGCCCTCAGAGCTCCAGGAAATCTCTTCCCCATCCGGGAAAAATCTCCTGCAGGCTCTGAGGTCTGGCAGATGAGCTGACTTGGTGGTTGGGAAAGTGAGGTCACTTGTTCTGACTTCACACAGGGAAAATAAAGTCATACTGGAACTGGCAGCTAATGGTCTTTTTCTTTTTCTTTTCCTCTCCTCTCCTCCCTCTCTCTGCCTCTCTATGTGTCTGTCTCCCCCCTTCAACCTTTGCTGTAGGAAATAATGAATGTCTGAACAACAATGGTGGCTGCTCTCATACCTGCAAAGATTTGAAGCTTGGCTACGAGTGCCTGTGCCATGCTGGCTTCCATCTTGTTGACAGCACTAAATGTGAAGGTAAATGTTCTGAGTGCAGCTCCTTCATCTCTCCTCACAACTGAAACCATTCATGATGGTGCACTGCAAAGATTGGAATCCAGCTTCCAAATAAATAATCCTAAGCCCCACAGTCTTGACCTGGCTAATCGTCTGTTGCCGTCAACCCAAAGACAGATATTCAGAAATTAGAATGGCGTTCCCTTTTCTCATGAGTTTTGACACTCTCCCTCGTTCTGTTCACACAGACATTAATGAATGTGATAGCCCAGACACCTGCAGCCAGCTGTGCTTCAACACAGAGGGCAGCTACAAGTGTGACTGCTATGAGGGCTACGAAATGGACTTCGCAACCAAAGAGTGCAAGGCAATCGAAGGTACAGTTTGTGTGATCGATCAAATCTAAAAAAATCACTCGGTTGTATTGCTGTTTTTGTTTTCATCATCATCATGATCTTAATTAGAAATTATTTTAATAATGCTCGATGGCGCATAAATCACTGCCATTATCTTTAATTGTCTGCCGACCACGCTCCTTTCAGGCAGTGTTCCCTACCTGTTCTTCACCAACCGTCACGAGGTGAGGAAGATGACCCTGGACAGGCGTGAGTACACGCGTCTGATCCCCCAGCAGAAGAATGTGGTGGCTCTGGACATGGACATGCCCAACAAGAAGATCTTCTGGTCCGACCTGAGCCAGAGGAAGATCTACAGGTAAGACAGGAGCTCACGGCACAGCCCATAGGGGAACAATTAAACCCACTGACCTAGGGGAAGTTTCTAGAAAGTGCCATTACTATCTCTCGACACAATCTTGGTAGTTAGCATTACACCATTGCTTGTGATGTTATAACAAGCAAGATTGCGACAGATTAGCAACAGTGTCTGTCATGCTGGTTTCTTTTAGTTTAAAAGTTCTCTGTGTGTTTGTGTGTGTGTGTGTGTGTGTTCCTGTCCATCCTGACTGTTTCTCTCTCTGTATGTATTTCAGTGCTCTGATGGACAAGGCTGGTAACTCCTCCCAGCACACCACGGTCATCGACACCAACATCCAGGCACCCGAGGGCCTGGCCGTCGACTGGATCCATGGCAACATCTACTGGACCGACAGTGCCTTTGGCACCATCTCCGTGGCGACCACCAGTGGCACCAAGCGCAAGACTCTCATCCGTGACGGCCTCCAAAAGCCCCGTGCCATCGTGGTTGACCCAGCAACCAAGTACGTTTGTTTGTTTTTTGTTGCAGCTAAACACTCTCAGATTCTGATACTGCTGTGCAAGGCAACATTGAGTGTCTCGTGTCTCCTGGGGTATATTCATTGAGTGACAAGGCTCAAGTTCTCTACGTGCGTTTGTTTGTTTGGCAGCTTCATGTACTGGACTGACTGGGGAAATCCAGCCAAGATCGAGAAGAGCGGTCTTAATGGAGCCGGCCGCGTTGCCCTGGTTACTGACAACATCCTCTGGCCCAATGGCCTCACTTTGGGTAAACATGACATTTGCATTTATTGCCGCTGTTTGCTTTATCGCGGATGGTTTTACGACCTTAAACACGAGGAAGAACATTTTTGTTTACATGCAAAAAAGATAGTTCAACACACTCAACACTGTATTGTAAACAATATTTATGCATGATTGACAGTGTTATCCTTGATTGTGTTATTTATGTTATGTGTTTTTTTCTGTATGTTAGATATGGTGAGCCAGAGGCTTTATTGGGTCGACTCAAAGATGCACACTCTGTCCAGTATCAGTGTGCAGGGAGCTGGTCGCCACACGCTTATCTTCAACACGGAGAAACTGGCCCATCCGCTGTCCCTCGCCGTCTATGAGGTGAGCAAGACCCGTCTCATCCCAACCCAGCACCAGAGACATCAAAAGTTAAAAACAAAAAAAAACAAAAAAAAAAACAAAGGCACTCTGACTAACTGAGTTATTTTCTTATATATGTACATATATATATATATATGTATGTATATATTCTTGAGCAAGACAACGTCGACAGACCAACGTGTTTCGACACTTGAGACATTTCTAACAGAGTGGGTGTTTTGGTTTCTCTCTAGTAGTATAGGGGTAAAGGGGAATGTCCATTTAGTTTTACCAGTATAACTGGAAGGGGGGAAATTCCAGCCCCATTCATTTTAATGGCGAGAAAAAATGAGCATGGGAGGCACCATTTTTTTTAAAAGGGTGGATGCTACCAAGCTGAATCTAAATCCTGGCTGGCACCATGGTACAGCTCCAGACTCGTGAAGTTCATTACCCAGGATTCCTCACTGGTCTCCTGAGTTGTGGTTGACCCCTCATGCCTGTTAAAGAGATTGGGTAGGGATTAGCGCTAGTTGCGTTAGACTCTTACGTGCTGCACAGACTTAATGCCTTTAGCTCGCCCAGAAGCACCTTAGCCACACAATCCTTGCTTGTGATTAGATGTCAAGGTGCTGAACTCATTCTAGTCATGATTTAGAAGTTCATGGTTTTGGTGAGGAAAGTGTTGAGTGTGCATATGTTTTTGAAGTAGGTCATATTTTGGCTACAACATATTTTTAAACATTTCCCAAATCATTTTTCTGCAATACATACTAAACTGGTTTTCTCGCCCTGTGCCAATAGGAGAAGGTGTTCTGGACGGATGTGTCCCACAATGCCATCATGAGTGCCAACCGGCTGACAGGAAATGACATCAAAGAGGTGGTGGAGGGTCTGCATTCACCAGAGGATATTGTGCTTTATCACAACCTCAAACAGCCTGCTGGTACAAACATACCCATTTCCACAAATTCTCACTTTTAAAAAAATACATTTAAATTTCATAATTTTCGTAACTTTTATATACTCGTAGAACATTTATATCTCATTTGTCTCATGTTTTGTCTTCTAACAGGTAAAAACTGGTGCGCTGAGGGCAATCTGGTGAACGGTGGTTGTGAGTTCCTGTGCCTGCCTGCCCCACACATCTCTGAGCACTCCGCCAAATACACCTGCGCTTGTCCTGATCACATGACCCTCGGCCCTGACATGAGGAAGTGTGTGGCAGGTAGGTTTACACAGGGCATCTGTAAATGACACTCACCCATGTTACTGTTTGTCTCATGATGGTATTTGTGTGTTTCTGCATTCATATAAAGCACAAAAGTACATTTTGAGAGAGTTTCTGAGAGTGACCTTTTATTTAGCTTAACATTAGCAGAAACTTGGCCCGTTGCCACCCTAAGTTCTAACAGACAAAAATGGAAGGGCTTTAAGTGGCATGTGAATTGGGTGCCTCAGAGAGAGAGAGAGAAAACTAATCCTCTGAGAAATGTCCTGTAGTCTTACCTCTCACCCATATTTCGACCATAGCTGCTCCTGAGATCACGCCCACACAAGAAAAAATTCCAACCACCGAGGTCAAACCCATGCCCCCAAAACAGCCCGCCGTCACCACCCGCGCCACCAGGCCCACCAGACCCATGCCTGCCTCCACCACGGCGTCCGCGCCACGCAAAGTCCCCTTGGAACCAGAGACCAACGAGGTAGAGGGGGCAGGCACAAAGACGGAGATTTCTGTGGAAGAAGGTGGGACCCTTCTGCCTTTAAAAGACATGATTTATCCCTTCAGTGCCTCATAGCAAATGATGAAGTCCTACAGACTGTTTTCATTTCAAGGTCTTTTTTGTTCCTTCCCCAGGCACCAACAGTGGATACGTTTCTGTTACCAGTACTGACAAATCTTCCCCGACTGCCTTGTACATTGTGATACCTATAGGTTAGTTGACCAAAACAAATTGACTTGCATTCATGACATCACATTATCTTAAGAAGTGTGTTATTTAGAAGTTATTTAATGAGATACCAGTGGTCTAACTGCTGAACCCCCTCCCCCCACCCCCACCCCCTGGTCCCCTGTCCTGTCCCCTGTTCCCCTTCTTGCAGTGGTCATGTGTCTGGCTGTGTTTGGTGCGGTGTTCGTGTGGAGACACTGGAGGCTGAGGAACACGAATACCATCCACTTTGACAACCCCGTCTACCAGAAGACCACGGAGGACCAGGTGCACATCTGCAGGAGGAGCAGTCAGGACGGCTACATCTACCCTGAGGTACGACCAAGCTTTCCCATACACATGCAACTGATTTTGACAGGAGACCATGAATACAATAACAATAACAACGATTTTATTATTTTTATTTTACATTTTACATTTACGTTGACAGTATGTAGCTCCTTTCACTGTTCCAGGGCTGCTTTATGTACAGTAGAGAGGGAAATATCAAGAGGCTAAACAATAAAAGGAATCATTTTTGATTCCTCTTATCATCTTATCATTGGATTATTATCTTATCTTCTCATCATTATGTCTTGTGATATCGTCTTATCATTTCTTTGTCTTCAAAGCACTAATGAGTCTCTCATTTGTTTTCATAGCGTCAGATGGTGAGCCTGGATGAAGACTTTGCCTGAAGCCCACAAACCCAATAAGCACATTTGTGGACTGACATTATAAAGGAAGGCAAAGAAGATAAATTCCAATGACAATTGCTGCTTAATGTTCCATCACTTTAAAGTCTCTCCCTCCAGTGGAAAGGGGCTCAACCTCATCACTGTGGTACCCCCCCCCCCCCCCCCCCCCATCCCTCGAAATGTTCCAAAACGAAATCCCAGAAATTCAGAACATCAAATTTAGGCCAGTGTGAGCTGTTTTGTTTTTTTTGTTGTTGTTATTTTTTTCTTTTCTTGTTTTTCTTGTTTTTTGTTTGTTTGTTTGTTTGTTTGTTTGTTTGTTTGTTTTGTATTACCTGATGGAAAGATCTGTTTGCTCAGAATTCCTATGAAGGCCACATGCACAGGCATATCAGATGATTGACAAAAGAAATTGTAATGGGACACAATGAGCAACCTGGTCACACCTGTTTTTTGAGCATTGTTCTTTGCTCTTGAAGTTACATAACACTTTTTTAGAGGTCTATGAAGGAGTATGACTTGCACTATGGAAATGTTACTTCTTTACAAGCAAACCGATTGTGAAAGATCTTTGGAGTCAGTGAATACTTTTCCTTAATTGGTATTGAAGGAATGGAAGTGAATGAAGTTAGTACTTATTAACTTATGGTAGTGTAGATGCACCTTTGCACTTCAAGCCCCTAAACCTTTTTGTAAAAGTAACAGGTTTAGAAACATCTATCTCACAAGCCTTAAGAACTCCCTTGACATTGCCACTCTCCTTACAGGAATTGTCTGTAATATAATGTAGCTGTGCCTTGCTCCCATTGGTCAGCATTTGCTTGCCAGTACAGCATTACATGCAGTGATCATCACATCTTGTGCCTACGCTCTTGCCTACCCTTGTATAAGTGAATTGAAACACATTTTCAGTAGTCTGGTAAAGGAGGAAGAACTTATCTCTGTTTAGTATTTTTTACTCAAGATTGTAAGAGTCGTTTTTAGATTCCAAGACATGTAGTCTCTGGGCAATGTTGCCTCTTCTGAAGTGTTTTAAACACTAAACAGACCATGTCTGCTTTGTCACGTTTTGTTCCGGTTCATTTGCACAAGGGTGTATCTCACCTGTCAGCCTCACCTCTCCCCTCAGGTGGGAACACCTCAGTGTAGTAGACGGTAGATCACAGTAGTAGAAGTGTGTTTAGTTCTGCTTTGACACACTCAGGGCTTTTTACATGTTGCTGTTGAGTAGGGCCAGTAGTGTCACACCTGTTCAGAGACTGCATTGGGCCAGCATTTTCTTTCCACACAATAACGTCCATCACTGAAGCCGTCAGTTTATATTAATTCTCGGTGGGGCTTTGTAATCCATTCCATAAGAGATTATAATAGATTATACATATGTTATAATCTATGATGTACGAATGACCACCTAAGATAATATCACAATGTGAATTCTTCCATGTTGAGAGTATGTAAAGTATATGTAAAAAGTAATGTAAATATGTACATGATGTCTTGTTCCCCCATGTTAGTGTGGTGATGTGCTTTGAAGTGTATAGTAAGCCACAAACGCTGTACATATAATTTGGTTATTTATTGTTCTATATGCTAATGTTGATTTGTTTTCCTATTTCCTCATTTTATGAAGATTTTGTGTTGATTTTGTGGTGTATGAGTGAAGAAAAATCTGTTGTTACATCTTTACTCCCATACAAGTCCCTTACCGTTCAATGAAGACAAGCCATTGTAACACATTTAGTTGTGAGCTGCTGTCTATTGCAGCGTATTGAATGTACATGACATAAATGCACACAGGACTGTGAGTGTTAAGCTCATAAGTGTAAGTCCTGTTGTAACCTTCTCTACAAGATAATGGTGGATTACATTGTCTCAGTTTGATGCCTTAAAGCCACATATATTGTTACCTGGTAAATGTCCCAAAGCAGCAATGTGTCCCCTAACTAACAAAGATGGTTTCCATGAAGCATGTGTGGTTTGTATTGAGAGCTCTGTGGATGTCTGTCTGTGGCATTGATCAGGGGCAGACAGTGGATGTTCACTGTCTGAAGGAGATGTGTTTGTGTGCTTATGTGTGTGTGTGTGTTTGTGTTTGTGTGTCACACATGTCTGTGGACCTGTCACAGAAAACACAGCTGTTTGATCACATCACGATTCCATTGAAGGAAATTTACACCCAAAGTTGAAGGCGTAGGAGTTGGTACGATTGTTTGTATGATTGATTTATTTGTTAAATGAAGAATAAATCATGAAAACTGTCTTTTTGTTGTGTAGTGATTGAAGATCATGGGTTTATAACAAAGACTGATGTCCTATAGCTAAAAGGTCTGTCTCTCTTGCCCTCTTGGTAAAATTCCAAACCTAAAGTAACATGTTACAGACACACAAAAAATAAATAAAAACCAACATGTTCCAGTCAAAGCCAATATAAACTTTCTTTTTACTCCCTTCAATTAGGGCAAAATCCATTGAAACAGCACACAAGTGTTATTCCCCTCTGAACTGACAGAACAAATTCCCCTGACTCCAACCATCCATCACACTGTGCTATCTGGACCTTTATCTTCAATCTGTTGTGTGTCTACCTTTACTAAACAATAAAAAAATTATAACAAAATAAATAATTTTAAAAACGGGCCTCATAAGCCTCATAGAGGAACAACCAAAAGGCATCTGGCTGGAGAGTCTCAGTCTGAGAACTGGCGGTGAGTGGATATCTCTGCCACTGTCTGTGGTGTCATGTTTCATTGACCCCCCTCCCCTCCTTAAGTAGATAATTGGGATTCACCCAACACCCTTTACCCTCGACCCTCGACCCCATCAGTTCAAATGGAAAGTGATACCAGATAGATTATGCACCCCCCTCATACACACACACACACACACACATATACACAAAGACCATTTACATTAGCCTCTTTCTGTTGGGAGACAATCCTCAGTGCTTTAGACAAGATCAGGCCACCAAGGATGAGGCCATTCCCTTGGTCTGGTGAATCTACTGGAGTGAAAACAGGCCTTCCCAAATGACAGCCCCTGACTGTGTGTGTGTATATGTGTGTGTGTGTGTGTGTGTGTGTGTGTGTGTGTGTGTGTGTGAGTGTGTGGTAGTCATGATGGACCATGCAAATGGATACGCCCAGGAAACCACAGCAACTGACAGAAACTGCCCTTCCCCCTCTTTCTACCGCCCTCTCCCCCTCCTGTCCTATTAGAGAGACCTGGTGAGTGCTCAGGGGTTTCTGTGGGGAAAGACGATGCTCAGCGAGTCACTAACCAACTCTGTATAATTAATCACCAGTGAATGCCAGTAACTCAGTTACTATTGAGAAACTCCACAATGCATAGGCCTCTCTTAAGGAAGGAACAGAACACTACATCAATGAAAATTGATGAACAGCATCAACCTAAACAACCTAAACCTGTAGGCTACGAATAATAATTGTGTATTTTTAAATGTATATATTTCTATATTTATGTAGTGCCATATCTGGTAAATAAATGCACTGCTGAACTGATGAATTTATCACCAGAAGCTTTGCTCTGCAGAGTAAGGGTATACGCATGCAATAAGTTTGAAGGTGTCATGCCAGTAGAGTATGTCTGTGTGTTTCAGGCCATCACCTGAGAATCAGCATATGGCTCCCACTCGGTACGCCTCATAGAGTCAGACTGTAGACCACAGACAGCGCCACTGTTCTGTGCATCTTCCCCAAAATGGAAACTTCCTCTTATTCTTCTGTGTGTAGCTACAGTACAGGAGAAATCAATACTGTAAGAAAGATAATAGAACCACAGTCAGAGTTTTTTTATATTGGTGGAGATCTTTTCACTTCCTTGTTTTGTAAAAAGAATAGTGCTACCAGTTAATCGTATCATAAATAGCTAAGGGGCTATTTTTTTTATATGATATTTAACTTTCTGTTCTTTTGTATTCACAACAGCTTACGACCATGTTTGTGTTTATGTTTACTATTTTCATTTGTTTATGTTTACCATTCATTTTCATTTGTTTATGTTTACCGAGTCGAAAGGAGGCAAACCAGATCATTACATAATTTTTTTCCATTTTTAGGGGATTACTCCTCTTTGATGAATCAGACGCTAAATGGTTGTAAGATTCCTTCCTCAGTACATTGTCTTCTTCATTCTTGGAGAAGACGATGTACTGATTGGACCTGTTTGATTTTATCCTGAGGACAGAGAGTAACATTTGTCTACCAAATATGCTGTTGCACAAACGCCTGGCATCTGGAACAACCAGAATGGCGAGGAACATTCCGGAAGTTTGGTGGAGAATGGATGGAGGTGTGTGCAGCTGAAACTAAATTTATGATATGCATCATTTACATCCACCTTATTGATGTGTCACTGTGGAACATTCTGGATTCAACAAAATTTATTTTTTTCAGCATGTATAGGTAAAAGTGTGTAAACAAGTGATGTGTTTTCTATGATAGATCAGCTGTAGCACTTGCAGTGAAGGACAATGGCAAGGCTTTGTGTGAACAGGAATAACAGAAGGGCTCTAGTCAGGAACACAGCTGATTGCTATCCCAACCGGACAGGTGCAACAACACTGGCTTACATTTACACACCATTTGATTAGCATAGAGACCTGAGGCTGAGGGCTATCTTTGGCATCTCTCAGATACTCCTGTGTCGCCCCATCACTTGTACGCAGTCCCTGCTCATTGGTCCATCTCTCAAACAGGGCGGGGTTTGGTCCTCACACCACTGAGGCCATGGGAGGAGTGAGCGATGATGATGATGCTGTTACATGTGTGTGTGTGTGTGTGTGTCTGATACCTTCACACACACACACACACACACAATCATTGAGCAGGGCAGTCATACAAGAGGATGTGAAAAAAACACACCTGTCAACATAACCTGCCTGTCAGGAGAAGGGTTCAGCCTGACTAAACTGAGATTGGCCATAGTTTGTTACTATGCAACTGCTCAGCTGTGTGTGTGTGTGTGTGTGTGTGTGTGTGTGTGTGCGTGTGTCTTGGATGAGTGTGTCAGTTGTTAGCAACAGGGAACAGGTGATACTCTGGAGTCCTGCAATATCCCCAGCCCCTTCTTCCAACAAACACACACACGCACACACACACACACACACACACACACACACACACACTTCACATACATGTACAGACACACCTATGCACTCAGGCATAAACATATGACACAAAATCCCTGTGAAAACAGATTATGAAACATAAACTGAGAATACAAGACATCTTATGTACAAACTGAGCACAGGAAACACCAATAAACACAAGTCTTCTGTCTGAACATTGACATTAGTCAGTGTGCCAGTCTATTGGCATCATTCATTGATACCTTCATCACTAAAATGATTAATGCAATGCACTAAAAACAGGAAGTGATCATAAAGATGGTCCCTTGACTGACGGCTTCATTGTCATACTGTAGACCCACTGTACACTGTTACAGACCTGTGTGTATTATAAAGCCAGGAGGGTTGTGTTTGACGTTGCAATATGGCCCTCTACTGTAAACATTTTCCGTCATAAAGGTCTTATCACACCAGACTTATGTTGACTCACTAGCGAGGTAGGACTCAGCTCTCAAACAGAGACACACATGCAGTATATCCACGTGAGAGTATTGAAATCAGAATGTATGGCTTGTTATTTTCATGTCATTTTCTTCCCGCTGTTCCCATAGAGATAATGTGGACTATTATGTTCTTGGGTTGTTTCAGTGCTTGCACTGTGTGTGTTTGTCCCATGTGTGTCAGTGATTATCTGCTCTAGTGTACCACGCTGGCACTAATCATGGTCTGATTCAGTGTGGTTCACATCAACTGGGATGACTAACAGCATCTTCCCTAAACCTGGAACTGTACTTATAGTTAGGCTTATAGTTAGGCACTCTAGTTAGAGTGACTGGTGGATCTTTATGTGAAGCATGCTGTCTCTCCCTTGATGTGCATCATTGTAAATAAAACTCCTGATTTTGATTTCATGATTTTGTTCCAGACTTGGTCTCCTGTTCTACTGATGTAACCTACAAATTACTATCGCACGCTGTAGACCATAATTATAATAACCTATATGGAAAGTCAGAATGCACTGACCTTTGTTTGATAACCTGCTTTTTAAAGTAAACCACTGTGGTTTTGTCTTTATAATAGCATATAAAATATTTTGAAGACCCAATAGCTTTTTAAGTGTAGTTTTTAAATATATTTTCAGTTTCTTGTCTCTCTTCACATAGGACTGTGAAGACACACAGGAAGTGAGAGGGAGAGAAAAAAAAAGGGGAACAGGAGATGATCACGGGCCAAATTCGCACCTGGGTCCGCATGGGCTCCTGACCCGTTTATGGTATGGGCCCTGTAACTACAAACCCTGTTCTCAAAAAGTTGGGACACTGTGCAAACTGTAAAAATAGATGCTATAATTCTCAAATTGTAGCAACATATTTGTTTGAGAGTAGTCCAAGGACAACATATCAGTTGTTGAAACTGAATTTTTTTATTGTTATATAGGATATTTATGGTCATTTCAAATTTGAGGCCAGCAACATGTCTCAAAAAAGTTGGGACAGTGTGTCAGTAAAAGGCAGAAAAAGAGTTGAGCAAGACTAAAGACAAAACAAAGGAGGACATTTCACAGTTAATTACATTAACTGCCAAGATGATTTTGCATAAATAGAGCGTTCTTGTGCTCTTGTCCTAGATATGATTTCAGCAGCCCAACTGATAGGCATCTTCTTCCTCATGTTTTCCTTTATGCTGTGCCTAAAATGTGACAGATCTAAAGCCGGCCATTTTACTGTTTCATTCACACTGTTGGAACTTTGTATAGAATGCAGCTTGCCCTCATTACCTGGTCATTTTTCGGGCCTTCCCTCAAAATATAATGTCTGGGTTGCTTATGCTGTTCAAAACCTATATATATCATTCAGCATTAATTTTAACTCTCCAGATAAGTGTGCAGACCATAGTAACAGCACTACTGCACCCTCATACCATCACAGATGTTGCGTTTTGAACTGACGACTAAAACAAGTGGGGTGATTTGTCTCCTCTGTAGCTCGGACAAATTTTCACTTGTATAACCACGGGACAGTTGTCTATGTCCTCTGGGTCCATCTCAAATGAGCTCAGGCCCATATCAGACTGTTAAAATATTCTTTGCACAGTAAAGTTTTCACCAGCTTTCATGGTTGGAGTGTGAAAGAATGTTTGTAGACAACAGGCATTTTTAGATCTCATGAACTCATACAATGCTTTTCATTACAGAATTATGTATACATACAATCCCTCCTATATCTTCATAAATTATCCATATATCTGTTTATATCTTATATCTTCCATATCTTTAATTCTAAGAGACTCACCCTCTCTGTGAAGGTCTTTTACATATACATTCATGTTGGCAGTTAATATAATTAGCTTTGAAATGTTCCTCCTCGTGTTGTTTTTTGCATTAATCAACTTTTTTTTGGCCCTGTGCCAACCGTTTTGAGGCATGTTGCAAGTATCAAATTTCAAATGAGTGTATATTCCCCTCAAAACAATAATTTTCCCCGTTTCAACAATTGATATATTGTCTTTGCACTATTCTCTATCAAATGTATAGCCCGCATGTTTTAAAATAATAGTATTTTGTTTTTATTGCCATTTTCCCAAGTGTCCCAATTTTTTTAGAATTGGGGTTGTAGTTGCACCAGTTTTAATTGGTTTCATTTTTCTTTTTTTTAACAACAATGAGAGATTCTGAAAGGTGAGTGAAAGTCACATGTTCAGTATTGTAACAATATTCTAATGTGAGGAGCTGGTCTCTCAACTTCACGTTTCACTGATACTCTCTCCTCATGCCCCTATAGGTCAACATATAGGGGCATGAACATACTCTGTTCAGAGTATGACTGACCTGTTGAATGTGTTTAACCTCAGCCACACAATCCAGTCTTACGCCTGCAAATTTCCAACTTACAGTCCCATGAAAGAAATAAAACCAGCAATGACAACCCCCTCGGTGTATTCTTACAGTTGACTGAATTAAACCTGCTTTCACAGGTGACTCCATAATATTGTTGCACAGTAGTAGTCTGTGGCTGGAAGCTGGATATAACATGGTGTACATTATGGGCAGTTAGAGGAGGGTAAGGCCATACTATGAACTGGGACAGGAGACTGGTGTGTGTTTGTGTGTGTGTGGGTATGTGTGTGTGTGTTGGGGGGAGGGGGGTCGTTCAGGGACCCAGCCCAGGTGTTCCCACTCAGTTAGATCTGGGTCAGAACCTCAACAAAGCAAAGTCGACCAGACCCCTTATCTCAACAAAACGTCACAGTGTGTTTCTTCATAATTGGCCGCAGATAAGATTTTTTTTGCAGTGGAAAACCACAAAAAAAATCCTTTGTATATTCAGAGGAGTAGTACATTATCGCTTTGAGAAGAAACTATTGCCGACTCACAGGCAGATAGGATGGCTTCATCTATACAGCAGAAGTCCATAATGAATCCATATGTTTTGTGTGAAGACGGCTGCTAGTGAAAGACTATGGGGGGGGTGGCGGTGGTCTAGTTTCATGGCACTTCCATGCCCCTTTTTTTGTTCAAAACCAGGTCAGACCATGGAGGAGGAAGTAAGGAGGCCAGTGCAGCTCTGCGCAGAGGAAGGAAATGTTGGTTTAGTCATTTTGCCCTACTCTTGTGTATCCTAGTGCTGTTTTGTCAAGATCTCAGTGCGATAGTCGTCACAGGCCATTGTCAGCAAACAAATGGGGAACACTGGCAAATGTTGATACAGTCACAGATAAAAATAAATGTTTCAGTGCACTTCAGCAAACTAAATTTGTGAACATGTCAGAGGGGCATTTGCCTCCAAGAATTATAAATGACTTGTCTGACTTGACTGACGAGTTACCAATGATTTCAGCAAAGATTTCCAAAGTTCACATTCTTAGCTCAGATTAAAAATACTTTCACATAGACCTCCTAGTTTTACAGTGGGTGACACTTCCAGGAACCACCACTACTTATGGGCAAAGCCTGGGTGGATTGTTGTTATTCAAAACAAGACAACAATGATGGAAAAAACAGGATCCTTTGTTTTAAAAACAAGGTTGATTTGGTTTGCATCGAATGTTGTGAGGGAAATAAAGCTGATTTCTTTGATTTAAATGTCTAGAAACATCTCATCACATGTTTTAAGAGGGTCAAACCACTTTTCCTTTGAAGCTAGTTTCCCAGCGATTTCCCCTCCTTTTTTTTTGGTCTTATGTCTGTCTCATAGCCAAGTGGGTGGGTGGGTGGGTGGAGGAGGGGTGTTGTCAGCCCTCAGATATGGGGCCTCCAGAAGGGGAGGGTGGCCTAATATGCGTGTAATAAGGGGGATTATATCCACACAAGCACTTACCCATGACAATGCACAACAGGGAGGCTTTTTTCCCCTGTCACTGACACACTGACACATGTGTGTTCACGCAGAGTCACTAACACACACACACACACACATTCACACATGTGCACATACACACACAAGTCAGGTTTGAAGTTTGTGAAGAGATATATTATGCACATTGTCTGTTAGTACCACATAAACTGTACATGAGGAATTAGTGAAAGCACTAAATTCACACGAGAAATGCTTGCATGAACACATTACAGCACCTCACACAACCCTCACAGTTGACCTCTCAGACCAGATTGTGCACATCTTTAACATCCTGAACTATGACAAGCCCCCCGTTCTCATGCTGTACACTGTGATTACTCTCCCTCTTGTTTACTAAAAATACAGCCGTGTTATGTTGAGTAGCACAGGATTATGTTCAGTGGAGGAATCAACACATGAAAGGTTTGTTAGATGTTTAATACATTTTCCAGAATAGTCTCTTTTACAATTTTTATATTAGGCCTCATTAAATATAACTTAAATATTCAATGGTCGATGGTAGCCTATCATGATAAGGTCACTGAGTGCTGAATAGGTTCAATTCATTAAACTTTACAAATACCTCTCTAAAAGTGTGAACATTTAGGCCCAGAGCCTGTTTAGGCCAACACTGTAGCGCCATCTTGAGGACAACCATTAGACTGACGTATCCTTGGGCTGTTGGATGTGTCTGCTGCATCATTTACCATTTCCTGACATTTTAAATGAACTTTCAGGCAAACGAATTAAGATAGTAGTCCAAGGATCTCTAAGGGTGGGCGGTGCTAGCGTAGCGGTTAACAAACCTGGCTAGCGTGCAAGTAGCCTGAAAAGTTGTTGTAAGCAAGGCACTTAACCCCAATTTGCTCTGGGGGAGACTGGCCCTGAGCAATTGATAGCTGACAAAATGTAAGTCGCGTCTGCTAAATGCGTAGATGTAAATGTAAGGATATCCTAAAAATATTAATTGCCAGGATATCTACACGTTGTAAATTCATGACCAAAGTTTCGTTAGCAACAAACAGGCTATGTGAAAGCAACATAGTTACACATATATGCCTGATATTTAGACTACAAGATTTCTTTACTTGCAACGTAAGGTACAGTTTGTCAATGTTACAATGTTGCAGCTGAATACGGTGTGAACTAGTTTGACCCTGTATGACGCCAGTGCGGGAAAAAATGTAACGAACAAACGGCAGAGGTTGCCTTCTGTTTTAAATGTAGCCTATTGTAGGCCTATAGTTTAATAACGGGACTAACAAAGTACAGACATAGACAGCGCTTCTAATGCTTCTGCTACAGGTGATGCTGTAAATGTTTTACCTGCCGCACGATGACGTCAACGCGCAACAGAGGAAAAGGAATCGAGAGATCCATGACACATTTGATAGACCTGTCTAAAATTATATTGTTAATGGATCATAGCGTTTAACCTAATACTAAAAGCTAATCGACAAAGTTTAGTTGGTCTAGAAAAATTTCAATAATGTCGGCTTCGGCAGTATTCGTGTTGGATCTGAAAGGAAAGGTAAGGTAACTGGACGAGCACAGCCATTGATTGTGACAGTTGATACGCTTGCTGACAAAACCTTTTTCGGTTTTATAATGGTTTACCTGGGGCCATTTTAGACTTTTGCTGCTAACTTTTGAAGTACGTTTATGGGTTGACAGTTTATATCACTAAGCCACCATATACATGAACATAAGAGTTTATTGAGGATATCATTGCCACTAATTGTGGTTGCCAAGACTAACGCTAGACTTCACTTCCGTGAAAGCTATTTGTAGCCTAATCTGAAGGACTCTCAGCAGAAAAACCTTTCAAGGGCAGATATTGCACATGCAGCTTCAAAGACTAAATACCAGGCATTTAGATCACTTGCAAAATTGACTCTTACAAAACTGAGAAATAAGCTCAGCTCAAATTGTCATGTTTTTGCATGCATTCTGAAAACATCTGGAATTAAAGTGAAAGTTTAAAATAATTACCCTTAGAACACAAGAAAAAATATTGTACGCTAAAAGTAATATTTATCTTTTATACTGACAAAGCCTCGGTATTAGTAACTGGGTCAGACTGAGATGTAATCTGACACACAAATGCACTTCTACCTCACAAAAGACTGAATAAGTGCAGGGAGGAAGAGAGTCCACTTTCTCAGGTGATTTCCACCTTGCACAATGTTACAGACATAAAATGTTGTATACGCCAAGGCAGCTTCAAGACAAGACTGTGCAGTGAATACTAAATTAATTGGGAGGTGTCCCTGCATTCTTGCAAGACAATGATGAGCACTTCAATACCCTTCTCTTTTTAGGTGCTGATATGCCGGAACTACAAAGGTGAGGTGGACATGTCTGAGATCGACCACTTCCTGCCCCTTCTCATGCAGCAGGAAGAAGAGGGACTCCTCTGTCCCGTCATCAGTCATGGCAATGTCCACTTCATGTGGGTCAAGCACAGCAACCTGTACTGTATCCTTCTGAAAGAAAGAAGAATGTGCATTCCAACCTCAGTGATGTAGAACACTGTGTGGTAGCCGGAGAGCTTTGACAAAATGCAATAATCTATACGCAAATACCAGATTATTTGTGTTAATGTTGCCTGTTCCACCCAGACTACATCAGTGATTCTTATGGTAATAATCAGGAAGGGTTACATCTGTTTTTGAGTATTCTGATACGTGAGCAAAGTCATTCCTAATTGGCCTTTCTTAAATCTCATCTGACTGTATATCCAAAAGGGCCTTTACGAGGCTAAGGGAATGTCAGTGGGCATTGATTTGTGAGACATTTGTAAACTGTATGCTATGTCCTTGACATCATCATTATCAGTGGTGGCCACTACCAACAAGAACTCGAATGCCTCCTTGGTCTACGCCTTCTTGTATAAACTTGTGGAGGTGAGTTCCAGTTACTGCAAGTCACTGTAAAAATCTGCCTTTTTATACAAAATTGTATGATTTGTAAAGTGTTTATTTGTGTAATCACTTTCAGATTAACATTTCTTCCTTTTCCTTTAAAATCATTCTCATGATGTTACTCTTTAAGACCTGCTGTTAAACAGTGACCACATGGTTAAGTAGTGGAGGTCAACAGGTCGCTTGCAATTATTGAAGCGAATTGTCAGGAAAAAAAAACATGGGGGCTGCAAAAAAAGTTTTCATTTTTTAATTCAATTCAATAATTGAATGAACAAAAGATTCAATAACTGAATTGAATTAAATTCAAGAACTGAACTGAATTTAAGTATATACACTATGGTCTAATTTGATTTTAAATTCAAATGTTGTCTGCATTATCTAAATACCTGAATACGATTACTTTAAAAAGCAGCATAGGCTAGATATTAGATGATCCAGCCTGTTTTGTATTTCTGTAGGTGTTTACAGAGTACTTTAAGGAGCTGGAGGAGGAGAGCATTCAGGACAACTTTGTAGTGGTGTACGAGCTTCTGGATGAGCTGATGGACTTTGGCTTTCCCCAGACCACTGACAGCAAAATTCTTCAGGAGTAGGAGATAAAAATCTCACACACACACAGTCAACTTCACCATTTCCTTTTGTTCACCTCTCTCTCTCTTTCTCTCTCACACACACACACTCAGACAGGCACACGCGTACAAATATATGCAGAGTTGTTATTCCAGTCATGTTGGTCTATTTTAAATATAAGCTAATTATGTATGAACAGGCTTCACCTGTGTGCCCTTTGGAACATTGAGGAAGGCAGTGTCGGTCTGTTTGTCTAACCTGTCCTGTCCTGTCTGACCTCTGTTTCAGATACATCACTCAAGAAGGCAACAAACTAGAGGTGGCCAAGACCAAGGTGCCCACCACTGTTACCAATGCCGTTTCATGGAGATCAGAGGGCATCAAGTACAAAAAGAACGAGGTCTTCATAGACGTCATAGAGTCCATTAATGTGTTGGTGGGTGTCTCTGTATCTCTGTTGCTGGAGTTCCTGGAGCATCTCTGTATTCATTTGCATCTCTATTCAAATAATTCCAATGTTGACATGACCACATCTCGGTGTTTGGGCACCTACATATGCAGTGTAGCCTTGTAAACCATTGAATGAAATGTAGCAGATATGAATGTATTGGCAGTAACAGCATGCAAATGCATTGCAACCAAACAATCAGGCATATTACTGGAAATGAGAGTCAGGACTTCCCTTTCCACATCTATGACATTAGTCATTGTGTGTATTATCATTATAATGGTATGGCTTTGTTTCTTCGCAGGTGAATGCCAATGGGAGTGTGATGAGTAGTGACATTGTGGGCAGTATCAAACTGAAGACCATGCTCTCTGGCATGCCTGAGCTTAGGCTTGGCCTCAACGACCGAGTGCTTTTCGCCCTTACCGGCCGTACGTGTTTCATTTTACTGGAATTGACCTTGCCTTACCATCGAGAGAGAGAGAGAGAGAGAGAGAGAGAGAGAGAGAGAGAGAGAGTGCACTGTCATGATAGTGTAGAAATGTGGAGGAATTTTGCCACCTGTTTGTCTTGAGTGACAACTTTCAAATCAGTTTCATCTGCCCCTCGACTGTTATGTTTTCCTGGTCATAGGTACAAATATTTCAGGCCTATACCATTGAGTCAGGTTTCGTGTGTCAAGTTTCGTCATATATCCTTTCAAAAATGTGAAATGCCACTAGTCATAATAACATACTTTAGTCTGTATGTTTTTTCAATTCTGTTTTTTTAACTGTAGGTTGTGTGTGCTTTTGTAGGAGATAAGGGCAAGACTGTGGCAATGGAAGACGTGAAGTTTCACCAGTGTGTGCGTTTGTCTCGCTTTGAGAGCGACCGCACCATATCCTTCATCCCCCCAGATGGCGAATCGGAGCTTATGTCCTACCGTATCAACACTCACGTAAGACTCTGTTTCCCACGCGTCACTCTGATTCACTGGTGTCATGTTGGAATTGACTGTCTGGATGTCTTGATGCATTGTACTCTTCCTTAGGTGAAGCCTCTGATCTGGATAGAGTCAGTCATTGAGAAGTTCTCCCATAGCCGTGTAGAGATTATGGTCAAGGTACTGAGATCCATGGGCATCCCACTACTGTTGTGCCAAATTGATATCTGTTAGGCTTACACAATTTTGTTTTGTTTTTCTTTTATCTCCAAGGATAGAAAAATGATTATATGTTTCTTTTTATACAATTCCTTGGTCAATATAAGAGTGCCATTAAAAAGTGGAAGTGAAAATCCTGAATCAAAGGGACATTAATTAGCCATTAATTTCTGTTCATTTATTCTGAACAAAGAATCATTCACCTTCCATACTGATTGATTGATTGATTAATCATGATGAAGTGTGTAACTATAATGAGAGGATTTCATTTTACTTCTTCCTCATCATCTGTTTTCAGGCCAAGGGCCAGTTTAAAAAACAGTCTGTGGCCAATAATGTGGAGGTACGAGTGCCCGTGCCCAGTGACGCAGACTCCCCCAAATTTAAAACCAGCACAGGCCATGCCAAGTATGTCCCAGAGAAGAACCTTGTTGTGTGGACCATTAAATCCTTCCCTGTGAGTATGTCAGCAGGTATTTGTTACTGCCAATTTTCCCTTTACCCAGTTTCATTTGATGGTCATCTATGGATAGCCATGAATGATAGTAATAAGTGAAAGTTCATTCATTCATTCACTCATTCATTCATTCATTCATTTATTCACTCAATCATTGTGCTGAAGGGAGGGAAGGAGTTCCTCATGCGGGCTCACTTTGGGCTTCCCAGTGTGGAAAATGATGAAATGGAGGGCAAACCACCAATCACAGTCAAGTTTGAAATACCATACTTTACAGTGTCAGGAATTCAGGTATTTTAAGTCTGTGTGAGCGAGTGTGTGTTTGTATGTTTTTGTGTGTGTGCAATCAAATATATTTCCATTCATTCGACTACAATTCTGTGCCATTCTTCAACTATCGTGAAGGTAGAGATAACGTAGAGTCTCATGTAGGCCTAGGACGGTCTGTATGTTGCATATTGCATAAGTCTTGCATTCTCATGAGCCTATCCTGTCCTGTCTTATTAAGGTGCGGTACATGAAAATCATTGAGAAAAGCGGTTACCAGGCACTGCCCTGGGTCAGATACATCACTCAAAGTGGAGGTATTAATACTGACATGTCTC
Source organism: Tenualosa ilisha (assembly GCA_015244755.2). NCBI lineage: Eukaryota > Metazoa > Chordata > Actinopteri > Clupeiformes > Clupeidae > Tenualosa > Tenualosa ilisha. Next base: position 258,005 of record PYXC01002373.1, read on the forward strand.
ATATTGCCTCTTACATCTCTCATTTTTTTCAGCCAACCAATTCTAATAGACTTTATTCCTTAAATCAGACTACCAGCTAAGAACAAACTAGAAGGCTGATGTTACAAGATCCCCTCACTCCAGTCAAAGCAGGCCCAGAAGATCAAATCCAAGAGACATTTGTCATGAGAATGTCACACTGACTGAAACATGTTGAACATTATTGTTCAAGTGCATTTTGCAAGACTATGATGCAAGACTGAGAAGGCCTGTGCTACTTTAATGTTTGTTTAAATCAATAATCTTTGCTGTGTCCCGCTTTCAAATTTTCAATATATTTTTAGGAATTTGTGACAGAAAAAAAAAGTTTTATGTTGGATTGTTTTAGTTTGTTCCTTTGTAAGCTTTTATTGTGATTAAATTGTGCAGAAATCATACAGTATGTTTCTTTTTTGACAATGACACTTTGACTACAACAAAAGAAGGATTTACTGCTGAGTGGAAATGTTATTATTTATTTTTATATAAATATTATTTAAGACATTGCCATTTGTATAATTAGCCCAGTAAACCGAATCTTTGACTTCAATGTAAAGAGCATTCGGGCAGATTTAAGCGATAGAACGCTAAAGCGCGATTGCTTGAAATGTTCATGTATTAATTTTCCTGGTAACCCGCCTTTTTCCCATCAGCTTCAGAAGTTTACTATCAAAGAATGAAAAGATGAATGAACAACTTTGTAGCTACAAATAACGTTCTCAAATCGCCCGCCTTCTACGCTCGTCGTTATCATTGGTGGAGAGGCAAGTAACCACAGTTATGTCTCAGCAACGATACTATTACTCCGCCCTTTTCACCAAATTTGGAATGACAGCAGACGTTTCGTAGTTTCTTATTGGTGGAGACACTTTCATCGACGTTTGTAAAGAGATACTAGTGTTAACTCTTGGCTATTCTCAGCGCGCAAATTAAAGGTACTGCGGCGTCGAAAACACCATATTATTTGTTGTGATTTATTTGAAAAGCAGACGTAAACAATTGCCTCAGGACGAAAAAGGAAACGCAACGGTCGCAACATCTACAAAACAGGCAACAGATTCGTCGAGGTAAGGGGGCACGGCTGTCGTCGCTGCTTATTTGTTTCGTTTCCCTATTTTTAAAAACCAGTTAGCCCGTCAGCTAGGAAGCGCTAGCCAGCTAGCTAATTTACTACATTGTCTTTTTTATATATCTCTGTATTATGTTAGGTTCTTTTTATCACTACTGTTCTTGAGGATGGATCTAATTGTGCTAACAAAGTTTTAAAAGATAACGTCGCGTTTCGTGGTGTGACAGCTTGTTGAATTATATGGCTAGCTAGCAGTCGTTAGTTAGCTGGCAAGCTAGCGTAAATAGCTAGCTTGTCTGAAAAATAAGCGCACTTGTAGCTGTTGTTGGCTAACTTAATCTAGCTCAAGACTGCTGGTAAATGAACGCTAATGTGTGTAAATAGGCTGATTGAGCATATTTTCTCATTTCTTTTTTCAGGTCCCTTGTTTATGTCGTAATAGCAGCTGTCGAAAGCAAAAACTTGCCACCGCCATGGTTTTAAGTGAGAATGATGCTGGCAAAGGCTTGACCACTGCCGCTGCGAAAGGGAATACAGCTGAAGTGCGTCGGATGCTGGAGGAATGCCGGGTACACCCAGACACGGTCAATGAATTCGGCCGCACCGCATTGCAGGTGAAATATTCATCACTTACAGTTTGTGAACTTAAGTCCACTTCTTAGCGGAATCGTTGTGGTGAACGAGTAACATGATAAAGGCCATAACGTTACCAGTTAGTACCTGAGTGGGCGTTGGCCGGAGATTAACGTTTGCTAATAACAAGTAACTACAGGTTAGCGTTAATAGGCCAACATACTTAAAAAAATATGTGTCAAATACTTTAAAGCGAAAAAAGAGGTATTTCTAAAGTTGGTCAAATTAATATATAAACATGTTGACTGCTAACTGATTTGGGGATTAATAAGTCTAATGTTTTAAGGTCTAGGGTCTTTATAGTAATCTAACCCTTTTTTTTTGCAGAACTTTCAGTGGCCATTTCATTCGTATTTATAAAAGTATACACAGAAAGTACACTGCGTCAACATAAAGTGCTTTCGTTTTCGTTTCATATCTGCTCTATAAACCAGGGCGATAAAGAGATTAATTTTAATTACCGTCTTGCAGGTCATGATGATGGGGAATACAAACGTGGCGTGTCTTCTATTAGAGCACGGCGCTGACCCCAACATCCAGGACCGCTTTGGTGTGACTCCAGCCCATGACGCCGCCCGCGGAGGTTTTCTTGATACTCTTCGGGCGCTCGTGGACTTCGGTGCATCAGTCAACGTTCCTGACAATTCCGGGGCACTTCCCATCCACATCGCCATCCGCGAAGGCTACAGAGATGTGGTGGAATACCTTGCGCCTCGGTCCAACCTCAGCCATCACAACACCAGTGGGGAGACGGCCCTGGATGTCGCCAGGGCCTCCTGTACCCCGGATGTGGTTGAACTGTTGGAACGTCAGTTGGAATCCAGTCTGACGTTCAAGTCATAGCAGTTAACGCAGGTGTTCCCTTTCTCTCATTACTTTGCTTTTTTGGTGAAATTTCATATACATAGGATTTGTAATAATGTGTATCCTTAGATTTTTTAATCTGTTGTGGTAGTTTGGTAGCCTCATAGTAGCAAATAGTGTCAACACTTGGAAGAAATGACACATCTTTGTTTTTGCACAGCAATGTACCTTTTGAAGGTACTGCAAACCTCGTTTAATTTGGGAGTTTGCCATGCACATTTGTAGATTGACAGATTGTCATTGTTTGTTCGTTTTTCTTGTCCATTTTGTCTACATACCCAAGTAGACATTTGAACTGTTGATTTTTATGAAAATATGAAATGACAGCTGCAAGCCTTCTTTTGGTTGGTTTGTGAAATGTGCACTGATGAATTTGTAGCAACCGATGCTTCTTGCATTGTTTCTTTTGTCTTTTTTAAGATGTATGTGTTTGTTTCTTGTATATAAAAATGTATGGATTTATATGTACTATTTATTGTAATATTGTACATAGGAATTTTATGTTTACCACTCTGGAATGCTTATTGTTATTTATGAAAATACACATAAACCCTACAAAAAAATTGATGTATTCACACTTCATTTCTTTAGAACACAAATAAAGTATTGTCCATATTTCTTCATTCTGAGTTCTTCATAATCCCCATGTATTGTCAAAAAGACATTCACAAAATACAAAAAGGTACTAAATTATATGTAAGTGCACGGTACATTGCAGGCACTATTTGTGGTAAGGGGTCTATTCTTTTGGTTTTACATTTCCAGCAAATAGAGGCAGTGGCTGACCTTGGCAAACTAGTTTGGTTGTTGTTGTTGGCTGTAAACAGGATGCAGCTCTGTTTTGTTTGCTGGTGTTATGTAAAGACCATTATCCAGGGTCTGAGGGCAGATGTCCAAATTAGTCTGGTATATATTATGTTAATGTTTATCTGTGCATGGCAGCTGCTTTTCTCCAAAGCAATGTATGATACAAAAATATAAAAAGCATATAATATATGACTATTGCTATAGACCCTTAATTAATTACATCAGGCCTATACATTTATACTTGTTCACCAGGTGTTATTTTCATAGCACTATGCAGAGATATTTTGCATTGTTTGGTTGAAACAATACAATTATCATTTTGATAAATAAATTGGCATACAGTTTTAATATTCAAGCTTGTTCATTTCAGTATCATCATCGTCATAATGTTAGTCATGTCATCATGTTAGTCACAATGGTCATGTACTGTGAGTGAGATCTGACACCTCAACAGAGACTCCAAGTGTAGAAACAAATAATTCACTACTTGTTGGAACCTGCTCTCAGTATCACTCTGGGTTTTTCCTTCGAGTTTATTCATTGTAGAGTCACCACAAGAGGGCCCATAGAGCTTGGGAGAAGATGCAACCTGTTGCTCAGAAAGAAAATGACAAAAACTACATCATTCTTGTCTAAAAGCTTGACTCATATTTGCTGTTCTTGTGGTCACATCAGCTGGGATGTTTAAGCCTAATTATACTCCCTTTTACCAGTCAGGTTGCCCTTAGGAAGACATAATGTAGACCAAAACCCCATTCCATGCATCACAAGGTGTAAGAATGTCAGTGTTTGCTAAACGACGAAGAGCCAAAGACTGAAAGACATGTTTCAGACAGCAGGCGACATCCCTGGCAGTTTCAGTCATAACAAGGATATATAAAGACTTAAACATTATTACAAAGGAAAAAGCGTCTTTTCATGTCCACATACTAGTGCACAACATTTCTCAAGTGCAGAAAAATTTCAGTTCTATTACAGTATAATACCACATCAACATTAGCTAAATTTTTGTGTGTAGTTATACCCTCCTTTGGAGAATCCTGCACGCCAGTGCAAACATATATGTCTGAAGGTCATGTGCCAGTTCAAGGAAAGCAGCAGAGCTCTTGTTGAAATGTTTGGCTAAAGACTTGAGAGTACGGTGCCACATTCCCTTTCCTGATGCCACTGTAATATGTTCTTTGGCTTTAGTTTCTAAGTCATTGTGGCACCCAGTGCAGTGATCAAATACTCATGCTCAAGCTGAATGTGTAATGATGCCATATCAAATGAAACAATTTTACCTGCGTTGCTATCTATCTCAACAGAATAGTATAGCATGGATTGGAATACAGCTTTGCAGAAATCATGCCATGTGCATGCTGTCATCTCAAGTGTAAAGGGCATTTCAGAAGGCATTAACCACTGAAGTAGGATCAGAATGTGTATTAGGACCCAGGGTCACCTGTGGGCAGAAGGAGAGCTGAAAGCGAGTCTTTGTGTGGTAACGGGGTCCTGAATGGGTTAACGCAGAACATGCTGGACAACACACACAATGGCCGCGTTGTTTGCAGGAGTTTTTTTTTAAGCCAAACTGCTCACCTGTCCCATCTTGCAACTAATCCCTTGGCAGCACCCGCCTAAGGCTTTTGACTCCTTTTGTCCCTGTACGCTTGCTTAGGTGTAGAGTGGGATTCTTCAGAGAAGTGAAAGAAAAACATCATCACTCAGCAATGTGTTGGATCTATGCATGCCAGTTCAGCTGCCCTCTTAGAATAGGTTTTTACAACAGTAAGAATTTTAATGCAGACCCATTTTTTTTCACAGTGTTAGACAAAAAGCCCATTGGAGATAGATCTGTTTAAGTTGGAGCACTGTGAGCCTTATTGAGAGTAAATAAGACATCAAATAACACCAGCGAGGCTGAGAGTATTGAGAAATATCTGAGTCATGCAACAAATGCTCCTCTGATGAATTTATGAGATTCACACAAAACTGGAAAAGCCTCCTGCTCAGAGGAGAGAGTGTGTCTGTGGACGTTGGGATGGCCAGCGTTTACAGTAATCATGGTTTCAGTTTAGTGTTCCTGGGTTACTGGGAACTCCCTTTTATATCTGACTGAGATCAGTTAATCTGGAACACAAACGAAACTGTCAATTCATTCTCATGCAAAGGACAAGATTGCTATATTAAGAACACAATATTCTTATTAGGGACTATATGGATTGTATATACATGTAAATAATAATAAAAAAACAATAAAGACAGCATTAATCATACATCAACACGGCAGTGTGACAGATTACCCAGATCTGTGTTTGTAGTAGGCTTAGTTGTTATCATAGCAATGCAAGTCTTTGTTGTGAAAACATTATCATGCAGTAGAGAAGGTCTCTGATAAGCTGACTTTATGACGCTCTGGCCAAATAAACAGACATCTGTATCCATGGAGAAAAGCTTTTTCCTATCTGACAAAACATATCTATAATTGTCTGTCATTATCCAGGGGCTCTGGTCTTGTCTGGTACCGTGATGACAGGTCATGACAGAGGAATACTCACATCGTATTACTGTCCTAACATAATATGGAAATTCAGAAGTTTGTGCAGCACTAAAATGAACACTAATTAACATTTCCCTTTTTGCTGATTTTATAAATGTACGGTGTAGGCTACCCATTCAGTGTTAAGCCGTCGAAAAAGTACCACTTCTACCCATGACGTGTCACCTACTATAGTAAAATATCAAAAATATCTGTTCTGCTTAAAGTCAGCCAGTGTAACATCAAAATGAGTGTTAACCCATTGTTCTGAAGTGAAAGACACACACACACACACACTCTCTCTCTCACACAAACATACACAAAATCAGATGTCCCACCAACTTCTGTCAGCAGACACACAGAGTTCCAGACCTCCACTCTAGTGCTGCAGACCAGAGCAGAACACTTTGTGACCTGAGTAAATGGTTAGGACAGAGTTTTTTACCTACTAGTCTGAATCCCTGGGATAGATTGCACTGGTTTCCACTAAAACCACACCCACAGGCACTATGCCTCTGCCACGCTTGAACCTGTCTGAGCTCCACCCTCTTGAAGAATTGGACTGGATTAGGTGCCTTCAAGCACACTCAATTCACTAATCATTCCCACCCCATTGAATTTCCTACAATGCCCGCCCAGCTCTCTCCAGCCCTGTCTGTTGCAATAGGGACAGTGTAATAGACGGAAACTTCCCTCTCACCATGAGTAGCCATGGGGGTTATTTTTCACCTGTTGCCGATCTCTGCGACAGCTTTCTTTCACTTGCATAACAATCTTGCATAATAAGCTCTCAACAGCCTCCAAAATTTCACCAGTACAGCATTTGTTTATGCCAGCAGCCAACAACCGCAGAGTCCTCAAACTTATAAACTGTTCAACCAATATGTCCACTGCAGTATAAAGAAACAGTGTCACATTTCAGTGTTTGCTCAGCTGTTTCATCAAATGTCCTCTTGATGTCCTCGTTTTTGTTTAATTTCACTTTGGTTCTCTTTTTATTCTAAGCTTCCTTGTTTAGTTTTGGCAAGAATTTTTTTCTTTCAGTGGTGGCATTCAGATTAGATGCATTTAAAGACTGACATTTTCTCTTTCAGACACTAGAGGGCGCACAAGGTGTTTGAGTCACATTTGAAGGTTAAAAGTGCTTTGTCACTGCTTCAACTTTCAGACCAGTTATTTCATGACATTTTGATAATCTTTAACACATTTTGAAGTTTAATGTTTATATATTCATGGTAGAAAATTTAATTTGATAGTTAAATAATTGTTACATATGTAACAAATAAGTTGAATGATTATTCCATTCATTCTGTGAAAAGTACAATGCAACACACTACTTGCAGCAAAATTACTTTTCCCATCCTTGGTCATTAAGCCTACATTATTCCCAACCCCACACACTACACACTAGTGTAAAATGTGTTATGTCCCAATGCACACTATGACAAATGGTAGTGTGTTGATGCGAGACTGATAGCATTCATTAAGTTGGTGCTCAGAAGCGGCTTACATGCTCCAGAGCCCCTCCAACTACTCCAGCTAATCGGCTCCTGTTACACAAACACTTAGATTCCAACCACTCTCATGTTATCATGCTGTAGGGCAAGGGAGAAAGAGAGGGATGGGCTCGCAAATGATTGGCAGAGGGTGCACGCGCTCCCCTCCCTCGTTCACCGGTTAACTAGTTCCGCACACCTTCGGAAAATTCCACTAGGCGTGTCATGTCTGTTTCACAGGGCAGGTGGCGGGACAGTTTGGACAGTTTCGACAGTTTTGTTGGCAGAGCCAGGACTTTTGTTGTCTGGAGAACGAGGAATAGCACTTTTCCGTCTTTACTAGTGTCTCTTGCTATGCAGACACAGGAGTTGACATGACACCACATCAGGCATTCTCTGACTGCAACTGGAAACCCAGGGCTCCCTTACATTGTGAAACCCCTGGCTCTCAGCTGGGTATCACAGGCAAGTTCTCACAACAGTAGCCACTCAACTCTGCTGATGTTTGCCCTTTGCTGTTTTGAAAACAAGTTCTCAGAAAACAGGAAAGATTGTTTAAGAGAACAAATTTGTTCAGTCCAAACCACACGAATGTCCCCTAAACACTAAAGTGAAGTTAAACCAGTGTCACTCTGTGTATTGGTCAAGCAATATAAGAAAATGCTTTGTTAAAAAGTTCCCAATCTGGTTTTCACTGTCTTACTTCTAATGAGAATAAGAAATTAAATGGTAAAGTGAAGTGAAATAACACACCCGGGAAGACCTACACATGTGCCAGTTGGATTACAGAAACAAAATACTCCATCAATCATTTGTCTTACTAGCATTGTCTTTAATGCCAATAAAAAGTATTAAACCACATAAAAAGTTCAGAGTCTCTTAGTGCTTTGATCAAAATATAAATAAGTCCAGACCATCTGATTTGATTTCATACAGTTCCCAGGAGTGAATGTGCAGGATCTTGTTGAGAAACTCTGAGAGAACAGGTTTTTCAGCTCAGTGTAAACATGACTTCTCCAGCTGCCAATGTCTGCTTAGGACCATTGTTAAGACACAGAAGTATGTTCAATTTAGGAGTCAACTGAGAAAGAATGGTGAATCAAAGGCACCTGTTCCTAACCATCATCCATTCGGTCTCTGACCTCGGATGGCAGAAGTTCTAGAAGGCTCTGCTCCACCACAATTCCACTCAATTTGAGAAGCGGGCAGTCACCGATCTCCAGGGGAAGAGATTCAAGGCGGTTGCCCTTGAGTTCCAGTCGAACCAACTGGGCCAGGTTGGCCACGCGTGATGACAGGAAGGAGATGCTGTTGTTGCCAAGTGCCAGGGTCTTGAGTCGCTTGCAGGAGAAGAGCTCCTCAGGCAGGACCTCCAGGGAGTTGAAAGCCACGGACAGATACTGCAGGCTCTGAAGGCTGCCAATCTCGGTGGGCAGCGCTGAGAGCTGGTTGTGCGAGAGGTCCAGGTGCCGCAGCTTGGTGCAGTAGTAGAGGCGGGTGGGCAGCCGTCGGATCTTGTTCCAGCTGGCGTCGAGCGTCTCGAGCGCGTGCAGCTTGCCCACATGCTCAGGAATGTAGGCGATCCCATTGTGCCAGAGGCGTAGCGTGCTCAGGCGCCGGCAGTGCTGCAGACTCAGGATCTCCTCCACCGTGGTGAGCTTGTTCTCACGCAGGTCCAGCTCCTGAAGGCTTGTCAGACTGAACACAGCGCTGGGGATGCGCTCCAGATGGCAGCCCATGAGCTCAAGCGACGTTAGCAACGTTAGCTTCTTGAGGCTGCTCAACACCTGAAGTTTCACGCCCTCGTTGTGCAAGCACAGCCGCTGCAGCTGGCCAGCCACGTCCACAATGCTGGGCGGCAGCTTGGTCAGGTGGGCGCGGAGTGTCAGCACCCGCAGGTTCTTTAGCTCGCGCAGGGAGTCCAGTGAGGCACCGGTGCTGCTCCGAGAGGCCTCAGACCCCAGGGGTCCGCTCAGGTGCAGCTCCTCCAGGGCCCTGAGCGTGTACATCCACAGAGGCATCTGCTCAGGGCCCTCGAAGGTCAGACGCAGCACCTTTAGGTGCTCCTGCAGGTGGGTGAGTGCGGCAAGCTGCAGCTTGGTCGGGCAGTGAACGAGCGAGAGCTCCTGGAGCTCCGTGAGTTGGGTCAACGTTGCTGGGATAGTGACGCTCCCGCTCAGCAGCTCCAGTTTGAGTGACTCGACCTCAGGGAGGTCGAAGATGGTGTCGGGCAAGCCTGGGAGCATGAAGAGGTGCAGCTCCAAGCGCTGGCTGGCGTTTCGGCTGAGCCGCCCGCGCAGCTTCTTGACCGTCCACTCGTGGTTGAGGTTCACCTGCCGCAGGCGGCTCTCGCTCACCTCCGACAGGAAGACTGCAAAGCGCTTGGCGTAGAGGGGGTCGTAGCGGTCGCTGAGGTGCAGCAGGAACGCAAAGTCATTTTTCATGTCCGGGATGTCGTTGATGCCCGTCTCCAAACGTACGTGCTCGAAAGAATACTCCTTAAGCGGCCGATGAAAAAGCCAGTAGAGAGAATAGATGCAAAGCAATCCATAGACTCCAACAAAGCAGATATAGCAATAGGCCAGTTTAGAGAAAAGATTGGCCCTGTTGTGGTTACAACAGAATATATCAAAGCCAGTCAGATCTGGAGGTACCTCACACCTCACCACAATCTCAATGTTGCCAATCAGTGACGTGGTGTAAGCGGTGATGAGAAGAAACTTGAAGACCTTCAGGGACGTCTGGATGACATACATTTTGTAGAGGAGGTCGGCCTCCTCCACGTGCGTGCGGAATTTTTTCACTTTCTCAAAGAGCGCCTTGGCCTGCTCCCCTTCCTTCTTGTCCAAGACGGAGGCGGCGGGTTCCGGCGGCTTCTCCGGGTTAGACACGACCGATGCCGAGCGGAGCAAGGTCACGTTCTCCACGTCGGTGCCCACGAAGCCGTCTGGGTTTATCTTGTACATGGTGCTCCCTTTCCTCCAACTCACCAGCTTCTCCTCGCCGCGCTCCTCGGACACCTCGCTAATGGCCCGCGTGGTCCAGGGTGAGTCAAAGCACTTGCCCAGGATGTTCACAAAGAGTTCGATCTTGGAAGACGTCCCCGGGAACTTGAACCAGAAGCTGCTGGCCACCATGAAAATCATTGAGTGAATGACCACCAGGTAAGGGAAGAATTTGGCATACCAGTGGACGGCCCGCTCGTAGCAGTAGTGATTGACGAAGACGTACTGGTGAATGTCCAGGCCATTCTTGCGGCCAAACACCTCGAGAACGTTGGGCTTCAGCTCCTTAGTGACGCTGAACTCCCAAAGGCTCTCGTTAGACTGGTACTCTCGCACGTGGTTACAATCCACATCCGATTTGGAGGAGACGATGATACGGTTTGGCAGACATGATATCTTCTCCTGTGTCAGCTGTGACGGAGAAAAAAGTTCATTAACAAATGCTGGGGAAGAACTGTGACATTTGATAATGATATATATGCTGAAAACCAGCATTAACAACTTGGATGACTGAGCAAAATTACTAGTGAGTACTAGAACTGTAAAAAACATCAATTCACAGGGCATGGTAAGCATACAGGTCACACTTAATAAAGAGTAAAGTCAGCTGTATAAAAAGTAACTTAACTATGGTTAAAATTGGAAAATAGGCACATTTTAATCTGTATTTTTGAGGCAAGATTTATTATCAGATTGATTTAGCGCATCATAATTTTTGAATCATTATGTTTTTTTTCACCCTTTTTGTCACACCGTGGGAACCTGGTGCTTACACTGTCCTCAAGGAACAGATTATCATGACAGGCAAAGATGTAAGGAATGAAATACTAAGGAGTTGGAGAATTACTAATCCAATTTCAGAGCAAGTAGGTCAGAGGAGCAGTCAAACAAAGGCAAGAGTAAGATTGTGTCTGCTCACTATTGCTAAAAGGGCATCACTGACGCGCGTTTTGCTGACTGGTTCACCCAATCTCACACATACACACACACACACACAGAGCGTACCACAACTGTGTAAGCCTCCTGAGTATATTCATGCCTCATACTCCTGTGACTCTTATTCTCATTCTTTGACATCAGCCTGAAGAAAAGTGTAAAATCTAGGACAGGCTACCAGAATTAACAATCTTCTAAAGGCGTTTTGAGCTTTATTAATAAGATATCTACATAAGGAAATATATTTATAGCTGTCTACCACAACACACGGTAAGTCAGTTTACAACATGAGCTGAGAAGAGTTGGTATTGGTGAGGGTCATTTCCTCCTACTGCAGGTTGAGAAGACATTCATATCACACACACACACGGAGTGTGCTGAGGTGGTCTGAGCTCCTGTCAGCATTTTAGGAGATCTGCAGACGCCAATGTCTGTCACAACCCATGCGATGTCCGCCCTTCCTCTGTTCAGTTTGCTAAGGAAGGCTTGCATGATCCAAACTCCCACATACTTTCCTGGCCTTGCCTTATCAGTCCAGTTATTTGTTCTCAGATGGTTTGACCTTGATCGTGGTATCTTACTCACCATGAAAGTCTTTGGTGACCTCATTATTTAAATAAAAACAAGCGTCTAGCAATCTACTTGAATTAGCTTTGTGTGTCTTACCTGAACAGTGCATCCAAATACGCCGATCATAAGCATGGCGATGCAAAGGTACTCGGAGAACACGTCCCACCATGGTTTCAGGACCCGATACTTGGGGTTTTGTTCGGAGGCAATGTTCCGGAACTCATTCACCGGGATCATCTTGAAAACAGCCTGCCAGTGGGACAGGAGAGACAGGTTTCCCATACAGCTATTATCCCTCAGGGTGTGTCCATCACGGACACTGATGTTGCACGACTTATGATATGAGATGTACTGAGAATAATATCTGTGCTGTTTTTAGCGTAAGTACAGAATGAAAGTGTCTACAAAACTGACATATTTGGGTTACGGCGTTAAAAGATGCAATCACATCTAACAAAATAAATTATTTATTATATTACTTATTTTAATGTTCAGACTTGTAAAAGCATATGGTTCCTGTCTGTCTGACATGTAAAATACCTCTCGATAGCGTGGTCACAGTGAAAACCAAAGTTCAGAAAAGTAAGATTGTGGTTTACTGATGATGAACATCTCTTTTCATAGGTGTCAGAACATATCCACTTAGACTTTTGGGGTGTCATAAAACACCCTTTCGTTTGGCCTGGAAATAACCCTCTGCACCCCGCAACAAGCCTACAGTTCCCTGCGTAGCATGTTCTCTGAAGAGTTTGAATACGTTTTCTATTTGTGTTGTAATAACTCATTCCTCTACTTGTCACGGTTATCTTAACAGTCTGTATTTAATTGGACCCAATAGTAACGTAAGGGTAGGCGACAAAGCGCCTTTAGTTCAATCTGGATAGCATAACATAAGAATACAGCAGGCCATGCGCCGAAAACAAATTTCAGTACTAGTCCGCTCGTCTCCATTTGTCACAAGACACGCCACACTCAATCGAACACTTAGTAATTTATTCAAAACGCATCGGGTCCAAGATTATACTTACATCCGATCTCCCGCAGTCCACACAAGTGTTACCATGTAACGACAGGCGATTATATGTAATTCAGATAGCGATCCATCTTGGCGAAGCGCGTCGACACCATGGAGTCCCAAACCTGCGAGCGGGACATGCTTTAGCTTGTTTGGGAAAGAGAACAAAACTTCACTTTACCAGCGGAGCTTGTCTGCAGTGTGACAGCTCGCCCAATCGGGTGAACAGGTTCCACACTTTCCAAAGCGCTCAACTGCGCAACATCTGAACATGAGGGATACACTTGGCGATATATTCTCTCGTGACTGTGTACCGACAGTCCAATTGGCTTGTTGAGGAGTATACAATGTCATGGGTATTTTAAATAACAAATGACCATTGATTTTCTTCTGCGCTTCCGAAACTGCCGGAGGGTGTGTGTTTGTGTGTGTGCGGGGTTGATGGTACGTGTGTTGTGGGGGATTCTTGCAAACTCCTCTAACGTCACTCTGTCGTTTCACTGCCAGATTCATCAACTATGTGAGAAGTGTCATCAGCTAAATACATAACTATTTTTTAAGTTATACATCAGGAAAATCAGGAATATCACTTCTTCGGGTCAAAAGGCGCGAAAGGGCCGATTCAATGCACAAAATACTTTGAATTCCTATAAAGGGGTTTTCAAAGATACTTTCCCACCTGCCTTTAGTTCACTGGCACAGAGCCCATACAGTCCTGAGATACTCTGCCTCCACCTAGTGGTCAAAAGTAGGTTGACAAATTTGTCAAGTTTGGCCTTTCGGTTTTTTTTGGTGGCATGGCCTTATAAGCTTTGGCCTACAGGAATGAATACAACCATTTGTCAAATTTACAATAAACATAATGTTGTTTATTACACAATGTTTTGTACAGTGTATTTCTTGCTGTAAAATTTACAAAGCAATCTTTAAATAATTTGTTAATATTCAACTACCAAAAAAAGAACAAAAAGAGTCCCTTTTCAAATGAAGAGCCAAATTCGAAAAAGGCATAAATTGCTGGCATCTCCTACAATACAACACATGCTCAGTTAGAGAGAAATACAACAACAGTCCTATCAGTTACAAAGTGTAAGCCAAGTCCAAGCAAAAAAAAAAAATTAAAAGGGGCAAAAATCCCAAATAAATAAAAATATATCAAGCGCTAGAACTTTGTACAAGACTGTGTAATATTAATGTACAAAAATGTCTTGGAAAAAAATACTAGCTTAAACTGCTGTTACAAATACAGTTCCTTCCTTGTTAAATCTCTTTCTCTCACCGTGTCCATTCACAAATGTTTATTCGAAGAGTCTCTTTAGAAAAAAAAAAAAAAAAATCGAAGAGAGGTGTTTAAAGAGGTCTTTTTCGTGGCATCATGTCAAAAAACACACAACACAGCCGCGGAGCTCCTTGAAGAGGTCAGTGTGGTTTCCACGGCGGGCAGCATCAGCGGTGTCGTAGGGGGCTTTTGTTTTGTTCTTGCCCCTCGAACTCATGGAAAGAGCTTGGGCCTTGTGAAGCAGCCCGCCCCGCACCCCCAAAATTCTGCCGCCCTTTGGCCAGTAGGTGGCGCCAAACGCTACATTACGTGCTGGTGGTGGTGGAAGTGGGGAAAGGTTTAGTAGTTTGCTGCGTTTCAACAACAACAATGGCAGCTGGGGGGGGGGGGGGGGGTGGTCCTCCCTCCCTACCTCTTATAGCTGAACCCCTTTCTTGCCCGTCACAAATGGCTTGAGTGGCAGATCTGTGTGGGTCATACTGATTGTGCGCATGGGCACAGGTAATGGCACTTTTCGCATTTGGAGGGTAAAAAGATGCGTAGAAATGCGGAAAATTGGGAGAAGAAGCCCTCGGAATTTGGTTGAGATGTGGTTTTCTGCCAAACTGTCAAAAACAAGCCTTAAACTACTAACAGCTTTGAAACAGACCATCTTCGTTTGGTTCACGAGAAGGTGGAGCGTTCAGTACTGAGCATCACAAGCTTATGACTGTGTCAGGATAAAACATACAGATTGCTGAGCTATGAGCTTGAGGTTTCTGAAGAAATGTTGGGGTAGGTTTGCTTATGACGAATCTCACTTCTTCGACATAAGAAGCCCTTGTGTCCCCCCCCCCCCCCCAATCTAGGACACATCTGAACAGACCTCTGGAAAGCCTCAAGGTCTCCTTGGGTGGATCCAACTGAAGGTTCAGGGTACTCAACAGGTTTTTTGATGCAGCATTAGTTTGTCTAGCTTCAGGATCGCCTGGCTCTCTCAAGAGAAGCCCTTTTATCTGGGGGGGGGGTGAGGTGTTTGTTGGGGCAGCAAATCTGCCTGTGGTGGACACCAATGCCAGTATGGGTAACAGCAAATATGCTGCATAGGCGACAACATTTGACCAGTGGGACTAGGGCAGTGTAGAGAGGGAAAAGGGTTGAGAGAGAAGAAAAAAAAATAGGGAGCTAGAGAGAGAGAGAGAGAGAGAGAAAGATTGTGTAATTTGGGGGGGTGAGGCACTAATGCTTCTGCTGACACTGGTTTAGCTGCTTTTGACAGGGCTCCATGGTAACAGCCACGCCCACACCACTCCGGCCGGAGGTCATCTTGGTGACCTCAGTCCATGTGTCCGTTTCTGGCTCATAACACTCCACGCTGTCAAGGAACGTGTTCCCATCATAACCACCTATGGAGACAGAGAGAGAGAATACTAAATTACAAAGGTGCCCGCTTTTTTAATGATACTGAAGACATGGATTTGAATCAGTGATTTTTTTTTTTTTTTAATGTAAAATTTTTTTTTTTTTTTTTTTAAAGACTGATTTCATACACGACCTAATAATGTACTCTGAATAGACTTATAAAGTTTCCCTTTTATTTATGCAGCCAGCCTGTTCCGAGACCTGTTCTTTTCACATCTGAACTGGTGGTCACTCCAAGGAGGTCAATATGCTCAAGGATTTCTGGATGTATTTTTCTGGTGACTTATTTCCCTTGGGTGCACAGCACTCTTAAAGTTTACCATGCTCCACCTCTAGGTGGAGCCAGATGTCTTTCTATCACAGCCCAATTTCATACCGCCCAAAACCTACAAGAGGTGCTACACCTATACCTGTATTTAAATATTTGCACTCAGAAGTTTCCGGATTGGTTGAACCAGTTGGACGATGTAAAGAGGCTTGACTGTTGCATATGGGTACTTTGACAATTCAATCAATTAGATAATTCCAATCTTTCTAACCATCAGTAATGTTTAGTTACTTTAACTGAGTCTTACTTATTCGTTTTTTTCATGATAATTATTTATGTTGTTATCATTGTTGTTAGTCTAATGATTCTGATTTTTCTTGGATAAAGGTATCAGCTAAGTAAGGGTAACTGATGTATTTTTTTTCCCTTGTAGGCTTACTTGGGTGAATTGTTGAGATTCTGTTGAGTGTTTTCAAACAGTAAAGTAAGTATGACAACAACAGGTTCCACTTAGTGTTATCGCAAACCCATAGTTAAACATTATTATAAACAGTTGTGAAATATTTCAGGATTTCCTTGAAATGTGCCAAGTCGTATTCTGTGAAACAAAATGTCAACCAGGTCAATGAATATGTCACTCTGTTGAGTTTTTGTGTGTTAGTTTTTCCTGTTGCCGTAGTAGCATGCTGTTATCCATCTGAGACTGGAGAATGGCTTTGATAAAGGAGTTAAGGCAGTCCTTTCCTTTGCATGTGTAAGTTATGTGTGTGTGTGTGTGTGTGTGTGTGTGTGTGAATTTTATTTGATAAAATTGATCCTAAACCAGCAATGGTTGATGAATGATACTCATATTCATTAAACTACACAATATTTCCTGCAAATCGAATAGAAAACAAATCAATGAAATCAGGTTAATTGATTTGTGACCTCAATTCTCCCCAGTGTCCAAAGAGCTGGACATGAACTACACGGCATACACACCGACATATAGCTGTAAACTGAAAAAAAAAAAAAAAAACAACAAAAAAAACAGCCTTTGCATTAGCCCGAATAGCTTTAGGTGGCCAATATCTCACTGGACGTCGGTGTCAACATGATAAGACGTTATGAGTGCTGGAGACCCACCCAGCACGTAGATGCGGCCATGGAGTGTGGTGACGCCCAGCGCACTCCGGCGATGCCTCATGGATGCCACTAAGCTCCAGGTGTCCGTCTCGACCTCGTAGCGTTCCACCGTGTTGAGCTGATTGGTGCCATCGTAGCCTCCCATCACGTAGATGTGGTTCCCCAGAGCACACACTCCTATCCAGGACAAAATGGCAGAGAGAAAGCGAAGACAAGAGAGAGAGAAAGAAAAAGAGAAAGAGAGGAATAGATGGAAAAAGAATGAGAGAAAAACAGAGAGAAAGAGAGAGTGTGTGTTAGAGTTGGGAAAGAGCTCTTGGCACTTAGCCCCAGTACACAACATGTTGGATATAAAACATGTTTTGGGGGTTTCAGGGTCACAGATTATTCAATAGCCAGTGATTAAAGTTGCATAAGCATTTCAAATGAACAAACATAAGATGTAGTGTAGGTCACAGTGACAAACAAAGAAAGAAAACAAGAAAGAGAGAGGAAGAAAGAAATAACAAATGAGAAAAAAAGAAAGAAAGAAAGACTGAAATCTGTGTGGAAAGACTGTTGTATTTGGACATTTTTTCCCTGTGGCACTTCAGGGCCACCACATTTCACTGCTCATGCATGCGAGGAACGCTGTTAAATTTAAACAAACAACAGTTAGCCTAATAGCAGGCAGAGGGGAATAGTTCAATTTCTGGACTGTAGGCTCATAGATAGCAGTGAGGTGATTAGAATTCGGTCAGGATGGCATTGTCTGCAAGGGCGTATCAATACTTCTCTGACGTTTTTATCACCATTTGTGTGCTTAATCTGCAGGCCATCACAATTTAGAGAATGTGGGCACAAGTGATGAGTCATATGTTGATCCAGACTATGAATCAAGTGTTTGTTTACAGTCAGACTTTCCTGAACACGAGGAGAACTTATTCAGGAGTGCCAAGTACTTTGGACAAAGGCCGTCAAATGGTAATAAATCATTTATAGATAACGGACTGTGTGTGGGGGGGGCTGTATTGATGAAGCGCTCTTGACTTTTTCCTTCACGCCTTTCATACCAGTTGTTTGTTCTTATAGTCCTTTCCTGATACAGGTCAGTATCCAAGGGCAACTCATTAATAAGCCCCCTGTGTCACAATGTTTACATCAACAGTCACAAAATGGATCTATGGATCCTTTCAGACACGATTCGGATGGCCTTGCTGTTCCCAGATCTGCTTTTTTTTTTTTTTTTGCTCATCCCTAGTGGGGACTGGAGAGAAGCGCTGCTGTAAGCACCATCCTCCAAGCTAAGCAGTAAATCTGGAAGCAGTCAAAGATTAAAACCGGTCCCCAGTCATGCTAGCGATACAGACGCTTCGTCCGCTGACAGAGAGAGGCTGTTGGAGAAGAGAGCCTTTCAGGGGAAGCAACAGCAGCTATGCTACATTTGGCCAAACTGCCCACCAGGCCTACGGCTAAGTCACAATCAACCTACACTGAAATGAACAACGATGAAACCAACACATTCATGAGTCTCAAACAGTGTGCGAATTGTGTCACATTTAATATGGCACAAACTGGAAATGGGAGGCGGCCACCCTGAAGAGACTAAATGATAGCCTCTCTATCATTTAGTGATTAGCCACAGTTGTGCAATGATGCTTTTTTAAAAAAAAAAAAAAAAAAAAGGAGAACAAACAATTAAATGGTCTTGATTTTTCTCCTATTTGAGGGCCCAGTTTGGAGGTGTAGAGACAGCAGGTGATCAGAGGCATCTGGCTGTCTGATTCTGGGTGCCACTGTGACTTACCTGCCCCGCTTCTGACCGTGTTCATGGGGGCCATGGGCTTCCACTCGTCCCTGTCGGGGTTGTAGCACTCGCCGGAGCTGAGCCGGTGCGTGCCGTCAAAGCCGCCCACCGCGTACAGCAGCCGATTGATGACTGCCACGCCCACACCAATTCGCCGCGTCTGCATAGGTGCCACCAGCTGCCACGTGTCCCGCTCAGGGTCATACCTGCATGCACACACACACACACACGCACGCACGCACACACACACACACACACACAGAATGAGCATACAACCATAAAACAGTTGGAAATGCAATTCTATTTAGGACACCTTGAGATTGGCACCCTAAGCTGCTCTTTGGGCTGTGAATTGCTTCATAATACTTTACCAACAATGGCTGCAACATTTTTTTTTTTTGCCTCCTGTAGATCCTGAAGTATTACACCATCCTGAAATCAACTCACCATTACAAAACCTGAATTCTGCAAATCTCCCTCAATGCACCTATCGAAAGCTGCTGTGGCCACTCTGACACACATATACACAGTAAGCAAACAAAACAAAACTAAACAAATAACACAAAAAACATCATATTATGTATTACACTTCTCACAAAAAAAACAAAACAAAAACAAACAAAAAACACTTCATTGTGTGCTGGAGGCTTAGTTGTGACACCTATTCAAACAAAGCTTTTATGAAGTCACAAGGTTCCCAGTGTCTCTGTGTCTGAGTGGTGGTGAGCCTGGAGTGACGTGCATAAACTAATCTTCCTGAAACTCCCCGGGTTACTTAGCTCTGTGGGAGAGCGAGAGCACTCTTTGATGTGCCCATGGCTAATAATACCTACTTCCTCTTCAGGTTTTCCCCTCCTTCTAGACATGCACTTTTGTCTTGACTTCTTCCTCCTCACCAGCACCTAGGCTGGCTAGAGTTGCTAGCCAAGTGAAAGCCTTGTTAGCCTGGTAACCTGATCGCATGAGGACTGAATTATGAATGAAGATGAAACTCTGCTGCTTTTCAGGACAGAAAGGACACTGTGTCTGAAAATTAAAAATGAGTCATTTCAAGTCTCTGGGGGGGGGGGGTGGTTAACCAGCTGTGAATCATACTATAAACATCTCCGCGTCAGCAGGCTTTTCAAATACTTTAGGGTGGAAACAAAACGAAAAGGCTTGGACATTCACAAAATGATTCACAACATAAGCAGGCCCAGGCCCAGGCCCAGGCCAAGTATGCTTAAGGGTGAGACTGACTAGGGGGGTGGGGGTTGCAGGGAGGAGCGAGAGGAAGCCTCTTGGTGTGGCTGAAAGTCAAACTAGCCATACCAACACAGCTGATGTGAAACTGCCAAACTCTTACTAGAGGGCAACTAGGGCCAAGAAAAACTCTATATATTTTTAAGAACTACAACTATGACTATTTTTAGTTTTAGTTGTGTACACAAGCACCAAGCTCCCTTCTCCTCTATTAAAACTGACAATTTGCAGTATCCTGCAACTCTTTCAGACAACACAGTCAACGCTCACTCTGTGATTAGAATGGTATGCAATCAACACTGACGTGTTCCAATAGGTTCGAGTAGGTTCAAAGTAAAAACTAAAATCAGTGTCAGGTCAAGAGACCCTAATTACTTCTTCACAGCTGCCAGGAAACATAAACATGACATCAGATTCTATATGCAGCCATGCTGTTAATAACAACTAGAGTTGTCAACAAAATCGATCCCGAGGTCCTGAGTATCGGATTAGAGTCTATTGCAACTGTATTGATATTAGTAAACAGCGCTGTCCTCACCTCCTTCAGTTTAGACACTGACTACAGTTACATGCAGGGCGAATTCGGAATAAGGTCAATATTCTGGTCAAAGCTCTCGAGTAAACGGTTTACATGTGTGGAAGAGTAATGTGCTATGTGAATAATCCCATTTACATATCAAACCCTATATTCTGGTTAGGTCAACGACTTAGCTGACATAGATGGCTTGTTTTGGTTATGTCATTCCAACTGAACATGTGCACAAGTGTAATCCAGTAGAGTATCCCGGTTAATTCAGGCATAAGCCTGAACAGCCGAAGATGGTAGTGCCACTACTGAAATGCATCTGGAATTTTTCTCCCCTCCATTGGTACTGAAAATGGTATCAACTATCAAGTACACAGTGTAGATATAGGTTTGGATTTTGGAGTTTGAAATTCTAGTATCATGACTATCCTAACTCTTACTCAGAGCGTTAACCATACGTCATTGTAACGTTCCTCCAGTGCTCGCAGTCTCCTCACCTCTCAACACTGTTGTGGTGGATGCAGCCATGCGAGCCGCCCACGGCGTAGATCATGCCGTCGATGACGCCCACGCCAATGCGGTTGCGTGGCACGCTCATGGGCGCGCACGGCAGCCAGCAGTTGTTCATTGGGTTGTAGCAGTCCAGTGTGTTGGAGTCCATGTTGCCGTCAGGTGCATTGTTGCGGCCGCCCACTGCGTAGAAGAGCCCGCTAATAACGCAGGCTGCCAGACCGCTGCGGGGCACCTGTAGGTCGGCCAGCCGCAGCCAGGCGCCCGAACACGGATTGTACGCCTCCAAGTAGCTGAGCGACTGGCGGAAGTACCCGCCGGCCGTGTAGATGAGCTGCGGCACCTTGGGCGTGCGGCACGGGATGCACTTGGTGGGCTTGTGCAGCGTCAGGTCCTGGAAGATCTGCGCCAGGTAGTCTTTGCACTGGGCGTCCCACTCGTAGCGCTCAAGCTGCAGCTGCAGGAAGTGAGGCGTGAGCGAGTGGCAGCGCACGGCCTGGAGGAGCGCCTGCACGTAGGGCCGGCGGTTGGCGCGGTCGTACTGCACCCAGGTCACGCAGGCGTGGAACACCTCCGACTCACAGCGCACGTTCAGCTCGTCCCGGCTGATCAGCGTCACCAGCTGGCAGTGGGACAGGTTGAAGAACTCCTCTTGGGTCGCCACCTGAGGGAGAGGGAAAGAGGAAAGTGTGATGAGGGATGAATAATGAGGAGGAAAAGGAGGAGAGAGGGAGAAAGGGATGGATGATGAAGAATGGAGAAAAAGAGAAGAAGGAATAAGAAATGAATGAGGAAGACGAGAAAGGGATAAGGGATGAAAGAGGTTTTGGAGGAGCGGGTGAAAGGGAGCGGCAAGAGATGAAGAAAGACGAGGAGGAGGCAGGGACGGCAGGAGAAGGTGGGAAGAAGTAAGTGTGTGGGGGGGTGTGTGTCACAGGGTCATTCAGCACAGCAGATAGAGGGTTAACAGAGACAGGAGAGAAGGTCAAAAAAAAGGTGAGTTGAGCCAGGAGCAGAGGGATCAGATGGGCAACAGAGTGGGTGAAAGTGGAGAAAGATGACAGGAAAATGGGGGGAAGAATATCAAGAGGAGGGAAAAAGAAGAGGACCAACTGAAAGAAACAAATTAAAAACCTCACACGCTTGTAATACCTCAGACAGCATACATGTCTTAAAACAAAGCCTGGTTACTGGGTTAATGATTAGCTCACTCAAATCATTGCTCAATCAAGTTCACCATCCGAGGAGAATCACTCACGTAACTGTACACTGACATGAGCTTTACATTCACTTCTTACGCAAGTGTTCCCTACTGTACTGTAGACTAAAGAAAAATACTACTGAGGACAAACTTAGCTTCAGGACCTCAAAGCTGGGTCACACTCCTGATCATCACAATTCAAGCAAACAATATCCTTATTCACGCCTAGGCACTGTCGTGGTTAGACTGAAACAGACCTGCAAATTTAAACTGATCTATTTCCTTAATTGGGTGGGGTTGGCAGTCTCCCAACTCACAAGACACATCTGAGTGGCATGAGACCAACAGTGCTCTGGATCCTATTTGACTTTACTGAGCACTTTGTTTCAACTGACCTTTTCACTTGCGCAAGGAGTCCTAATATCCACCCATCCTCTGAACTATGCACCCTCAAAGACTTAATCGTCACGATTCAACTTAGTGATTGGCTGATTCTTGCCTGTTAAGTCTTTGAGGGTTTAAGGGGGGCACTGGGATTCAGCCAGAGTGCTTTATGGGGAATATGGACAGTGCTGGGGCGGGGGGGTTCAAAGAGAGGGCTTTGCTTTTGAATTGGCTGTCGTTTTGAGACCACTAGTCTAGTCTAGTCTAGTGTGCGCACACTTCATTGTTAAACGAACACTTCAAGGCTACCAAGGGTCTTAAAATAGTCTGCTGAAGAGTAGAAGCAGCTCTGACTGTGTTGGTGTGAAAAAGCAGTAATGGGGAAACAGAGGCAGGACAGCAGAGAGTGTCAGACAGCGACAGCACTTCAGCTTTCCAGAAAAAGGTGGAAGTTAGTCCACTACAGAAATAGAAGTACATCCATATTTGGGAGAAATATAGGCTGCTTGAATTTCTGCTCTGCCGCCGAGGGGCTGATTCATCGCGTGAGGCACACTAGGGTACTGTATAAGGCTTGGCGGTACCTCGCATGCGAGATCGAATGATTGGTGAAACTGTTAAGACTGCTGTGGTTTTGACAAGATTTACTCTGTGCCATGTTGTTAAGTTCGCACATTCACCAAGGCAAATAGAGTTTCTGTGGATGAGGCAGTTTCAGTCTTACTCAATGACATGGCCGTATGACAAAGGTATGAAGAAATGTCCATGAAAAAAAAATGCGCATGGAGGCATGATTGGACAATTAAAAAACTGTTTTGTGAAAAATTCAAAACAGTCCAAGAATTGGGCTAGTTTTCTTGCTCAACAAAAGTTTAAGCATCACTGGAGAATTGCACAAATTGTACATTTCTGTTACAATACAATACAATTTATACATAAAGTATTGCATGTTGTATGTTCTGCAAAGGTTGTTTTGAGTTCATCTACAAGAGTGAGTGAGAAAATCACACAGATTCAGAAGTTTATTCATGTATGGGAAAATGTTCTGGAAAAGTCTGGTGCTCTAATTGGGAGCAGAGGTACACCACCAGGCTTGATACTCTGAAATCACACCGCACACCAACATGACTCAACACTCAACCTTTAGAAGTCCGACTTGAAGCATGACTCCATAGGCCAACACGAGACACGCCCGATTCCTGGCAGGAACCAGTTTAGTCCTCACATGCATGTGTGTGTTCTTGGTGGTGTGACGCCCTTGTCTTGCTATGCAAGCAGGAAGCGCAGGTAAACCCCAGCTGC
Source organism: Tenualosa ilisha (assembly GCA_015244755.2). Classification (NCBI taxonomy): domain Eukaryota; kingdom Metazoa; phylum Chordata; class Actinopteri; order Clupeiformes; family Clupeidae; genus Tenualosa; species Tenualosa ilisha. The sequence goes on from PYXC01002373.1 coordinate 281,963, forward strand.
CTACACACCTCCTGCTGTGCTGACTCACTGCAGGCCTCCATGCTAGATTAGCACTCCGAGGCTTCAATAGGACAAATAACACAGCGTGCCTGAGGCGAAGAGGAAACTAATAAAGCCCGTGCCCCACAGCGCCCGTGACACCAAGGGACCAGATCCAGGTAAGCGCTGATTCACCATGGGAGCTCCTCTGCCCCCACCACCACCACCTTCCACATCACAGAGGCTGTCTGGTGACTGTAATAAACTCATAAATGCCACTCGACAGTGTGATGCGCCTCTTTTCTAAGAATCTATGAGTCATTAGATAGGTAATGAATACATTAACTGTCCTCAGCGGATTTTTTTTCATCAGATAAGGTCACCAAGGCTGTGACATGAAAGTTTCACGCGCAAACAGCATGGGTGAATGGACTGTGTTCTCCCATACAACTTCATTTGTTTGGTTTGCCACGACATGGCTGTGCTCAGTCAAAGCACCGTCTCAAGATATCTGGAACATTCCATCACTCTGGAGAGTACAGGTATTGCACCACCCACCTGTCCCTGCTGACCTGCATCTACAAGCCTTGTTTGGTGACAAAAGAGAATTGATGTACTGCCTTTCAGCACATCCCTTGCACTTCTGACCCCCTACATCAAGCTCCAGGTGACTGATTTCTCTCAACACTTGGGTGACAAAGCAGAATGTCAGTCAATCGTGGCTCTTAAGAAAAACAGAGATTAATGTTGCAAAAATACAACAACAAAAAAAAACATAGGCGTATGGATATACGTGCTGGTGGGCTGAAATAAATTCGTAGTAAAGCACGTCTTTCATTTTTTGGAGAATGAGAGTACTTCCTATGGCATTAATCTGATGCAACATGCTAAAACGCTTTCTCAAAAACAGATTCCTGACTGGCTCCCATACTTGGCTCAGGTTCACCTACAGTACTTCCAAGAATCGTTAGTGTGTGTAATTGTGTAATTTTTTTTTACGCTCTCCCAAGAGTGTGGAAAGTTTTGGTTGGGATGGTTAACCTGGGACTAAGTTCAAGTAGGGCAGCGTGTGGCTAGAAGAGCCGCGCTTGAGCACACCGTTCAAAAGTGCTCAAACCAACCAAAACAAAACTAAAACCAGCACCAACTTTTGATCTCAAAGATCAGTAAGCCACGAAACAGTTGGTCTCTGACACATCCTTGTGCAACGACACTGGTTAGATAAGGACAGTCGACTCTAATCTGGATCACGTGTGATCCTGCCGGCTAGAAGCTGACCATTATGGGCTTGAGTTGGCTAGAGATTAACTCTATGAATGGGACAGATGCTCACCCCTGCTGGCTCATTCATCACGCACTGGCATCTGGGAAATTATATTATCTGAACCCAGTTACCCCGGTAACAATAATGAAATACCACCACAGACACGGTACAACTTGTGATAAATGGGAATGACGACCAAATCTGATGGTATTTGAAAGTCCAAATATTTTTGGAAGATAAAGCTCCTATGTCCTTTTAATGCACATGTTCAACTCACTGTCTCCAAACTGAACGTTTGTCAAAAGGGATTTTCAAATAATTGCAGTTATGCAAAATGAATTATTTAAATTCTCTTAACTATGCGCTACTACTATGTTCTAAACTGTTGCAGATTCAACTTTCTTCTTTTACACCCTTATGTAGTGTGTAGACAAAACTTCACTCTCATTTCAAAGCCAGATTCATTTAGTTAGCTTTAGCTGCTGTGTCAAATCACTTTACATTACATATCCCATTGTGCTGAAGTCCCCAGTAAGACTAGCATGTCCAAAGAAGCATTACAGCCAGCTGGACTTGTGCTGTGTGACGGGCAGTTTGACTGACCTGGCTGATGTTCATTTAGATGATGTCATTCATACTAATTAGAGCCATCTTTATCTCTCATTACAGTTACAGTTATATAGTTATTGTTCTTGATATGAATAGCAGTTTGACTGACCTGGCTGAAGTTCATGTAGATGTACTCTCGAGCCTTCTGATGCAGCTCGGTGCATCCGATCTGCTCGGCGAAGTTGGCGATGCCGATGGCGTTGCTGGGGTCAAGCTGCTGAACCAGGAAGTCACAGCAGGCCTTCACCACGCTGTCGATCTGATACATGACGGCACCGTTCATCACATGGATCACACACTTCTCACCCACTGAGATGCTGGCTGTGTAGGCAAACTCTATCAGACGATCCATTACCTGTGAGAAATGTGATGGAGAAAGAGGTTAGGTATGCACTGGCTAACACTGATATTTACCCAATACTGACTGAAACATCTGGATCACCTGGACTGAGAACTGGACAATGATAATGAAGACTGACACTCCAAATCAGTCAATTTCCAAAGCCATCATCACTATCAGGTATCAGGAGTGAAAATTATGACTGAGTGATTGCTTTGGAGCAGCTAAGAAGAACCAGATTTCTAGAAATTCTGTAAGATAGGGTAGGAACAGTAAAACAGTAACTGATTTGGTGAGGGGTTTCATTTTCCAGTCTCTCATTAAAGATGATAATCTACACCAGATTATGTCACCCTAGGAGAAGACACTTGGATTGCAAAACATCTGAGTTCAGTCTCAGTTTTGATATATAACCATAAATAATGAAGGGACTTTGCTATATTTATGCATTCATTTAACAGACGCTTTTATCCAAAGCGACTTACATTTGTCAACTATCAATTACACCAGGGTCAGTCTCCCCTCTAGCAAATGAGGGTTACGCGTCTTGCTCAAGGGCAGCAACAGTGGCAGCTGGGATTCCAACCCCCATTTTTTAGGTTACTAGCATACTAGCCAGGTTCCTTAACCACTATGCCACCACCACCCTATTTAATGTTAAATCCACAACATTTCACATTCATGTTTAATTTATGCAATACTCTATTACACAGCCCTTCCTCATTCTTTAGGTGTTACCACTGCAACACAACACAACACAACTATGACTACTTCACCAATAAAAGTTCTTAAGTGTGCATCATGTCCTAGCTTATCACTGGCCTGCCATAATGCTCCTGTCATTAGTCAAAGTACACAGACTGAGTCCTGCTGACACGTCATTCCCTATCTCTCTCTATCGCACTCTTTTCTTTACTCTCCTCTTTCGCCATCTGAGCAGAGCCAGCTGCCTTTTTCTGAGTAAACTGTGCAGACCTGTTCACCGAGGCAGAAACAAGTACTCTTGATAAGGGCAGGTGTGTGAAGAACTCACTCCTCTGATTGGCCAGTGCCACCCAATAAGTGGGTCAGCACACTTTCGTTTTAACCGGGGGTTAGGCTGTTAAATGCCCCTTATGTACATTTGATAGCTGTTAACCTTTGAATTCCATTCAGATAAACACATTCACAAACAGGGCCTAGTTGCAGCTATAAGGTACAACTGCAGCCTCATTTAAAGAGAGTAATATTACAAAAAGAATGCTCTTGATATTTCAACCACAGGTTGTCACAAATCAAGGTTTAAAGCAACAGCTGAGCATGCATAAAGTCAGACTTTAAAAATGAAATATGGAATCAACCCCAACATAAAAAAATTAAATCTCACACACACACACTGCAAAACACATCCCACTCACATTCAATCACCAAACCCCATTTAGGTTTAAGGGAGATGCTGGTGTACTTTCCCATAGCCTTGTTGTTCAAGATTACTGTGTGCTGTAGGAAGGAAAAAGATCAAGAATATTTGGTACATCATAGACCAAGTGGTGAAATGGCATCCAAATCGATCCAGCTGGGGGCAAGCACCAAATTTGATCAATCTTTTCCCTACTGACAGCAATCTGTGACCTCAAACAACAAGTTCATGAAATTGCAGCTTTTACGTCAACCCTGAAACTTCCCAGACCCAATGTTTCACCATGTGACCGAAAAAAAAGGAAGAAACACGCACCCGTGGATGGATGCCTTCGATGGGGACCACCTCCATGCCACATTCCTTCAGGCCGTTGGTGAACATTGCACGGAAGACTGGTGAAGACGAGGCCAACACCACCTTGTGCGCCACGAAGTCAACGGCTTCCAGGTCGTTGTACTTCACGCGCAGCGTGACATCACACAGCTGCCGCTCCAGACGCAGCTCGTTCATGATGGCGAAGGCAGCGCCCGTGTGGCTCTCCAGCGTGTAGCTGAAGACGCGGTGACCATTGCGCGTTGACGGCGTCACCTCCGCCTTGCACTCCGTCATGCCGGCTGCCGCATACATCTTCACCGGCGGCGGCCCCCGGGCACATGCATCGTCGCTCGCCAGGGCAAGGCAGGGTCAAGGCAAAATCTTGGGGCAAAAAAAAAAAAAAAAAGAACAAATATAGCAAGGGCAGAAGGAGCAGGGTAGCAAGGGATGGGCCAATGCTACACAGCACAGATGATGCTGTTGATCACAGTTTCAGTAGCGTGGCCCTCTCAGCAATCACAGTCCGGTCTGGAATCGAGCTGCAGGCCCTTCCATCAACATACGAGGCCGAGCGCCAGCCTCCTGGGGCAACACTGTCAAATCTGGGCTCCCGCTTGCTGGGAATGCCTAGAGAGGTGGAGACGCGGCTGCCATGTCGCTTGCTCTGTTTCACACACAGTCCATCAACCAACAGCGTCCTGAGAGGGAGGGGCATGAATGAGGTAACGGGCGCCAACTGATGCACATGTGCGCCGGGGGCCCAGTCAGCAAATCAGCTCAAGTTCCAAGGTGCGTGAAAAAAGCCTCCTGACTCAACGGCATAAATACAGTCACACTTTTCCACAAGAGAACACTGTCCAATGTGGGACAAATAGAGTCTTCTGCTACAATAAAACACCAGCAAACTCCTGTGAGTAGATAAGGGTTTTTTTTGACAAGGTTGTTGGTTCTGTTGTTTGGGTTGGCAACACAAAAGTACAATTAGTCTCGACGCAAAGTCATCGAAACTAGGACAGCTGATAGCAAATGAGGTGCTGCTCCACTAACACAAGTTCACGGCACTTTTGAGGGCAATATATATATATATATATATATATATATTTTTTTTTTTTGGTTTACATTAAGCTGAGGATGTGTAACGCTGTTAAACTGTATCACAGTATTTGCTGTAAGTAGTTGGTAGCCATTGTTAAACTGTGAAAGTCACTAAGAAAAACAAATCAGAGAATGAACATAGTGCCCAGTACAGTCTCCTCAGGCCATTGGGTAAACAGACTATTCCATAGTGTGTTAGAACTACGTGAACAGACGCAGAAAGGCTATTGTTTAATTTCAAGCATGCTTTTGAGACTTCAGAGGCTAGAGGTCATCCATAATCTGTGCGAGAAGATCAAGTCCAGAGAGGACAGTTATAAGATTCGAAAAGGAGCTATTTCCTCAGAGGGGTTTGAGGTACAGAGGCACAACTCAAGGACAGCAGCTGGTCACTTCAATGTCCAGGGGATTCCTAGAAATCTCTCTGCTTGCAGTATCTCACCAGTTGGCTGAATGCGGACAGGCTACTTGGCAACCTGAAGAAGGAAAGCAAAACACAAGTTAGGAATTTGTGTTTACACAAGAGGCTCTCTCTGCAGCATGCCATTTTAATACCAACCCAATAGAGTACAAGTCACCATAATTTCCGATGGAGATGTTCCACCGAAGAGTGATTCCCCCCCCCCCCCCCCCCAGATAGAAATTCCAGTAAAGTCACATTTAGTTGTTTTATTAGAACATATTGCTGAAATTTCTTGGTTCTAAGCTACTCAGTCTACTCCACTACTGAGTGGAGATACCATACACAATCAGCCTATAGCAAACATGCATAAGTGTTTGTGTGTCAAACCTGTGCCAGCAAGCTTTGAGTGTCTCAACAGATGCCAAACGACTGGGAATGCAAGGGGTGTGAAAGAGATAGGCGCTGATTTAAGACTCTGGTGACGCAGTCACTGAGGAAGACGGAGTGACTTAAATTAAGGCCAGAATCTGAGTGGTCAGCATGACTGTGTTTTGCTTGTGTCCTGTGACTCTTTCAGGGGAAACTGAGAGGAGGGGTAGGGAACAAGAAGACATTAACCTCTTGTACAAAAACTTCAGCTTTGAAGCTGAGCACAGGAAAAAAAATGTCAAGTGACACTGAAGTTGTTCATCTGGGTGCTGTCTACGCATATGAACAAGATGATTGATTTGGGAAACACTTGTAATGACAGATAAGGTGAGAGCACAGTACTGAAAGGCAATGATGCACAGCCTTCATGGAGATACAGGGATTTAGGAGAGAGATAAAGGTTTGCTTGTGTGCTTTCAGGGGAATTAGGCCATGAAGAACATAGTGTTCATGGATGACAGAAACATGAATTAGGCCCACTGGCAATAATAACGTTCTCAAGAAAACATGACGACTCCCCTTCTTGGACTTTGAAGGCAGTAATATTATATCTGACGTGCTGAACACGCTGCTACCCAGTTCCATTTTAGTTTCCCTCCAAATGTGAGAGATGAGTAAATATTTTAAAATCAGGAGAGTTGCCATGCGTACCCAAACAAGTACTGTTAAATGGTGAACATGACTGACTTACAACACAGGCCTAAAAGCCCCTTGTTGCCCACTTTCCTTGCAGACGAGGCAAGGGTACCTCACCTGAATAAAATTAATTACGGGTAGGCTACACAAAATATTAACAAAATCTTATGAAGTGGCAGCATTTCTGGGCTGTACTGTCATTTCAAAACTAGTTCTGGTCCTTGCGTAATGTAGTCCTGTAAGGACATTCGGTGCTACTTTCTCCCGCTTTAAATATTTATCAAATGATCCGTAGCCTATCATTGACAATCAAACCGGTCAGGTCACCGCAAATGACCCAAAGTATTATGTTCCTTAACACCTGGAATGCAATAAACTTACAGTGAAACAAATGTTGCTCAACTTTTAAAGAATACATTTCCGTTGTGTACTCACAGCCTACGCATGCACAGATATTTGATCATACATAAAATCTCAGTGACACAAGTAAATTGAGTAAAGTGAACATTACCGTTACAACAACTCGGCATTACACCATTCGGGATAATCAAATGTTTACGGACCATCTGGCAAAACGCCTTCTCGAGTGACTCATCTGATCATGAACTGTGCAACGATGTGAGAGGAAATAGTAGAACTATAACGTTAGCCTCTTTAGCGAAAACATGACCCAGAGGTGCATATAATCCTTATGCAAACGTCAAAGTCAGCGTTCTTACCGCACCATTCTTCTCCGTTGTAGCAAAGTAAGACACCAAAACAAAAGAACTTCGTCGGAATATTATCTGACTGTACCGCTCACATACAAATTGCTATATTTCGTATCAAATGCATTGTTCTATCAAACCGCTTCATTGCTACAATATCCCACACGCAAAACAAAACCAACCGAGCCATGAACAACAGAACACCTCTCAGAATGTTATTATGCGATGCACGCAAACAGTGAGAAACAAAACCGTAACGATACTCCAGCGACTAAGCAACAAAACATTTCAATCGATTGCTGAAGGCACAACTCGAAACCCGTCGAGTGAAATAGACAAAAAATAAATTTATTTTAGGAGAACACATGAGCATAGCACATCAAATTAAGTTGACTCAGAACCAAGTTAAGTGTGCGTCAAATCCGTGTACTTACAGATACAGAGAGAAATACAGAGCCAGATTCTTCCATCCCTGTGCGCCACAGAAAACCAGGGGTAAAGCTGTAACTCACCATGACTAAGCATTGTACTAACGTCGCCTTGTTGCCAAAATAAGAGTTCATTATGAAGACCACAGCACTTGCCTCAGCACATAGCTGCTCCTTCCGCGCTGAAAGCGAGGACTTTTACGTAAGTATTTGTGAGCAATTAGGTATGTCAGAATGAAGGAAGAGCTTGGCTCTACATTTGGCAATGTGCCCGTACATGTTGTCAGTCATCTTATTTTTATAAGAGGGTCGTTTGGCAGCCCAAAATAAGCGTATGCACACGGCTGTACAAGGCTGAGATGGAAATGTTCAGCATTTAACATTTCCACTGTGCAAGAACTGGTTTTATTTTGGGGTGGTGAATGCTGACGTCGGAAAAGAGTTTCGTAGTCAGATTAGACGCTGCGCTAGTAGCCTATTTCTGATGTAACCTAGAATTGCTCACTTATCTTCACTGCAAAAGACTGGAGCAGTAGTTTCTTATTTTCTCTCCTGTATGCAGCTCGATTTTCTTGGGCACCCTTACGTCATCTTTGGACAAACTGCTCAGCTGTTTTCGCCTCAACGTTGAACTTGCATGGACACAAAGTCGCAAAGCGATACAATGTTTGAAAACGTTTAGTTTCGTACTGTCGGTTTGGTGGGTGGCACGTGCGGCTATTCAATCATTTTTAAAAATGTATCTGAAATAGGCTGCATTTGCTGACGCTCATATTTTTTGGTTCCAAATTCAACATGCAACCGCAGAGTGGCGCTATATGCCTGCGCATCTGAACACAAACTGCAGGCTGTACTGTTGGTGAAATGTGCTATTCACTCACTGTCTCATAACACTGTTTCATGAAATTCTGCTGTGACTGTATGCAGTGCTTCTTATTGTCAGCTCTTACAGCCCTACTTCTCTAACAGTGGTTCTCAAACTTTTTTCCCTGTCATTCCCCTCTTTACAGGGTAGGGAATTGGCCCACCTGTCCTCCATCGACACAACAAAAATGGTAATGATCTTGAAATATTTTGGACTCTGAATCTAAACTAAACTGAAGATATTCACAGTAGATTCATTTTCTCCTGTTCCCTCAACTATCATGTGTCTTTCATGGCACTTTTGCGCACCAAGGCTCTAACACTAACCCATTGAACAACAGGCGAGTGGCACACAGGATGGTGATCTGAGACAGTTAGACGGGTGGCACTGGAAAGTGGTGCTGAACAGTAGACTGGGCATAGTAGGTCAGTGGCACACTCCAGTAGGCAAGGGCTCCAAGACAGGTAAGGGACAGTAAACAATGTTGCACAACACAGTGGGTGAGACACACAGTACACAGTGGCAACAATAACATTAGAGTACAGTTGCTGCTCTAGCTGATAGTGGTGGTTGAACAATACATGCTTGAACTGATTCAATAGGCCTATGTAGATTCACTCTTTAATAAGCAATTAGGAGGAGTCAGTTGGAGTGACTAACCCTCCTCTGTAACTTCATTAGCCAAATGATGAAAAGTCTCTCATTTGGTCTGTTTACTTTGACAGTTTAGTTTGAATATGATCTTTACTTTTTTGTTGTTAATGTGCATAACATCACTTAGGTTGTCTTTTAATATCATTTGTCAGAGAAAATGAATACTCATGCTCAGTCACGTTAGGACAAAGTTGGGCAGCCTCTTTTGCCCCAAGCCTTGAGTAGTATTGACCTTTCTTTGCTTCTCACGTTCCTGTCATGAGATTGACTCTGGGACGACCAGAGAGAGAGAGAGAGAGTGCTCTGCAGTAAACAGTATGTGAGAGAGAGCGCAAGAGAGAGACAGAAAGTGAGAGAGAGAGAGAGAGGAAGAGATGGATAGTGCACCTTAAGCAGTGGGAAAAATGCCCCAGCAACTAGTGTGAACATGCTCAGAAACAGTCTTATCATGGATAACTTTACACATGAACATTTTTTTTCCAAACACATTTAAAGAACTAAGAGAGAGAGAATAGAAAACATGTTTTTTTTTCTACTAACAAAAGTTGAAAGCTTTTCCAGTTTTCCTGTGGCTATAACTGAAAAATACATGTTGAAACTTTATAAGTTTTCATTGTGGGGGAAATAAGCTCTTCAACTCTACACATGAATCAAATCCTCCCTTAAACATCATACATCTGCAATAAATTTTATTTTATTAGATCTTTTTAATTGGCAGGGTGGCTTTAAGTAGTCTTTGAAGGGGACAAAAGGTGGGAGCCTGTTCAAATCTAACAAACCTCAAATAGAAAGCAAGTCATGCACACGTTCGTGCATTAAGTTTGAATATGAGTTGAAGGTGAGTTTTAAGACCTTGTGTGTGTGTGTGTGTGTGAGTGATACTAACTGTTCTCAAACAATGTGAGTTTGGTATTTATCTATCTCTGTGTGTGTGTGTGTGTGTGCGCGTGTCTGTGTGCGCCTCACTGCCTCCTAACCGCTGCGCTCTGAGCAGGGGATATAAGGTCATGTTATGATGTGTGCAGGCCTGGCAAAGCGCTCTCTGTCACTGAGGTTGGTGAGCAAGAGAGCATGAAAAGCGACCAGTGCAGCATGCCTACTTCAGCACTCTTGCTCTACCACCCAGCGCCATTTAGGTTAACTTGACCACAGAGAAGATAGCACACATAGCACCACAGAGAAGATGACACCAATAAGCTGGCATCACAGAGAAGATTGCACTCATTTTTTTGGTGCTGGTTGTGTATTCCATATCTTAACCAGTGACGGATTTGCCTTTCTCTCTGTGTGTGGGTTTTTAAAAACATACAAATCATGGGATTAATGAGGCTCGCATCCACAATGATGTTTCAACTTTCTCATAATAGAGAAACCCTAATGATGAAAACGGTAATTCCACCTTATTTGTCATTGCAGTAGAAGTGTGTGTGTGTATGCACTGTATATATGAAAGTCGCAGCACTAAGCAGCCTTTGAAATCAACCACAGGCTGATTGTGGAAAAGGACATGTATGATATATGAAGAACTACAAGAATGACATTTATTGAAAAACGTACATCGTAGGAAGAGATGGGCGGACGTGGGCGGTCTTGCTTGTAGTCAGTGCACACATTTCACAGAGGTCTTCAGAAAGACCAAAACAGGCACATTTGTGGATGAGTGAAAGTCTGTTTGAATAGAGGAGCTTTGTCTCTGAAACATCTGAAATTTTTCAGAAGCTCCAGTATGTAGGGCAATGTTATTAACAGATGTGGATGTAGAAGGGGCCCTTCCTGACTTAGATTTTAAGTGGTAAACCACAGCCACAACATATATTCTGTGTACAAACGCATTCAGCCACACTCACAAACATACTCAACAACAACAAATACCTATCTATATTGAAATGCAACGCAACAAGAACTGCACAAATACATCATTAAATTGCCAATGTTTTACAATAAATTACTTCTGAGGCGTAATTATCAACAATAGACCAGAAAGGCATGGATGAATGTTGATATGTTTAAGGTCAACAACACTGTTTATTTTCTACTAGAAAGTACAAAATTATGAAAATATCCCATAATTTATGTCAAATATAACAAAATGGTTTAAGACATTTTATTATCAAAAATAGATAAAAATACATTACACACAATTACTATGAAATAATATCTTTCACACGGAATTTAGTATAAAATCCACAATGCATTTAGGATCATTGGAAGAAAAATACTACTTATATAAACTGCTTCTGTTCTATTACATACAAGATATCAGTCTTGTGTAAGATTTAAAAATGGAAACAGTTTGATGGGCAAAAGAGGAAAAGTTTTTTTTCCCCCACTATGTAATATTATATTTTCATAAGTTAAATTCTCTGATTGTTGTCTTGACATCTTTTGAGGAGCTCTATCAGGAATAGATTGCAATCTTACAACTTATTATGAAATTCCTGCCTTTTGAAATGTACACTTTTTCGAAACGACTAGACAACACATTGTGAATTGCACAATCAGACATTTTTTTAAAAAAGCTATCAAGCTGTCGCCACTCTTCCGTAACACCAATGCAGTTTGGCCCCAAACGGCCTATCTGGGCAGAACCGCATGGTTCCAGCGTCCGTCGAGGTCTGTTTCCACCTCACCGCACAGTTCCTGCCTTTGTGTCCAAAGAGCAGCTAGCCGTGTGCAACCGCTGCCATGGCATCCACCTCAGTTTGTCACAGTGGGTTATCAACAACTACAGACTGCTGCAGCCTGGATCATCGAGCCAGCGATTTCCAGTGGTGCCACATACCTCCTAAGAACGCAATTGAAACCCACTCTTGAAAAATACAAATCACAAATAATGAAGTTAAAGCCTCATTTGTAGAGGAAGAATAACTTATTTACAAGAAGAAGTGGCCAAAAATGGGAGCAAAACAGATTTAGTGCAAACATGAAATGCAGAATAAGGCATAATCTGTCCATACAAAAGATTCCTTTTGGATGCTTTTCCTCAGTCCATTCATGCTGAAGTGGTCTTTAAAAAATATCTTGAAAAAAGAGCCTTAAAAAGAAGAAATGTCTTCCCTGATCATCTTTCTTCACCTGTGAAAGCACAGGTGACAGATTGCCTTTTAATTGGCATCTCCTTCTGAAGGACATGCTGGGCCCTTCTGCTCTGAAGTCCTGTATTAGTGTGTATTGGTCTGTTGCACACAAACTGAAGACAGTACATCAGTCCTGGTTTAAGAGATGGAGCCATCTTTCTCTTTTTAGGACCTGCTCAGAAAGAGCTTGGGGTGGATGGCCTTGATGGGTGATGGCGTGACGTTCCCCGAAGAGATAGTGGTCTCTATGCCCTCCAGCCGATGCGAGGCCACGTCCGTCTTGCTAAAGCTGCACTCCAGGAAGGGCATGCCCAGCTTCTTGACGCGCCCGTCCTCCGTAAAGAGGCAGCGTCGGCACAGCAGCCGCAGGATGGCCCGCCGCATGTCCTTGCTGGTCAACGTATAGATGACCGGGTTGAGGAGGGAGTTGACCATGGCCACGCCCAAAAAGTAGTCGGCCTTGAGGAGTACCCGGCAACTGCGCGCCGGGCACATGAAGTCGAGCAACAGCAGCACGAAGAGCGGCAGCCAACAAGCCACGAAGACGCCCAGCACGATGGTGACGGTCTTGAGGAGCGCCATGTACTTCTGTGAGCGGCGCAGCGACGGGCTCTTTTTGCGCAGGCTGCTGCTGCCGGTTCCCAGGCGACGCGTGCTGGACTTGACTACGCGGAAGATGCGGCTGTAGAGCGCGGCAATGGCCAGCAGCACAGCCGAGAAGACCGTCACGCAGAACAGGATGTAGCTCTTGGCATAGAGCGGCAGGACGGTGGAGCACTGCTCCAGCTCACCGATGCAGTTCCAGCCCATGATAGGCAGCACACCCAACAGCACAGAGAGCGCCCAGCTGGCACCGATCAGCGCGAACATGCGGCCCCGCTTGGCACCCTGGTATGGCTTCATCCGCGCCATGGTGACGTGACGCTCGATGGCGATGGCCAGAAGACTGATGACCGAGGCGGCCAGCGTGATGAAGACGCCACCCTCGCGCAGGAACCATAGTAACGGCGTCAGCTTGAGTGTGTTAGGCCCCGACATCACGATGTTCAACATGTAGGCAAAGCCTGCCAGCAGATCGGAGAGTGTCAGGTTGCCAAGCAGGTAGTACATGGGCAGGTGGAACTTCTTGTTCTTCCAAATGGCGGCCAGCACCACAGCGTTCTCCAGCACGATCAGCAGGCACACCAGCAGGAAAGCGATGGCCTCGGGCTTCAGGCCATCCTTGTACTTGTCCTGCTTCAGCTTGCCTGTGTAGTTGTAGTGCGCCACGATCACCATGTTGTTCTGGTACTCGCTGAAGAAGCGCAGAATGTACGGGGACGAGGGGGTAATGGGCATAGCGGTGGGGGAGGCTGCGACGTATGCAGCACGGGAGGCCTCCATGGTTTCAACTGCAGCAGCTCTTGTTTATGTCCTTGTCGGCTTCTAGAAGCTACTGATTTGTCCTTGTGCATACCATGATTTTAGCTATATAAGAAAGGTTGTTCATCATCCACAAATAGGAAGCGAGAGAGGGACAGGACACCTTCACTTGTCTCACTCCTTGCTTGGTTGGAATGGCTGGTAGGACTCTGATGAACTCGAGTGGTTGAGTGTGACAGGATCGAATGCGCACTAACCCCGTTCTGGCACCTCCGGTGGGGGGATCGCTAGCTGCCCTCTAGGTGGTACTGTTGTGCTCAGCTTGATTGAACGTTGTCACCCAGAGATCCGCTGTCTGCAAGAACCACAACAAAGCAGGAGTGTCATTACTGGAAGCTAGTCACAATCAAATAAATATTGCACAATAAACTCCTGTCGTGTGTACACTGGTTGGTAAACCAAGAAGTGCGGAAACATTTAGTGGTGACATTCAAACCGAAGGCAAATCAAATCCTTTTAAATAAATATCTTCTCCATCTCTTTCCATACTTTTTGCTTTACAATCTGATTTAGCATACCTGGATTTAGAAATAAGACTTAAACTGTAGCATGGTGAGACAGGGCTTCGAACAATTTAGGAAATGTTTTGCCAATGTTCATATTATGTTTATTTATGGCTTATAGCTTCTGGCTCAGCGCTTCCAAATTTCTTCTGTTGGCAACAGTCTTCATTGACCTATATGTCAAATACTTTTCGTCAGTTTACAAAGACTAGCGTCTGTCTTGTCAAGGTTACACATCACATTACGTGAAATTGACATCTGATGGAAGGAGGTCTTATCGTCTCGGTAGAATGTTTATTTTTCCATTTAACTCCAAAAAAAAAAACATTTCATGCCAAGTGATTTGAGCCACATTCCATCGATGTTGAGCCAAGGAATTTGCTATTCACGACATGTGTTACTGTTTAGCAGTCGGTCATGAAACATAGTTGTGATGAAAAAAAAAAGAAAACAGATAAGCAAGGTGACATACATTGGTGAGAAAATTGCATTTTCAATTTCCTAAAATGTTTGATCAACAAAAAGAGCCTGCTTTAAAAAGGCATAACCACAATCACAACACCCAATTAATGTTTTAACCAACTGTATTCTTTTTTTTTTTTACCGTTAATTACAGCATTCCATAACTTGCCTAACACTTCCCCATCAGTTTTAGTCGCTGCTCCATGATGACCTAATCATATAATTTCATATGTCAGGAAACCTTGCGTGAAATAGTCTAGAAGATAATTTCGCACAAACCTGCCCCAAATTATTAATAGCAATTATTTTGATTCAAACCCACGTTAAACTGTCAGTATATGGAAATACCCAGTTTGTATCCTAATCATCTGCAAGGCATGCAATCCGCTGTTCGCTCCGTAGATTAGAGTTTCTACAAATGTATTTCTATATTTTAAAGAGGCTTACCTTTTTAGTTTAATAGTCGGTGCGACTGGCATCTACATCATCCGTGTTGTTCGGGCAACTAACTTCGCCGGCACCTACTCATAGAGGGATAGGTTCAACTGACATGAGGAAAACCTGCACAGCAAGACTTCGTTAGTTGGTCCTGCCCACTCTCTCTCTCTCTCTCTCTCTCGACCGCCCTAGTAAATGTTGGTTAGGAGAGAAGTTGAAAGAGAGTCTAATCCCGTGCAGAAAGTTTAAATTTTTTTTGTCTTTGGACTTTTTTGTGATCCCTGGCAGTTCAGCACATTGTAAAGTAGCCTACTGTACTACATAGTAGGTTACTGTATCTCCGTGCTGAAGTTCTTTGTCATTACTAGATGGACCGTTGCAAAGAGACTTTCACTTATCTTGGTTTGCTATAGGCTACTGTTTCATCATGCAAGACCTGTCAATAGCTGTTCTTCAACTAGAAGCCATATTTCCATTTAAAAAAACCATAAACATGGAAACATTTTTAGATATCCTATAGAACACATGGGGGGGAGGGGGTACTGAAAAATCGATGCTACGTAGGAATATGATGGCACATTCACGACATGCCTCCGACTACTTGTTGTGGCCTGTTCTGGTTCACGTACCCCTTTGCTGCGCCCATTCCTGCTGACATGGATTTAGTATATCACTGACTATTATTGATGGTCTGCGCCTCAAATGTGAGAAAGAGGACTGTTGGTGAGAAAGTTGCGGTCGTTATGCGTCACCGTCGCACTGTTACTCAACATTTAAACAATAATTACTGAGTAACAATGTCGCTTGTCTGGGGTGCCTGACTGTATTTACTCTTCCCAGAAGATGTGATCAAATAGCAAACGCATCCATAGCCTCTGTAAACCCGGCGTAAATCGGACAACAGCGTTCGTCTCGCAACAGGTGGTGGCATGCACAAAACAGCATCTGGTTACTGCATGTCCATACAGTGTATTTGTTTACAGGATCAGCGAGATGCACCGATTATTCCAGGGGCTTAGACTAGGTTCCTCGGCGCTTCCCCATGGGCTCTGTAAGTGATGAAAAAGGGTCAAATGGCTGCATAATCTAATCTGCAGCAGGCGTCGGTTGAAGTGACGTTGTTGACATGCAAACACACCCAGAAAATAAACAGCGGTAAGTGCATCTGTATCAGGTCTGAAAGGTATCAGAGGACAGTATCAGGATGCATTTCATTCAAGATTTGATGAATGACACGAGCTATCTGATAGGGAAGAAACTCCCACAGAATACTTCCTCAAGATTTCCTCAGATTTCAGGTAACGTTTTGTACACAAACACATGCACACATAGGCATATACACAGATGTACAATGCTTACGCAAACAGACAGATACGCTCACACACACTATGCTTAGAATGTCTCTTGATTAACTAGGTGTTGAGTTTCGCTTTTCCCTAAAGGAAAACAATTAAACAACAGTTTAATATTCAGGATATCCTGTATGCCTTATCCAAACTGTTACAAATGGGCAGCCCCCCTCTCTAACTTTGTTCAGAGGGAGGCACAGCTACTGTAAAAACTATAGGCAGTTTCTTGCAGACATAACACAAAAGACCCCTGTAACTGCTGGCAAGGGATCAGCTGCCAGACATCACTCACAGTCCAAAAGGACTAAGCAGTGATCCAAGAGCCCTGGTCTCAGATCAGCTGTTAATGGTGACAGGAGAGTGGACTAATCAGGAGGTCATGAAAGAGTAATATCCTGTGGGTGGAAGCTAGGCTCCTCCACTTCAAAGGACCTGTGTGCGAGAGCAGTGTCCCTCTCTGGGGATGAACGATCCTCCAGATGCCTAGGACCGGAGGAAGTGGAGTCTGTCTGTCATTCTACTTCTCTCTCTCTCTCTCTCTCTCTGTCTCTATTTCTTTTTTACTTTCTCTGTCTCATGCCGTCTTCTTTCCTTTTCTCATCTCATCCACTCCATCTATCTCTCTTCCTCTCCTCTTTTTTCTCTGTTGTTTTACCATTTCTCTTTCATCTCTCTTTCTCTCTTTCTGCCTCATTCTTTTGCTTTCTGTTTTCTGTTATTGTCTCTCAGTCTTCGTGTTTTTTCACCTTGCCTTGCAATCAGTTGTGGTCATCCTCTCATGTTAAAACCCTTTCTTTCTTTATTTAGTGTATTTCTCCTCCTGTTTTTCTTTCACCTGTCAGAATAAAGCGCCTATGACCTGAACCTGCTCTGTCAGGCAAATGAGTTCGGTCCGGTGAATCAACAAACTCCAGAAGTCTGCTTTCTCCTCTCTGGCACGGTGGTTTCGACCACACAGAGCGCTGGCTGGCTGGTTGGTTGGCTGGCTGGCTGCATTTTTCACTTGCTGACCCAACCTTTTCCTCTGGACTACTTAGCTTTGCGTAGCCCCAACCACTTCTCCACTGAGGGCCCGTATGTGGAAATGTATGGGAGAGCTCAGCTGTATGTATTTTTAGCTAGCGGCCGCTAATGTTTCTCTCTCCTTCGTGGTTTGCCCGAAGTGTCAGCTGTAGGCGAGGAAGTGAGCTCACAATTCCTCTCCAAGGTCAAGATGGTCGTTTGCTAGGCAAAGGACTTGGGTTCCTTTATTTTCTGTGTGGATTTTTTTTTCTTTTCTTCTCCTTTCTATCCCTCTTTTTCCCCCACCCTGATTAACCAGGGCACAGTCAGACCAGGAAAAACTGCTCGCCTGTTGTGCTTGTTCAAGGACCACCTACAGTATACGCTTTGAGGAGTGGTGCATTATTTTGCCTCAAGAGATTTTGGAGGGAGATAGACTTGGAGATTTATAATACCGCGCTCCCAGCAGGTTCTCTGTTTTGTTGTGTCAGCCAAGCCTGTATTCCCTGTGCGGTCTGTTCCTCTGGCCTAGTTGGACAAGATGGAAGACTAGAGACCATTTCATACAAGAGGCACAATCCACATTACTGCATCTGCTGCACATGGGATATTTGCACTTCTGTCTTGCCAGTGGGATGCCATTTGAGGTCGTGTAGATTGCTGTTGCCATACATCACAAACCTAAATGATGTTTCAGGCTTTTCAGTACTGCAGTGGTCCCTTATGTGCAGTGGTTCACTTGCAGAACATGTTCCATGTGCTTTGGTAGTACAGTATGTGTATGTAATGTTGCTACACTGTTTGGCCATTATAATTGCAATAGACTGTCTGAAGACCCACTGTCAGGTTCAGTTAGCCTGAGCACTCTGTGGTGTTCTCAAACACATGCCAGTGTTGTCTTAACTCTTTGAGTTTAGAGAGAAACGCCTCGGGCAAAACCCTTACACACATTTTCTGCAGAATTCTGTTTCCTGCGCACATTGTTTACTGCAGAACTCTCCCCCTTCACAGAGCTTTTCTGGCATTCGCACTGATCTTCACTGGCACACAGAGCAATCGCACACAGCAACACAGTCTTCAGAGTCATGAGTCTTCCCATGCAATTGCACTGTTCCATGTATTATAAGTTATTCTTAAATGGCCCATAGGACTCATAGCCTGAGATGAGCCCCAGCTGGAGAACAAAAGAACCAGAACTGCAGTTGATGTAAGCGCCACGTAGAGTAGTGTCTGGGGCATTCATACACACATATGCCATATGCACAGATACGCACACACAAACACACACACACACACACAGAAAAAGAGAGAGAGCAACCCCCCACCCCACCACCCACCCACCCACCCCCCACACACACACACACACACACACACACACACACACACACACACACATACACATATATATACAGAGAGAGAGAGACAGAATGTCTCCCCCCCCCCCACACACACATACACACACACACACACACATACAGAGAGCGGTTTCTGTGGTTCACACACATACATACCCCAGTACCTCATTACTCACCCTTATATGCATAAACTCACAGTGACTCGCTCATCTGACTCATTTCACTTTCACCTAAACACACAGACACACACACACACACACACTTCAGTTTGACACATACATTTAGACACACACACACTTCAGTTTGACACACATATTTAGACATACACACAGCTGTGCTGTGCTCCATACAGGCCATGTCACAGGCAATCAGGCCTGTATTCAGGCCAGACAGTCCTTCCTCCACTGATAAGCCTCCACTGTAATGATGGCCATTGGTGAGTGCATTCTTCTTCTGACCAGACGCAGTGTGGGATTTTCAGGGTCAGGACTGACAGTATGTCCCTCACCATTTTGCAACTTTGTACACTTTTGACTGCTGCCAACTGACTCTATGTAAAGACACACACACACACACACACACACAACCAGACTCACACATACACACACTCACAGAAACTCCTTCAGAAAGCTGCTCCTCATTCACTCAACACACACTCACATACACACATAACTAATCAAACACTACCTGCCTAACCAATATATGTTCACATATGTACAGGTACACACACTCACACACACACAGTAGACACTCACACACTGTCAAGCTAGCCCCAGTGACTGCCCTGGCAGGCCTCTCCATGAGCTCATCCTGGTCAGCTCTTTTTACCGCTCTCGAATGGAATGTTCTAGCAAACGCTAAAAGCCACTGAAGAGGGAATCCATGCAAAAGCCCATTTACGAGGTCTGGTCTGAAGAAGAGAAGATCTGTGGTTTGGGGATGAGTGCAGCACAGTCATTTGGAGGAGGGGGGGAAGTGGGGTGGTGGAGGGGGTCTGGGGTGGGGTGTGATTGAGGGGGCTGTTGGTGGCTATGAAGGAAGAGAAGAAGAAGAGGGAAGAAGAGGGGGAGGAGGCGGAGAAAAACCACCCTGCAATTGGTTTCTGCGAGAGTGTCGCGCGCGAGTGAGCAGCGAGTCACGTGAGCATGAACGGGGGGTGGGGGGGGGCATAGGTAGCGAGGCTTTTACAGCAAACAGGATCCTGATTGTCTCAATTACAGAGATAGCACCCCTGCAGTTGGGGCTCGGGGCCACATTCCTCTCACCATCACCACCACCTTCCCCCACCCAAACCACATACCTCCAGTTGGGAAGCAGTGTCCCCCTCACTCTCCTCACTAGCCCCTCATCCACCCCTTTACCCACCACCTCATCCAGCCACCACCCCATTTCCCTTGCCTCCCATTTCTTGGCTCTGACATTTAAGACCAATCCTTTAAAAAAAAAAAAAAAAACTGTATCTGGATGTAGTCAGGCCTGTTCTGGCAAATTCCATCCCCCCTCTAATGAGATCCAGATCTATTGAGGGTTTTTTTTTTTGCCTTGTTTTAAGGGTGTTGGGTTGAGGAGTGTTGGGAGGGGATTGGGGCTCCAGTTGTGCCCTCTCCTCTCTCTCCGGCCCCAGTTTCCCCCTATAACGCAGTGGGAGCTTGCTCTCTTATTTGGGCGCCTTGCTGTTGTTGTTCACCTTTTGGTGAGTCAGTTCAGTCAGCCATCACCACCTGTGAGACAGAGTCACCCCATTTATTCTGTTATCCTCTGCGTAAAAGGAGGGGTCCACTCTCGTTCTCTCTCTCCCATGCTCTCTCCCACTCTCTCCTTCTCTGAGTGTGTGTTCGTGTGTGTGTGTGTGATTCATCACAGAGGAGCAGCACATAATATGTGTGTGTCATGGAGCACGGTCCTCGTCAGAGCTTAGGCGTGCCGCTTGCATCATTTCTCTTCAGCTTGCGGCCTTGAGGCATTCCTTTCACTCACAGATTAAACGAAAATGCCGAACCAACAAAAAAAAAAAAACAACCAACAGCAGTCCGCAAATGAGTGCCAGACCACACGTCGCTGACATCCCCAAACATCCCCGAGTTAATCTTCAAAATGTGGAGAGCAGCAGTCGATAATGTGAAAGGAGAGGGGAGAGAAAAAAAACAATGAAATGAGGAGAGGAGAGGAAAAGACATCTTGACTTGCAAAGGCTCAAGACTCCCCTATGCTTTTCTTTCTCTTCCTCTTTTCTCTCTCTCTCTTTTCCCCCTCAACTTCATTTCTCTCTTTTGTTTATGAAAGGGCTTATTTTAAAAGGAGAGCATGATTGGTCGGATTTGCCAAGTAAAGCATAAACCTTGCGTGAGTAACTGCAATAGGCCATTAATTTCTCCACCACCACCACCCCACCCACCCACTATCACTAATTTTTGAAGAGACTCCTTTCAAAAAGACATTTAATGTAAACACTCAGAGAAGTGGCCCTCTCATCTGTCAGAGTCATTTGAAACATACTGCACAGGATAAGTGATTCTAGTGCACTTTACTGTAAACCATAGCCATACATTAAGGCTATGGGCTGTAACCACAGCCATGCGCTGGGCCTGAGGGGGAGAGATTGGGGGGTGGGGGGTGAGGGGGTGTTGCTGTCAGGCACAGCACAGGGTGTACTGAGCTCTGTGAACTCACAAGCTGGTGGCTTTGGATGGTGTCCTGGAGGGGACACACATAGCAGGAGCCACCTCTATAGCTCTTACTAGCTGTAGTTGGAGAAGCAAGCAGAGAGCCAAAGAGCCCCAGTGAGACGTTTTTTCTTCCCAAAGGAAGCACACACATACCCAAAAAAAGATGTAGCGAGTGAGAGAGAGCGGAAAGTATTTAATTTCCCTTCCAAATGACTTAAGTGTCCAATGCCGGTGACTGCAGATGTTGGATGCTGGGGTAGCAATAACCAAAGCAATTGCAGCAGCCTAGTGAGCAGCGCAGTCAGTTGCTGCCTACCGTAATGGCTTAACTTGCCCTCTTTGTGGGGAAATGTCTTGTCTTTCATCACCATGTGTTGAGCGTTACATGGAGCGAAACACAATGGTCGAGACAACAGACACTATTATTAACCAGTGCAGTTTTTCTTCTTTGCTAACACCTTCATCGCTAACACAGACAGCAGCCGTCTGTATTCAACACAGAGGAACACTTTTTTTCCTGGTCGCTACTACATCAGCAAGTCTTTCTATGGGGGATTTTCTGTCTCTTTTGGTTGGCCTGCTCCTAACTTGAATCCATTCTTGGCCTAAATGTATCCATCACGTTTTCCTACGAGGTGGCCAAAGTGCCACAGTGGTATGTGCTGTTAAATCATTACAGCAGAAGGTGTAGGAAACCCCCCCTAATTTTAGGAACCCCCTTTCCTTCCCTAATATTTCACTTGTCAAAGCCTCTGACAGCATTTTTTGCTGAGTGCTAGTACTTGGTTTAATATTTCAGGTCCAGTGTAGTAACAAGGCCCTAAGTACAACCATTTGCGAATAATAAACTTCTCAGAGCCAGTACAGTGTTTTAGAATATATAACTCTTTTTTAGCGCTGTGAACATAAAAGTCTCCATCTCTTAAACTTTACTTAACTTAACTGGATGTGTCATGAATTTTGACCTTGGCTGTTGCCTGTTGTAAACTGCAGTGTAAGGACTCACTCCCTCTTGTTCTCTCGCTCTCTTTCTCACTCCCTCTCTCTCGCTCTCTTTCTCTCTCTCTCCCTCTCTGTTAACTGAGCAGTCCTATAACTCTGGTGTCTGCTCGGTTGTCTAGCAGGTAATGGAGTGTGTCAGTGTGTCTCATCACAGGATGCTTGTAGTTTCAGCACTGGGCTGACGGCTGGTGGGTGAACCCCGGTGACTCACTCCAGCAGATGCGACCCTCCGATGAGTTCATCTTTGTGACGTCTTGCGAGACCTTAAAGTTTCTATGTCCCCCACATGCTGTCCTTTTCCTCCTCCTGGCATTACCATGATTCTTTCTCTCTCTCTCTCTCTCTCTCTGTCTCTCTCACTCTCTCCTGTCCTCTGTGTGATCCTCTGACCCCCCCGTGCTCTTGGGGCAGACTGAGACTCGCTGCTTCCTCTCTCATCTTCTCTTATCCCATCTTTCTCTCTCGCTCTACTCTCTGTCTTCAGGCATGTTGATTTGAAGTTTCCTCGAACTCCTCTCTCTCTCCTTAATTCTGTATCTCTCCTTTGCTTTCTCTCTCTCTCTCTCCTGTCCTCCATGTGCTCTCTCTAACCCCCCTGTTCTCTTGGGACAGACTGAGACTCCCTGCTTCCTCTGTCTCATCTCTCATCTTCTCTCTTCCCAACTCTCTCTCTCACTCTCACGGTCTTTCTTACTCTCTCTTTCTCTCACTTCTATGTGTCCTCAAGCATTGTTGGTTTGTAGTTTCCTCAAACTCCTCTCTTTCTGTCTTTCTTAATTTCTCTCTCTGTCTTTCTCTTTCTCTCTCTCTCTCACTCTCTCTTTCCTCACCTCCCTGCTGGTAATAATTACCCTACTGCTCATTTACAGTTGACGTTGCCAGCTGGGTCTCATTTCTCTCCCCAGCTTCACCGCCATACTCGCCGGTCGCACTTCAGCGCTCGTATCCCTCCTCAACAACCGCCCTCCACTCCATCTGCTCCTCTGCTAGGCTCTCCTCTCCTTGCCCTCCACTTAAGCACGGTATCAGGTCTCCTCTCAGAGTTTAGAGTCTCGAGATGTGAACCAGCTGCTGCCCGACTTGATTAGTCAAACAGTGTGAGGCCGGGGGCCAAGCGGCTTCAGAAGGTCTCGTCCCGAACCACACCACACTATATGATTGGGGCAGACAGGAAAGGCATGGGGGGTTGGGGGGTGAGTTGTTTGGGGGCGGGGTAGATAGGCTGAGGGGGTTGAGTAACTCATGTTGCCGCTCTGATCCTTGTTCCGGTCTCATTTAAAAACATGGAAAAAAACCCAAAACTAAACGTGGAGATGTGGAGAACATGGAAAAGTTCCTGCTCTGGGAGAACTATCCCCCTGACATGGGATGTCTCTTTCTCCCCAGCCACACCAGGAGGCTTCCAGACATCAGACATACTCACACACACACACACACACACACACACACATCCACACACTCACAGAAACTGCTCTTCATTCTCCATGTGAGCCCTTAGTAGCCTAGATGGGTCTCCAGTCCAGAAATAGCCATGCAGAAGACCCATAAGGGAGTACCCTCAACTGCCCCCCCCCACACACACACATACACACATCCTCCTCTCCCTTACTCGCCTGGCCACAAAGCAGGACTCCTGGACACGCAGCGCAGAAATGAAGGAAAGAAAAACAGAGATATGGTGTGCTGTTGTTTTGCCCCTGTTGCAGTCGTGGGATGATTGCTCTGCTTATTTTGACAGACTTTTCTGCACCGTAGTAATGCAGCTTCTCAGCATTACTGCGAGCAAGATGACTCCGAATCAAAGAGTTGTCGAACGATATCATATGAGAGATATAAGCGATATGCTGCTGATTTAATACGTCGGCATATGTTTTTGTGGGCTCCGAACGCACCAGAGTGGACCAAGGCAAACACAAGTATCATCTGAGGGTTCTCTTTGTGTTAGTCAGTAGGGCTTCTTTTAATGACCCCAGGACTTGGGTTGATATGGGATAGTGTGGTCTATGAGTTGATGGAGGATTATGCTTTATGTGCAGATTTGAGTGAAACCCACACAAACTCTGTGATGGATGTCAGTTCTTTGAAATCTTTTGTCTGGATCCTTTTGGGACAAAGAATGCCCCTGCTGCCTTTGCAGCAGCGCAGAAGGAATAGAGTGTGCATATGTGTGAATGCATGTGTTTATGTGCTTGTTATTTTGTGGAGGGGTTAGTATTAAATTAAATGAGAGTGATTTTGTGTGGTGTGTGTGTGTGTGTGTGTGTGTGTGTGTGTGTGTGTGTGTGTGTGTGTGCGTTTGTGTGGGTGTGTGACTTGTGGTCAGCTCTGCATCTCACATTAGGGTCTGGTTGGAGAAACTTGACTCCAAATGTCGGTGGCTTTTTAAATTTTATTTTGTTTTCTCGAGCAAGGGGGAGGGCTCGGGTCGTTGTTGTTGTTGTTTTCCAGAATGACTTACGGCCCCCGTTGTTTACGGAAGCAGCCTAGCGACGATGCCTGCTGGCGACAGGGGCCCTATATTAACCTCCAGTTTCCCCCGCCGCAGCTCAGCGGGACTGTTTTACGGGCAGTTTTGGGGTAACGGTCATCAATCTCTTCTTTCTGCAATTAAGCAAAAAAAAAAAAAAAACAGCAAAAGCCACCCACAGGAGAAGTTTCACCTCTCCTGTGTGAGAACTGTAAACAAATGTGTGTGTGTGTGTCTGTCTGTCTGTCTGTCTGTGTATGAGAGAACCTTTGTACAAATGTGTGTGTGTGTGTGTGTGTGTGTGTGTCTGTGTATGAGAGAACTATGTGTCTGTGTATGAGAGAACTGTGCACAACTGTGTGTGCGTGTGTCTGTCTGTCTGTCTGTATATGAGAGAACTGTGTGTACGTGTGTATGAGAGAACAGTGTATGTGTGTGACTGTGTGTCTTTGTATATGTATGTGTGTGTGTGTGTGTGTGTGTGATGGGGCGATGCCCTTTGGTGAGGTCAGGCAGGGTTAGGGGGTAAAGGGGGCCGGAGGTGTGGGAAGCAGAGAAGGATGTAATCATCATGTAAAAGACTCTGTCCTCCGGGGGCACGGCTAATAGTGTTTATGTTAGCGCAGAAGTTTTGTTCCCTGATGAGGAAAAATAGTCTTACAGTGGAAGTGGTGTGGATCTAAAACGACAATGTCCTCCAAGTCAAGATCCATTCTTTCTTGTGATCTCGATGTATGAG
Organism: Tenualosa ilisha; assembly: GCA_015244755.2. NCBI lineage: Eukaryota > Metazoa > Chordata > Actinopteri > Clupeiformes > Clupeidae > Tenualosa > Tenualosa ilisha. The sequence goes on from PYXC01002373.1 coordinate 307,568, forward strand.
AAAAGCATATGAAGGCAATGAAATTCATTAAACACAACATGCTTTCCCCATTATAGGTCAGCAAAAACGGAGCTTCGGTCTCCACAGCCTGCGTGCCGCACAGACAAAAAAGGGCACTTGGTGCATTCTTGATCCGCACTAAGATGTCCGTGTATAATGATGCACAGTCACATTCTACCCAAACGATGTTTGACAGGCTCATTTGAGAAAACAGGGGGCTCTCTGAAGCGTGTGTAAAGCACACACAGGCCTCATGCCCAAGTTTATGGTGGGAGCGAACTCACAAAAGGATACAGTGAGGGACTTTTATTTGTCAGGCTGGAAGACGTGTTGCTTGTTTTGGCTGGCTGGTCCAATGACTTGCTGTTTAATGAGCTTCCTTGAGCGCCTGGGTCTCTCCCGCTTTCCCACTGAGATGCTGGAGCAGCTGGGACACCTTCTCTTTATCTTCTCACTGCTGCCTCTCTTCTCCTCCTCCTTTCCTCTCCTCTCTTTACCTCGCTCTTCTCCTATGCCCTTGTCTCATCTCCTCACTGGCTTTTTGTCTTCTCTCCACATCTCCCTCTTTCTCTTCCTTTGCCACCTCTTCTCTCTTCCCTTTCTCTTTTCTCTTCACAATTCTCCTCTCCTCTCCAGGACCTCTGTCCTCTGCTCTCTTTTTCTTTCTCTCCTCCTCTCCCCTCATCTCTTCTCTTATTCTCTCCCCTTTTTCTCCTCTCCTCATCACCTTTTGTCTTCTCTTCCCTTCCTTCCTCTCTCTTGTCCTCTTTCCTCTTCTTTGCCTTTCCTTCCTTTCTTCTCTTCTCTTTGTGACTCCTCTCTTCTCCTCTTCTTTCTCCTCCTCTCCTCTCTTCCTCTCTCCTCTGCTCTTTTCTCTTCTCTCTTCTATTCTCTCCTCCTCTCCTCTCCTTTGCTCCTTCCTCTCCTCTCCTCTCTGCTGACAGTAGCTGCAGCCCTAAGCAACAACAGACTGCAGCAGTTGCTAAAGACACACACTGATCCTGTTTGTCCTGATCTGGGGTCAGAGTTCACATCGTGTGGTTGAAGAGGCTTACCAAAAAGGGCGAGCTGAAACAGCTGTAGATGAACCATTTTATCTGCACAGATGTATTCACTTTTTTTAGGAGCATCATCTCTGCTGTCTTTACTGTCAAGCTGTCAAATGTGTTGTTGCATTTTTTTGGTGCACTGCCCCACCTCAAGTCAAGTGTTAATGCCACACTTTTGTGGCATACAGTCTATTATTTGTGAGACTTACTTTTTTTAGAACATGTCAGAACAGTTGAAGTTGTCAGAACTTTTCTCTTAAATCACTTCTCCTGTCAGACTGTTAAGATATCAGATGTGGAGTGTTTGGCTGTTGCTTTTATCAATGCTTGTGCATGTGGGGAAGTGGCATCAGACTTCTCAGAAAACTCTGTCTTTGTTGAGTGGGTATAAATAGATTACCCCCACCTCCTGCAGTGCCGAGAGTTGTCAGTGTTCGCATAGGACAGCAAACGCACATACGCACTAGCACACACAAACACGGAAGCTTATATTGAAAGATACATGCACACACTCACACTCACACATGCACACACACACACTGACAAATGTACAATGGACATATTCATTCGGCCTCATTCATTTTTATTTCATTCTCTCTCTCTCTCTCTCTGTCACACACACACATACACACATGCATGCACACACACACACACACACACACACACACTCAGAGAGGGAGAGAACAAGCAGAACAAGCACACCTATCCATAGCCCAAGCAGAACGAGCACACAGACACACACTCTCACTCTCACACTCTCTCTCTCTCACATACAGAGAGAGAGAGAGAGAGAGAGAGAGAGAGAGAGAGAGAGAAATTTAGCAGAACGAGCACACTCAACCATGTAGAGCCCATTGGTTGCTGATGGCCACCACTCTGTGCGAGCCAGGAACGTGTCAGCCGGCGAAGAGGAATGAAGTTCTTGTTTAAGCCTGTTTAGACTGGCGGTCGAGTGAGCGGGAATAATAAGGACCATCCCTGGAACAGACTCCAGCTCTGTACTCTCTCTGCCTCTCCTCCTCTCTCTCTCTCTCTCTCTCACACACACACTCACACACATACACACTTGCTTGTTTCCCTGGCAGTCACACCCCTATGCCCCTCACCCCTGATCTGAGATCAGTCTCCCACTACTCCTCTCTGATCCTGAACCATCAACATGAACTGAACCTGGACCAGCTGTGCTTTGCATGTTATTCTCAAATGTTATGTGTGTGTGTATGTGTGTGAGAGAGTATGCTATAGCCTAGTGTGGGTGGAGGAGATGTATGATATGGGCTTTGCTCAGGGGAGCAATGGCAGCTGCTTGGGCTCAGAACCCCCACCCACTCCCACCCTGCTCTGCTTCACCTCCACCCGACTGCAGGTCGCAGTTTATTGTGAGAGCCTCGCTCTGGGAAACATTCCGCAAACGCTGGCAGAATGCACTCTTGCACACTCTTGAGGATTACATGTTCCCACTATCCCCACACCACCGCACCACCCTACGCCCTACACTCTACAACCACCCTCCCATGGAACGTCACTCTTTGGCTCTCTCCCAAAAACACTCACCCTCCTCCACCTCCACCTCCACCTCCACATCCACATCCACCACCAACATGGTGGGTGAAAGTTGAGCCGCTCAGTAATAACAAACTGTTTGTTACCCTCTCTCTCTCTCTCTCTCTCTGCAGAAGGGAGGCCTTGTCCTGCTGGGCTTATGTGGGTGTGAGGTCAGTGCATACATGCATCACAGTCGACTCTGGTCATATCATTTCATATCTATCCTTCCCTATGCATAGTCTGCTGGGAAGAGGCAGAGTGAAAAACAACCCAGTGCAAACTCTCATGACCATTACGCTATGCTATCATCGATTAAAGACGCAATGTTTTTGATTGGAGAGGCTGGAGATAAGGTGCCCGGGTGACTCTTGTGTTTATTTGCCTTTTTAACTGGATGCCATTTCCATGTTTTGGAAACTGCGCCGGGTCCCATTAACTGCCATTGATGACAGATGGAGAGCATTTAAGGGCTTGGGTTCTTGCAGCCAGCGCTCATTGACCAGGCTGTGTTTCCACAGGAAATGGTGGTGGTGTGTGTGGTATGCGTATATGAAGTGTGGTGTGGTGCGTATGTGTTTCTGTGTAGCATGTGGTATGTGCGTGTATAATGTAGTGTATGTATGTATGAGTGTGTGTGTGTGTGTGCATGTATGTAGGTACTGTGTGTGTATGTGTGTGTGTGCATGTATGCATGTAGTGTGTTTGTGTGTGTGTATGTATGTATATATTTGTATGTATGTGTGTGCGTGTGTGTGTGTGTGTGTGCAGGTATGTATGTACTGTGTGTGTATGTGTGTGTGTGTGTATGTATGTGTGAGTGTGTGTGTGTGTGTGTGTGCATGTATGTATGTACTGTGTGTGTGTGCGTGTGTGTGTGTGTGTGTGTATATGTATGTATATATGTGTGCATGTATGTATGTGTGTGTGCATGTGTGTGTGTGTGTGTGTGTGTGTGTCTGAACAGGGTGAACGGGTTCTTCTGGCTATGAGGTGCACTTGATTGCTCTGTTGCATTGTTTCCTGTTCAATAGGTGCTGGATCTGTTACTGTTACTGCTACTGCTACGGTTAGCGGCTGTGCCTGGGGCAAAGGCACATGTCCAGTGCAACTGACACATGTAAATGGAAACACACCTACATCAGATTACATTAAAAGGCTGTTACCGTAAAGTTGCTTAGTTTATCTGGTTGGGTTGATTTGGTGCAACGATACAAAATGTGTGCACCATTGAATGTGTGTTTGTGTGTGTTTGTGGGCATATGTGTGTGTGCACGTGCCTATGTGGTGTGTGTTTGTCGATGTGTTAGCATGGTAACTTGAAAGTCACACCTTTTTTTCTCTTACCACAAAGAATGAAGAAGCGTTGTGGAGAGGTTAGTGAGGGACTAGAGAAAGACTGGTGTGTGCTGGTATCTCTTCTGTCTTTAAGGGTGTGCCTGTGCCTGTGTGTGTGTGTGTGTGTTTGTTTGTGTGTGTTGTGTGTGTGTGTGTGTGTGTGTGTGTGTGTGTAGCATTTTAAATGTCTTTAAATGGGCCCAAATGTCTTTTCTAGTGTTCATTAATGTCTTAATTGAAAGATTCAATCTGCTTTTTATAGTCAACTGTTTAATGTAAACAGACAAACATCTGGGCATCTTGCTGTAACCACCAACCAACCCTAATGAAGAGGCATGAAAGCCAGGCAACAGAACTCTGTGTGTTTGTGTGTGTGTGTGTGTGTGTGTGTGTGAGAGAGAGAGAGAGAGACAGATGACAGAGGAAATACATTTAATATTTACTGTTGATTAATAAATGACAGAATGCTCATGTATCAATTTAATCACATGACCCAGGTTTCTGGAATCAGTACTTATTTGACATGGTCGTTTATTCACCAATTAACCATGACAGCAAAGGTCAAAGGCCGTGCTCCCAATGGACTACTGACTTGTAATAGTTCCTCAGAGGGGTGAGACGTATTACACAGACATGACCTTTGGGATTAGCAGGAGACTTAGGCTATGGGCCCTTAAAAGACTGATCCAGGGTCAGTGATGTTGTGCAATGGAAGTTATGGCCCTGGTAGGATTTAAGGTGTAGACAGCTGCTCTTAAATCACACAGGGACGGCAGAAGGTTAGCAGTTAGTGGTTAGCGGTGGGGCAGAACCTTCAGATGATGAATATGACAAAGACTCTGAGTCTGGGGTTTCCAGAAAAGTGAAAAGAGGTTAAAACAGGAAAGAAAAGAAAAATAGAGTAAAAAATGTGATTGAAAAATAACAGTAAATTAATTGAGATTATAAGCCTAATATTGACTTTTCTATTGTATTTCCACTGTACCATTGCTTGAAAGCAAAGAATGTTGGCATTCAACTCATCCTGTGATCAACCCCTTCAGAAACTCACTGGCACATTAAAAGCCAGTCTAGCCAGCACTAATATTCCCCAATTTGTAGTCTGCTGGAAGCATCTGCACTCACAATAACATTAGCCATTCAGTGTGAAGGCAAATCTAATCTCTGAATCCAGATCTGCTCGGTTTCTGCTCTCTAACTTCCTGATTCGCAACAAAGAGCCCAGATCCAGCTGAGAGGCTAAAACTTCCTGAGCTCCGGCTCTGGTGGGGGTATGGTCAGTATCAATGACTCAGAGTTGAGTGTGTGTGTGTGTGTGTGTGTGCGTGCGTGTGTGTGTGTGCGTGTGTGTGTGTGTGTGCGAGTATGTGTGTGCATTTGTTTGTGTGGATTTGTGTATGTGTGTGTGTGTGTATGCATGTGTACATGTGTCTGTCTGTGTATGTGTGTGTGTCTCTATGTTTGGGAGTTAATAGAGTGTTTGAACACATCCACATGTGCAAGTCTGTGTATACATTTGTGAGTGTGTCCATCCTTAGTCACTGAGAGGGTGATAATTTGTGTGCGTGTGTGTGTGTCTTTGTAAGTGTGCATGTTTTTATACTGCAGTGTGTCTCAGTGTTCTAGCTAATGGGTGTGTATGTGTGCGTGTGTTTCCCTGCGTGTGTCGCAGAGAAGGTAGTAATGTCTACTAAGCGTTTCCTAATGGCTTCCATCTGCAGCCGGCTGGCTGGCAGACAGCTCCGCGTCTCCGGCATGTCGGACACGAAGGAGCCCCTCCAACATCTGGAGCCGTCGCTGCCGATACGCTGCTACGCTGCTACAGGCAAAGCAGCTTGGAGCTACAGAGTGAGAGATAGTCGCCCCCCGGGTGCAGCCACCCCTCAGGGAAGGTTTACGACCGTCACATGGTACAGAGTAAATAATCCCAGCACCCAGTGGAGGTCAGGGCCCAGATCTGTCTCTGCTGCATCTCATTCTGTCTGCCTTTCACTCTCTCTCTCTCTCTCTCTCTCTCATTCTCTCATTCTTGCTCTCTCTCATCTCTCTCACTCTCTTTGGGGGAGGGTTGAGGAAGACTGGAAGAGGGTTGAGGGGGGTAGTTGGGGGTACTGGGGTCACATTCTTATTTTCCATCCCTTAATCTTGAAACAGCTTTTGGGACTTGTTCATTTGGCGCTCTGAAAGTGAAAGGGGGTTGTGGGGGTTCGGGGTGTTTCCAAATGCTGGGAGCTCTCACTCCTCCACAGGGAGAAAGCGCTTTGTTTCTTTTTAGTATTTTTCAGCGGAGCTGAGTTTACAGAAAAGATGGCGTAGTGGCTGATGTCCTGATGATGTTTATGCAGCTTCAGTCTGCAAGTGCTGTAAAACATTGTGTTGTTATTATTATTATTTGGGTGGAGGGGGCTTCCTGTTGCCGTAGTGCATTGAGTTACATTGTACTCGCAGGAGGAAGAGAGCTGATCCTGTTTATGGAAGTATAATCTACAGTTGGAGAATTGGTCTGGTGGTTAGCTTGGCGCGTTGACAAGTCAATATGGCTTTCGAATGATGGCAACCACAAAATGTTCGCCTCAATCAGGGGTGATCCAGCCCTTGCTTGTTCCGTGTTGAGTTGCAAAATGAATGGTCAGTCCTGTTCAATCTTTTTGGATCAGATTCTGTAAACAACAAAATAAAATTATGTAAAAAAATGGCAGTAAATCTTGCGAAATCATTGACAAACATGTCCAATGGAGAGTTGGTGTTGCAAATTCATAATTGTTGTTGAAATTCCTGACTTAAATCCAAATGTTTTCTAGTTTAGCGTGTGTGAATTAATGAAAGTGTGATACCAAACTTAAACTGATAACTAATTACACTTATGGAATGTTTCTTAAAGGAGAAATACAATGTGAATCAAATCATAGCCCTTGCTAAGTGCTGTAGGCAGTGAAGGAGAAGAGAACAATTGATACAACATAGACCGAATAGTGAAGTGGCACCTAACATTAACTGAATGGGGAACAGAAACTCACTTTCAGTTTCATTTTCCTATGACCCATTCAATTAATGTTAGTGGTCTATGTTTTATCAAATCTTCCATACTTTTTTCTACAGACAGCACTCGGTAACCTGCTCAAACAACAGGGCTTTGGATGGAGTCACTCCAGACTTCTCGTATAATGGATGCTGTTCTTCATTCAGGCCAGAGTGCAGAAGAGTCGTCTACTGGAGCCCCTTTCAGACTCCTGTCTGTGAACAAACACAACAAAAACAGTATATTCTCCAGAGTTCATCCTCCAGTGCCCACAGTAAGAGTGATTGAAGCAGTATGCGACGGCCTGTTTGATATTTTTATGAGCCACAACTCTCTGGTTCTGTCTGTATTTTTCTGCCTTGGTTGGTTTCTGTGGTGCACAACCCCTCTGAATCACAGACGTCGATCGTCAGTAAGAGCAAATTAATTGCCAGGCTCCATTGTTCACTAAGGATCGACAAAACCAAGTTGCTTGCAGTAATAAAGGGAGGATTACAAACACAGGCTAACCCGAGGAATGTTGTGTAACACTGCGCAGTGAAATTCATGGAAAGCCCAGTTAAAAACCTCTCTTGTGACCTTTTGTTGCCGAACATGTGGCTCACACGTGAATTTTTTTTTTTAATTGATCAAACGAACATTAAGGCTAAATCACATTTTCCTTTTGAGAAATTAACACCCAGACACAGAAATAATAAATCCACCATGTAGGCTGTAACTCACTCCAGTTGTTCCAATTAGCTGTGTTTTGGCGGTGAGAAGAGATAGATTTGTTTATTTCTCACCTCAACTGTGGTTTAAATCCTACCTGTCATCAGTGCCTCGGGGCCCTTCAACATTTCTCATTGTTCTTGGTTACAAGTTTGTCCTAAATACTTCTCTGAGATCAGCCTGCTCAGGGGGGCACAATGGCCGAGTTCATTTTATACTTGACTTCACTCAGTCCCTCTGTTTATTCTCTCTGTCAGTCTTTCATCTCTGACCTAACCTCTCCATCTCTCCATCTCATTCTTTCAGTGGATGGATGGTAGACATTTGTTTATCTGCCTAAACAAGCAGTTGCTCACCCGTCTGCCGGCCAAGATAAACACAGGCAGGCAGGACAGGAGGTGACTTCTTAACACAGCTGGCCATAAACTAGCTGTTAAAGCCCATAGCTTTATGCGCCCACACACACACACACACACACACACACACACACCACACACACACACACACACACACACACGACTGTTCATTCAAAGTGTCTAGTTGAAATCTTTCTGGTGACCATAGTAAATGAAAGTGTTTATTAACATCTGCACATTGTTTACTTTTTTTTATTAGATCCTCATAGTGCCAGTAAGGACCTGCCATGCAGGAAACTAGAAGAACGCCAACCAACCAACTTCCTCTGTTAACATTTTGAGGGCAGGTGTTAATCTACTAGTGACTTCAATTACTGTTACTTCGACATATGAACATGTCTGTGTACACCATTGATAAATATTTTCAGCACCATCTTTTGGAGAACTTCTTTTGCCATTTGCACCAGTACTTCTTTTTGACACCTACTTCTTCTTTTATAGACATGAGCTTTTGCCAGTATATTCATCTCTAAAGCACAATTAAATACAGAACAGCTTAACAAAGCAGCATAAGTTTATCTATTTTGGGCCATGGTATGCATTCATTTGTATGCTTGTAAGCAGAAGCAGGAGCTCTCTCTCTGTGTGTGTGTGTGTGTGTATGTGTGTGTGTGTGTGTGTGCGTGTGCATTTGTGTGTCTGTGTGTGTGTGTGTGCGCGCATTTGTGTGTGTGTGTGTGTGTGACTGTGTGTGTGCATGTGTGCGTGTGTGTGTGTGTGTCTTTGGTCGTTTAACTGTCAGGACAACAAAGGATTGTGGTTGCTGCATATGATTCTTTATGTATTCAGTCAGGGCACCAGTCTTTGGGCCTCCTCTGTTGCCAGTCTGCTTTGGCTTGAAGTATTGATCTGAGATACTAGTGAAGGACGTGTGGTCGCTCACACACAATGGCAGAACTGGAATCAAAAGATTTTTTTCTCTCTGTGTTTCTTCAGCTTTTTTTTTGTTAGTTTCTTTAATGCGTAAACCAGTAGACATATTCAGAGCAGATGTGCTTGGCATTTACTTAGCACAGGCTTATTTACTTTGACATGCTTTTTTAGTGTGTTATAAGCAATTGCTGTCATTTACTTTCACACTTAGTTAGCTGACAGACTTTTAACCTCCTACCCTGTTGGAGAGAAATCGCACACGCAGCTGCAGCACGCAATCGTTGCATCATTTTTCTGACTCAATATGAATGGTAGAAGTTTCCGCTAACTGGCCACAGTGCCGTCCGGCATTAGAGAGTCAGAGGACTATTTTACTGTTGGAAAGTTGGGGGAATGGAGGACTTTGACTTACAGGGGCAGCAGCAACTACCAGAGTTCCACTGCCCTCCGTAAGGTCTTAGCCCTGAAACCTCAAAGATAAAATCCGATTTTGTGATTGGATTATGCATGATAGTTGATGTCTGTAAGGGTTAAGGGTTAGGTGGGACAGTGGGATTCAGCCATTTAAGACATAGATGCAGGAGTCACTCTTGTGTCACAGGAGATTCTGACTGAATGTCAAATCTGAGAGAGTATCTCCTCACACGAGAGAGACGAACACAGACCATCATGACCCCCTCTCACCCTCCCAAAACACACACACACACACACACAAACATACACACACACACACACACACCGCAAACACACCCCCTGCCAAAGCACAGGGCTGAGGATCCTGATCAGGCAACCACCCAGCTGCTTATGTGCGGTCAGCCCAGCGGGGACAAAGCGAGGCCTTTTGTTCGATCGCCATAGACAACTGGAGCCGTGAGCGCTGACCACAGAAACCAACGGCCCCCTAGCCCCTCTCCCCTGACTCCATATTACAGATTGCCCTCAACCGCCATCTTCATATAGACTCTCTCTCTCTCTCTCTCTCTTGCCTCCTCTCTTCTCCATTCCACTCTCTGTACTGCGCTGAGATTGACCTCAGTCGTCATTTTTTATATGGTGGCCATCTATCCATACACTCTCACTCTCTCTCTTCTTGTCTTCTTTGTTATTACTTATAAAAAATATTTTCATTAGGCTGCTGTCTCTTCCTCTCTCCCTCTCTCTCTCTCTCTCTCTTTCTCTCTGCTCTCTTTCTCTTGCTTGCCCTCTCTATCTCTCCCTTTTCATTTTGCTGCTTTTTCTTTTTCTCTCTGTCTCTGTATGATTTCCCTCAGTCGCCATTTTCCAAAGACCTCTCTCTCTCTCTCTCTCTCTTCCTGTCTCTCTATCTTTCTCTCTCTCTTTTCTCTCTCTCTTTTCTTTCTCTCTCTCATTCCTTGCATGCACTCTGTTCCCATTCTTTGTGGTTTTCATTCTGAACTTGAAGGAGAGTGAGTGTCATTAAAACCGGAGGCTCGCAAAAACAAACCCCCGGCTCCTCATGAGCTTTTCGGCAGGCAGGCAGGCCGGCTGGCTGGCTGGCTGGCGGGTGGGTCGGCAAGGCGGCAGTGTTCAGGGTGGAGGCCCTGCTGGCTCACAAGCCACCCGCCATGCCAAAGCCCCGCGCCCAGCCGCCAAACTCATGCCGTTGTCAAGACACAATGGAGGAAATTGGCATTTTTCTAGAGCTCTGTAGATTTATAGACACAGGAGAAAGAGCCAGAATATATCGACTGTGAGGTGGTTTGATTCCTTTTTATTTCCCCCTTCTTCTGTCTGGGTCGGTGGGGTTGTCTGGTGCACGTGTGGATGTGTGTGTGCGTGTGTGTGTGTGTGTGCGCGTGTGTGTGTTTGTGGTTTGTGGGTGTGGACCCTCTGGAGACTGGTTTCTGGGATCCCCCTTCACAAAGAGAACTGGCTGTACCACACACATTGTGAACCCCCTTCTCCCCAGCTCTGGAGCATATCTCCTCTCCTCCTGATCACTGCACTATTAAGTCTTCAGCTATTAAACCTTTTTCCTTTTGGCCTTCAGGATATTAGTTCTTGGTGAACCTTTGGGAATGTGGTTCCTGGATTTCAGAAAATGGGGACAATTAAGTTGTCTGAAAAAAAAAAGGCGTGGGCATTTCCAACCTCCGGGGATTTTTTTCTGAAAAATCTTTGTTATCTAAAGTTCCCTGAGAGAAAATGTTGGTGCAAGACAAGACCCTCCACCAAGACCCTCTTTGAGATCATATCCTGCAGGTTTAAAACAATCTGTAGTTGCAAACCTTTTCCTTACTGTCTCCTTCCATCCACGACTGTAGGCACCAACAGCTCTGTAATTTCTTTCAAAGATTTATGGTCAGATACTGCAGAGGTCGATGGAGCCCCGCAGACACAGATAAAGGTCCTCCTGATCACAAGAGAACAGCTGAACACTAACACCCCTGAAGATGATGTATCTTCATATCGCTTGCACTCGCAGAAGAGGTGGGAGACAAGAGCTGGAGACTTAAGAAGTGTTTTGAACATGGTCTGTTTGGAAAAGAACCCCTCACACACACAAACACACATACACACAAACACACAAACATACAAACACACATACACACACACACGCACACACAATGTGATGACAACAGCTAAAATGTTGTCTCTGTCACACCTGATGGTATCGTGCCAGGCAGACCGATTCCAGAGATGGGCACGGTGCCAGCGGCTTCATACGTCTGTGGAAGCGTCTCCCTCACTCTCGGACCTTACTTGGGCAACCCCCCTCACGCGTCGCCAGCGTGTTCTCCCCGCGACCGTGCCCTTTAGATGGCACTGACCATAAAACAGCCTTTATGTGCGCTGTGTTGCAGCGTGTTTCTCCTCACATGGAAATAGCCTAGGCTGCTACATACTCTCTCTGCCTCAACCTCACCCTTCACAGCCATAACAGAGCAGCCCCACTTCAATGAAATTGTAATGCTCACCCACACAGGAGAGGTCCTGCACTGACATGCCTTGCAAATGTACCCTTAGTTGCTTAGCTCTACTCAGAACTATGACTGACAAAAATATTTATAGCACACTATATAACAACATATACGACATAATCCCATTCATTCACTGTCAACATATACGACATAATCCCATTCATTCACTGTCAAGTGCTCTTGTAGTGCCCAGAGGATGTTTGCTCACAATGCTTTTCTCCCTGGCACAGAATATACTCATTGACCCTGTTCTCTTGCTCAGGAGAGACTCATTCCAAATTGGCTGCTCTGTAAGGGGCCCCCATCACTATGTCCTGTGTGTGTGTGTGTGTGTGTGTGTGTGTGTGTGTGTGTGTGTGTGTGTGTGTGTGTGTGTGTGTGTGTGTGTGTGTGTGTGTGTGTCTGCTGTATATGCAGACCAAATGGCATTGTGAGCTGGTTTCTCTGCGCAGGTTGTGGTGGCGGAGGAGGGAGGAAATGACATCACGGGCCAGTGTTTTTATTCAAAAAGCTGAAAGCTAGACAGAGAAGAAGAAGAGGAAAAAATAGAAGGCTTGCCACGGTGTTCACTTTTTTCCACCCCCCCCCACAAAAAAAAAAAAACTTTGAAAAAAAAAAACAATTTTGTTTTGTTCTGTGCTTTTGTTTTGGTCCCAGCAGTGTTTGAGCTGATGGACGTTGTCGACATGGAACAGGGTCTCAACTCCGCTGAGAACAGCAGACAGATTGGGGAATAGCATAGGGGTATTTGGGATGGCATTGTGCCAGAGAGAGGGAGGAGGGGGGTGTGTGTGTGTGTGTGTGTGTGTGTGTGTGTGTGTGTGTGTGTGTGGGTGGGTGGGTGGGGGGGGTGGGGGGTGTTTGGTTGTGCCACACGACGGCAAGCCGGACATGGAAAAATAGGCCAATTTTATCCCCCTCTCTCCCTCCTATTCCCTCTTGTCTCTCTCCATCTCTCTCTCTCTCTCTCTCTCTCTCACTCTCTTCCTATTTCTTCCCTGTTTTTCATAGTCTCTCGTTTCCTTTTCTCCTCAACTCAGAGTTTCCTACATGTCCTACATGTCCTCAAGTCTCTCCATGCAGGCTCCTTTGGCTGCCCATGTTAATCTGATTAATGCAGCTCACGGATATGAAACCTTTATGAGGTTAAGCTGTTTATTTAAAGGCTTGCAGAATAGAAGGGTTCACAAGAAACATTTTAACTGAGTAGACAAACCCAACTAAATTCACTAAGGTCCCTTACAAATAGTCTCTCGTTTCTTCCTTCACTGTCCACTTCACTTTGCACTGTCATGGGGTCAAAGAAAGATAAAAAGATGATATCTTCAGGACCTAGGAAAGGACACCAGTGATTAAAAGAGAATTCAGATCCACAATCCAAAGTGTTGGTGTTATGTTTTCAAAATAAAAGTTTTTGAAAACTCCTGTTTATCAGGGGAGCGTTGTTCTCAACACTGACTCTCTGGCCTTTGTCTTGGCTTGTTGTGCAGCGATGCCTTGGTCTTGTTGCTTGTGTGCAGGGGTTTTCCTACCTCAAGAATGTGTGCTGTAGAATGATAATTGTATCATGGGAGGGGAGAGTCCCCCCCACCCAGCCAATAGGAGAGGAGGGTTTGGAGGAGCAGATCAATGTGGGATCCTGAAGGCTTGGGGTTAGTATTTAATTAAAAAGCGCATGCTTTAATGGGTATGTGTGATGCTTATTAATCACACAACACACACACGCATACACACACACTCACACTCACACACATACAATTCTGGATCCACACCCACAAATCACAAACAGTCTGAGGCCTGCGATTTGTCACTGTCTCCTTCTTGCTCACTCATTCCCTTCTCTCCCTCTTTCCCACCATCTCCATCCCTTTTTCTTCCCTTTATCTCTCTACTCATCCATCCATCCGTCCACCTAAACCCATCCTATCTGTCTTACTCCTCCATTCTTTTCTCGCAGTCCCTTTCCTCCTCTCCTCTTCTCTTCTCTTCTCCTCCCCTCCCCTCCCAAAACCACCGTTCTCTCTATCTCTCTCACACTCGTCCCCAATCCCCCCACTCTCACTCTATCATGTAAGTGTCTCTTCCTCCCCCACACTCTGTCCCCCCCCCCCACACACACACACACGGGTCTGTCAAGCTCGAAGCACAGCCTGAGGATGAGGTAAGCAAGACGCTTTAATTAGAGACTTCCAAACATCCATGGCATGTGAGTGAGTGTGTGAGTGAGTGGGTCGGAGTGGGGGGTCGGAGTGTGGTGGGATGAGTGAGGGTGGACAAAAATGTCTGTTTACATGTGTATAAACTGTCTGCGCGTTTGTGTGAGATTATATGGGAGACTGTGTGTGTGCGTGTCTGTGTGTGTGTGTGTGAGAGAGAGAGTGTGTGTGTGTGTGTGTGTGTGTATGTCGTGAGTGTCTCGGAATTCTGTTGAGTCACCCGGCGTGACAGTCTTGTGTGCTGTCTGGCAGCAGCTCAGTGCTTGCCGGAGTCTGACTCTCTCGCCGGTTGCACACCTGCTCACCGTGTCAACGCCCAGCCCAGCCCAGCACGTCTGGAACTCCCCCTCACGGGAGCAAGTGGATGCAGTCACCAGGTGGCCTAAATCAGAGGATGGCTATAGCTCTGGGCTAAATGCTCCTAATTTAGAATGTTGATATGGATGTTTCCCTGGCAACGGTGAAGCTTTGGATGCCTCACCGCTGGAAACAACATAAAGGACAGCCCATAATTACTGGCCTTACCTCAGGGTCCAGTGGGGGGTCTCAGACGCATGCCTTAAAGCTGTTAAATGCAGCACCTGCTGTGGAAGTCCTTACAGTGGAATTCCAGCACTGTATTCAGCTCTCAGTCCCCCACAGACAGCTTCTATCCTGAAGTCTATGTATACCACACCCTCAGCGACAAGAGATTCTTCAGAACTCCAAAGGACAACATGACGGATATACTTATAGTGTGTTAACATTAATATGACAGTAATTAATTTGACAATATACTATATCCACTATAATACATATCGTAACTATACTACATAACACATATAGTCCATAAGACAAATTCTTCTCATGCTCTGTCTGCCGAAATCCAGCTAAAAAATTGCTTATGCTGGTAGCTGGTTTTACCATCTTCAAGTATGTTTACATGAGTTTTGATGGTTTGGCTTTTTTGATCATTATGATGGCCCTTCTGGCTGGTTTTGCTGGTCATATACCTGCCATTTCCAGCTTCTGTACCAATATAACCAGCCTACTCCAGCTATTTCCAGAATATTTTAAACCAGCTAAAACTAGCTACCAGGTAGTTTAGTTTTTAATGGGATTTTTCTGCAGTCCCTTTTTTTACATTATAAAACATGTGATTGTCAGTTGACCAATTTCATTGAGGCACCCCATCAAGAAGAACAGAGTGAAAGATACCAGTACATTAAAAGTCTTACTTTGCTTTACTTTTAAATCTTTACAGGGCAATATCACATAAACACACGCACACGCACACACACGCACACACACACACACACACACACACACATTCAGTTATTCACTTAGCACTCAACATCTACCACTACCTTATTTTTTTTGCATTTTATAGGAGCCAAACCAAGACTTTTCACTCTTTTATACTACTTTAATGAGAAGTAATAAAGAAATGCATCTTGCATCTTGAATCACCACTGAAATGCAACTTTGAGAAATTGTGGGTTATAGTATCCGGAAAAGCCATTTTTAATGTTCACACTGTGAGCGTGTTCGCCATTTTCACAGTAAAGGTCTTATTTGGAAATTCTGCATGATTCATATACAACACCCCACACATGTGTGGTTAGCTACAGACATGAGTGTGCAGCTGGGGGACATGCAGCGGACGCATAATGCTTGTGGTTTGCCCTCACCTACCAGCGAGTTCTTCTGCACAGCTGCTGGTGCATGTTTACTTGTGTGTGTGTGTGTGTGTGTGTGTGTGTGTGTGTGTGTGTGTGTGTGTGGTGTTTGTGTGTGCAGGGCTGTGGGTGGGTATCAGTGGGTGTGTGTATAACTGGCAGTGAACACTCTCTTATGTGCTGTGTTTTGAATATATAGATATCACTTTTTATCATTCATTTGTGTATGTACTGCAATTAACAATAGCGGGTGTGTGACTGTGCAGAGTCAGATACAGTGGTATACTTGATTTGAATATTTGTTATCATCAGTTTGCAGAAGTGTTCGAATTCTGTGTTTGATAGGTAAAGGATAATCCACCAGTTGTTCATGAACTATCAAGCACCTGTGCCATCAAATGCCATCTGACAAATAGAGTACAAGACGTACATACATGTTTTATTCTCATATGTCTGGTATTGGCTCAACAGTCTCTGATTGTTCCACTGACTTCGAAACGCTGAATTGTTGGATCGGACACCACACGACCTTCGCACAACATTCCAGGAACATTCCGGAATGTTTTCATTATGGGAATGCCAAAAAATAACCAAGTGGGAACGTTACGTGAAGGGCACAATGCAACCATGATGTAACGTTTGAGTTTTTGGTACCTAAAACATTAGGGGAATGTTTGTGAATGTGACAACCCACAGCTAATGTTCTCTGAACTTATACCCAAGGTTTGTGGGAAGATGTAAAACAACCATAGGAGAACCATGGGCCAACATTATGGAAAGTTTTTGTAAGTTTCTGTGTTAGCGGGGCCTTTGCGCCTAAATCAGGACCTGAAAATAGACAGTGAATAAAGAGGAAGACAGACCATATCTGTATTTCTGTGTGTGAAGTGTGAGCTGGTGTATGCAGGGCTCTCAAGCCTCATGCATTGAGTGTGAGACACGTCCAATTGACATGTATCACGCACTGTCATGCCACACATGCTTTTTGCCTTGAAGTTCACCTGTGTAGCTTATAATAATATTACAAAGAATTTGTGTTCATGTTTTGTAGGCCTAGCCTACACGCCATCTAACACACATAATCTGCACACAGTTTACACACAATGGGCACTCTTCTGTGCCACTCCTCCCCAAGAGTGCACGCAACTTCAAATATCAAAACACAGAGCGAACATCTAAGCTCATCTAATGTGCTGAGCTTTCTGACTGATCTATTAATGCATATTACATGAAACTTGACGTTTTAAGCTGTCCAATGATGTTGGTCACTAGTCTCAGTAAAAAAAAAAAAACAACTTTGAATTTACATGACATTACATTTACTTATGCAAGTGGATCACATAGTCCTGACCTGCATAGCTCACCAACTTGTCATTCACCACCATGACAAACTACATATCAAACTCTACATCAATATATATATGTGTTTATCCTCATGGCAAGCTATTCTTAAATAATCCCATTTTGAAATCACAGCAAATGACTGCATTATCTGTCCAACTTTGAGCTGATCTTAGACCCTAATATGATGCTTCCACATGTTTTGAAAAATCGCTTAGGCTGTAGAGCCTACCCAACCATCATGATTTCTTTTCCTGTCCTGCATGTTTTTCTTTTTTTGTGATGAATAAATAAATAAAGACAGAGGCCTGAACAGAAACAAAACATAGTAAGAATATATTTTCTTCTGAATGGATAATAATGAATAGGATTGCAAGAGGCCATCTGCCGTGCGGTTCACTGCAATGCCAGTCCATTTGTCCATTACTCTCCACAATATTCACCTGAGGTCATCATTTTAGGGATTGTTTTTATTATTCTCACTGAGCATGATGCTGTGCTTTGTCTGAAACACACACACTCAGACACTCACACACACACACACACACACAGACAGAAATAGAATTGGTGGTCCACAAAAACAAAACAAAAATTGGTGGTTCACAAAAACATGGCCAGAGCTTTCAAAAGAAGTTGGTTTTGTTGAGTGGGTGGATTCTTCTTTTACACTTGATTTTAGGTGAGGCTGTGGCATTGTAAATGGGTAGCCTACATTTGGAAGTGTATGATAGCCTTCTGTTTTAAGATCTGTTTCACGTGGTCTCCTGGCCTCTACCTCCATTCCCACCGCAGTCCACCACACTTACCACAAGCGGATTTTAGTCTAGCTCCAGAAAGACAATCCATGAGAGCACACCCATCGCATCTGATAGCAGAGGACTCCCTTAGATAGCTAGAACTACTGTGATGCTAGTGGTGCATTTTCAGATGAATGGAGAACATGTACTTTAGAAGAAGATAAGATAATTATCAGCATCATTTTTCCCTAGATTGGCCCAAAATATATTCAAGGAACTCCCCTGAACATCCCAATTATCCGTGCCTACTATGATAATAGGCAGATTATATATTATTGCTTAGATAACATAAATGAGCATAAGCTTTCATTTGATACCAAGTTTATGTATGTAATCCTTGTGATTGAGGAGGTATTCAACATTTACTGTAGGAATGTCGTGTTGAGCAAAAAACCTGAAAATTGGCCTGAAAATTGACTGAACATTAACTGGAGATTGACTGAACACTGACTGAACATTGACTGAACACTGACTGAACATTGACTGAACATTGACTGAACATTGCCTCCAAAAGTCACAAAAAAGTTTTATTTTCAGCCTGACAACCACCCTAGAATTTCACCTATGGGTCCCACGACAAATAGGTTGTCGTCTTGTGCATAAACATGTCCACAAATGGGAATTTGGGAAGCACTTTTCAGAATTGTCCCCCTGACTAATATTGGGAGTAGTAGAGGTGAAAATATGAAGGAGTCAGGACCTGAAACAGAAAGCCTAAGAAAGGACAGAAGACCATGTTTGTATTTCTGTGAGAACTGTGGTGTGAGCGAGTGTAAGTGTGACTACATTTGCACATATTTCAGGCAGGCTTGTGTGTATTTAAATAGACTTGCGTTTTGGAGGAGAATGTGTACAAGAAAAAATGCAGAGTTAATTTGAGAATGCAGCGACTGTTTATTTGTAAATGTGTTTATTTGTCATTTGGTGTGTTTGTGTGTGTATGTGTCCATGAATGTGTGTGTGTGTGTGTGTGTCTGTGTGTGTGTGAGAGAGAGAGAGAGAGAGAGAGAGCATATCAGTGGTATCAGACAGGGGCACATTATCATTACTGGGTGACAGGAAACTCAAGGGTATAACTCACTGGAGCCCCTGGAGACCCTGACAGGGAGTCCGGAGGTTAGTGAGGGAAGGAGGGAGGTGGGGGGGTTTGAGAGGGGCCCATGGGTGCCGTTGCTGTATCTGTAACCCCCCCTGCCTCACAGCTCCCTCACAGCACAGTTTCCTGGGGAGGAGTGACAGGCCATAGTGCCGCTGCTGAATGGCCCACTCTTTATCTCCAAGTCTACTCAAAGCAGGAGAGAGAGAGAGAGAGAGGCAGTGCGGTGGCCTAGCTGGCAAAGAGATAGCTAGCCCTAGATAGCCCAACCAGAGGGTCAGAAAGCACTCCAGTTTCCTCATCTTCCACTCACTGCCTTATCTCTCCACATCACTCTGTGTGAGTTGAAAAACTGTCCACACATACTTTGTCTCAGCTCCCTGAGGGTTGGAGACTCCCACACACACACAAATACACACACACGCACACAAATACACACACACGCACACACAAATACAAACACACACGAGTACACATGCACGCGAACACCGAACACACACACACACACAACCACACACACACACACACACATATAGCACCTGCAATACAGTGCTGTAGACAAAGTACATTGTCCTCACCCAAAAAATAAATGACAGTTGGGAGCTCTCGAGTGAGTATTTTTGGTTTCTAACCTAATCTTTGTTTATTCTCAGATGTACACATATTTCACTTTCGAAGCAGGTACTATAATAGTATTAACAACAGCTCAGAACAGCACAGAGGGGTTGTTAAGTGTTTTATCAGTCCAGTGTGTCCACTGACTGGGCCTTTGTGCTGAAGGCATCCATTAACTCTAAACAACTAAAAACTGAAAACAAACTAAGTGCGTATTGCTAACATGAAATTTGCATTATTTTGAGATGAAAGTGCAGTAGTGTAATAAAAGTCCAGTGTAGAGAGAGAGTGGGAGGCGCATTGCAAGTGCATTCCTGGTATTCAGCAAGTGTTGTTTAGCCAGGAGGTATTCTTAGAAGAGCCGGGTCTTCTTGAAGGTGGAGAGGGTAAGCCACCTCCAGGGAATAATGAGCCTCTGACTGCAGTCAACTCTCACCTGAGTCCCATCACCCACTAACCCCACTAACTCTCTGTGTTTGCACTGGGTGTTTCCACATTATCTTTCTTGTCAGCGTCCCACCAGTTCCTCGTAAGAGAGAGAGAGAGAGAGAGAGAGAGAGAGAGAGAGAGAGAGTGGAGAGTGTGAGGTTGTGATTTAACAAAAACACCGATCAAAGAAGCCACCAGAGGACTAGCGTGCTTGTGTTTTGTGCGAGTTGAATAATCTGATCCTAGATCAGATGGCATCTTTGTATGTCCGTGTCTCTGTGGCTCTGGTGTGGGTTGGAGGAGGCTCCAGACACTGTTCACTTTGTCACCTCTAGAAAGTCCCTGTGTGGGCAACAGGAAGTGGGTGAATGGCACCCCTGTGGTCTGTCAGCTCAGCCAGGAGAGACGCTGTGGAAGACAGAGACACTATGCGATGTGCTCTCACAGAATTCTGTGAAATGAACACAGCCCACATGAGATGCCACTGGGGTGACATCGCACTGGGACATTTGGTCTCCGTGTGTGTTTGTGTTGGTGTCCCTGTGTGCATTTAGGTTATGTGTTTCTATGTGTGTGTGTGTTTCTGTGTGTGTGTGTGTGTGTGTGTGTGTGTCAGTAGCAGTGTATTTGTGACCCATCAGGCCAGACTAGTTAGCCTCAGTGCTGTGATAAGGGTGCTGATCTGTTGATATGGGCCAGAGAGGCCAGAGATATAAGGGGCACTACTGTGGTGCTTGCGGCTGTCTGGGGTTTGATGTGTCCTAACCACAGAGCTGTGAACTCTCCTTCCCCAGACTCATGACCCTTGACCCCCGACCCCCGCTGACTCTCTGACCTTGAGCTCTTATACTAACACACATGCAAGCACATACACACATATGCACACACATATGCGCACACACGTCATACATACACATATTGACAGACATAAACATACAGACATTACAGACACACACAAACATAGACAAACCGAACACACACACACACACACACACACACACACACACACACATAGAGAGACTCGTCCATGCTATCAGTTGGGGGAGGGGGTGGCTTTGTGAGCCATACCACCACTGCAGGACTTCCATAAGGAATGTCGACCTGGTGACAGCCTCCCATTGATCTCCTCCCTTTGAAATCCCCTCCTCACTCTCCCTCTCCCAGTCTCCGGCCCGGTCCATAGATCTTGTCACCGGAATTCTTTCCTCTGGAATTTTGTTTCCTTCTCTCTTAAGGCACAGGTCTCCACATCTGTGCGATGTTAGCCCTAAAATCTTTTTTTTTTGGTAGTGACTTTTTTTTTTGTCTGTGAGCTTTGTGTGCATTGATGGATCCATTCAAAGCTAAATGAGCTGAAACGTAGTCTGAGCTGCCCCATTAATACAGAATAAAAATGTGTGTGATTCGTGAGCAAGATGTACAGTTGTGGTATTACTGCAGTGGCAGCAAACATGGAATACGGTGCGGTCGTTAAAAAAAAAAAAACATGGCTCTCCTCTCTGCTTTCTCCGCAGCTGTACTTCTGGCTCGGTTCTCCTGTTTGAAACCAGTAGTTTTCCCCTCTCTCTCACTGTCTGGACGTGGCCCTGTGGAGTTGCACAGGGAGGGAATAAAGATATGAAAATTATAAAACAACGTTTAAAAGGAGCTAGCTCTCAGCTGGACGCTTCATGACCCTGCTTGGACACACACACACACACGTGCGCGCGTGCGACCCCAGTTGGAGCCCATGCGGAGAGCAGACGTCTTCATCTCTCCTCTTTGTGCCTCCTTGGCGCTTGGTTCTGAGAACAGCACCTATTCAAAAGAACCTAGTCTGGTGGGCGGTGTGGGTTCTGTGAGCTCGCAGAACCTTCCAGAATGTCTCCCCGGAGGTCCGTCGGCCCTGTCATAAATCAGCTGGGCCTAAACTTTTTCCTGGCTGCTCGGAACTCTGCTGGGAGGTAAGGGATCTCTGAAAGCTGGGCCGGCAAGAGAAGCAAAAGTAAAAGAGAAGAATGACCCCCCACTCTCTCTCTCTCTCTCTCTCTCTCTCTCTCTCTCTCACACACACACATACATATACATAAACATCATCCTTAAAAAAGAAAGCCACAGAATTAAGCCTTTGTTTTTCGGTGCCGGTTTCCGAAGTCAAGACCCTCTCCTCTCTGCTTTTCTCTCAACCATTGCACGTCATGTGATCTCGCTGCTGTTATGTTAATGGGTTCGGATGAAGTGGAGCCCCAGATGTTTTGGAGCATGATGTCAACTGTGAGGGCTGAAGGCACGCCAGTGAACCTGAGGCAGGCCTTTCGCTCTGTAATTAGCTGCCACAGGACACCGCAACAGAGCTTGTTTCATCTGTGGCATCTGACATTTGGTAGAAGGACTATGAACTTTTCAGTCATT